>CM070820.1:37634759-38202259 GCA_036326025.1 Chrosomus eos | reverse complement strand
ATATCTGAGTACATATTGTGAACATTAATTTCAGCAATTTTGCCAACATCATATACAAATTAATATTCACATTTTTTTATTAATCACTGATGTGTCCTTTTGTATAATTTTATATAAAAATTTGGACAAAAATACTCCTATATATGGAGGCCCATACTACAGATAGTGTAGATTGTATTTAAATTAAATTACATAACTTTGGCAACATTGTGCACTCTTCACTCCACATCTTCTACCATGCCTTCTGACTTTACTGTAACTCAAACAGTAGAGCATTGGCACTTGCATCGCCAAGGTCATGGGTTCAATCCCTAGGGAAAGCAAGAATTAATAAGAATGTGTACCTTGAAATGCAATGTAAGTCACTTTGGATAAAAGTGTCTGCCAAATGCGTAAATGTAAATGCCTCTTTTCTCTATACTTTAAAAAAAAGGATGGGCTCATATGGCAAAGGGGGCATGTCATTCCTTTAATGCCACTCTGAGTCCATTTTTTCAGACTCAAAACATCAGCTTACCGAAAGAACAATGAGCCCCACTTCATGCGTTATAGGAGGAACTCCCCACACAGCTTATTTGTTAGTTACATGCCATGAAAAATAATAACATGCTCTCTTTCAGGTGTTTAAGAATAAAAGTTTTCCTCTTATTTCCTCATCACATCAAGTGACTGGACGAGTCACTGTTTTGGTCATTAATTAATATGTTTGATTTTCTGATAATCAGAATTTGGAACAAGCTGTTGTTGCATCACTTTCAGTAGATCATGTTTTTGGACCGAGCAGAAAGTTTTCAGTTCTGGTGTTTGCATTGTTTGTTGAGCTATTTTTAATTTGAAAAGACTATAGCATAACTGCAAACATCTCCTCACTATCCGCTAGCTGCCTGTCCCCTGAACACACTGTAAAATGCAGTCTCTGCAGACACCCCAGGCTCCACAAACGACAACAAAAACAAACTGGGCTAACCCGCGCCACAAAACATAAACTGTTCCAGCCAATAACCGACAAGAAGGATTTGGGGGTGGGTCAATTGGAGTCACATTTCTTCATTTAGCAGATGTTGTTTTTCCAAAAGCGACTTGCAAATGAGGAACATCACAAGCAATTTTTCTTAAGAGGCATCAATATTTCTGGTAATGAGTGTTTGTGACTACCAAAAAGTACCTGGAAGTGAAAAAAATTATGATTCAAATTTACCAACGTCTGTTCACCATTGACAGACACCTCTCCGCCATAATCTTGTTTTGGGTTATACCTTTTCAAACCTCAGTCCTTCATTATAGTGATATAGCTTTCATATTGAGAATGAAAGAAAAAGACACAATGCAATCACATCCCCCCTATATCACATTTAAAATATGAAAACTCACGTGGAATATGAATCTCTGCTTCATAAAACATGTTTATTACATACCATACCAAACACAATTTCAATGCTGGGGAAAAAGTCACAATTATAAACTGGAAGACAACAGAGTTAATAACCGCAGTATAGTTTTTATTCATATCAGTATATTTTTTAAAACATTTTTAAAACAACAAGATGTTTTCAACACCACTGGATTTTAAAATGAACGAGCCATCATTGGGAGACACAGTAGGATTCAACCAAACTAAGTTTAACACATGCGAAAAATAAAAATCCAAGCTGATGGCAAGGTTACAAATATCAACAATATGACTGTAATTTGGACTTCTAGATTCTACATTTACTGTGAATACTCAAATGCTTTAAGGTAAAGATTTTTTCCTTTAACAGAGACTTGCACTCTCAGAGCTGGAGGAAGTGCTTTGGAGATCAGAGAAAAGGAGGTGAAAATGGAAAATCAAATTATTGTAGAAAACATTGTCTGATTGACAGAAAATTTAAACCATGACTCCATAATGTGCGCTGGCTATTGAATATGTTATATATATTATATATATATATATATATATGCAAAATGTGGTTGAATTATTAAACATAGATAAAAATGTAATAATAGTAGATAATTATAGTTAATCACTCATGGTATAATGAAATTACATTTTATTAATGAAATGAAAAAAAAATATCAAATCACTACATGAAATTAATGAGAGCAGTTATGTTGAATGGAATCTACACTTCATGTCTATGTTTTTGCAGCTCTAGTTTTAACTTGGTTATTTCTAATTCCAGTTTTTGTATCTCTAGTTTTAGTTTAACCTCTTGCAACATGAATATGCCATACATTTTTTCCAGAACGTGGTTCATGGTGCTCTTGCTTGGCACAATGTATGTCTCCGTGCTCAAGGTGTCTCTCTCTGCTGGCACTTGGCTGCTGTCTACATCAACTATATTACAAAAACAAAGTTAGACAAAAATGATCAATGCTAGGACGACATTAAAAAGCTTAGTTAATTGACAAGTTTGTAATGGTCTGTACACAGTCCAAACAGCAATGATGAGTATCTAAAACAGAGGCAACTACTGAAAACATCAGCAACACAATATTCTACTTATAATATTAAATGCAGTGGATAATTTTTCTCTCTTATTTAAAGTCACGGAAATTATAATGTTTTTTCATCTCCCATTAGAGGTTTATCCAACTATGACAGCTTCTGCTTCTGAGTACTCCGGAAATGTAAAAAGAGTGTATTGGTTAATTTAGGGGGCTTATTGGTTAGTTAGTTTGCTCATGAAATTGCTATTTATGGTCTGTAGCAAACACTTGTTTGTTACATAATTCGATTTATGAGGTTAAATAGATAAATCTGACCCCAAAGACACCAGAATTAAATGTTTTGGTGCTGTTTTTGCAACAAACAAAAAAACTTCTCGGGGGAGCATGCCCTTGGACCCCCCTAGAAAATGTTTAAAGGGTCACTACGTGCCTTTTTTTGTTGTTGTTCAAAATTAACACAATGAAACTATTAAATCACTACATCATCAATCCTTCTTTCAAAACTTGTTTTTGTCTAACCCTCATTGACTACGGTAAGCCTTTTGTAAGTGTTCACGTTCGGAACACCCCTACAAATGCCATCCCCTTCCCTAAGTGCCTAAACACCGTTTGAAATTCGCCCCAAGATGAACGAATTGCTCTCGGAGACAACTTGTTTCAAAATGAACAAATGGTTCATGATCAACCCATCTCTATTACTTACGGACTTCCATCCGCACTGCATCACCACGCTGAGGGGCACCTTCTCCATTAGTGGCCTCACAGAAATATGAACCGATATCCATCTTAGACACACTAGAGAACTCCTGATCACACAAACAAAACAATTACAAGAATAATATACCTTACAAGGTATAAACCTGGAATTATAAGGTGAAGAATAACATAACAAATATAGCAATATAGAATATAGTACCAAATACTGATATATTGTATGAATGTTTTGACCAAAAAGTTAGAAGTGACTTTATCCACCTTATTTGTCAAGAAAGCCATTTGTAAATTTAATGTGTCTGGCTTCCTGTTTAATCCGATTCCAGTTATTTTTAGATGTACAAAAAAACAGCAAAATATTGCAAAATGCTTGATATTGCAAACTGGTGTTTCTTACCCTATTATTTTAATGCAGTGGCTTAGTTATAAAAGCTGTTTTGTAGCGCAACAGTTTTACCATTTACAGCACTTTGTTATTCTTCTAGATATTTCCCTATAGCGGCTAATAGACTGTAAGTCACATTCAAAGAAAATAGCTTACTTCTGCGTTGAAAAACAGGTGGATATACACACTCATTATATATGCTATTTTGTTTTTGCAAATATTGTAATCAACACTCACCAGGTTACCACTGAAAGCGTTCATCTTGTAGGTGAGGTTTTTAAAAGAGGGGAACTTGCTGGGATCGTCAGGGAGGGGAGTGTTGTCTTTGTACCACTTATAGGTGGGTGGGGGGGAGCCATCATTGTCGAAGCAGGTCAGAAGGGCGTTACTGCCTGTTGTGACTGATGAAGGGATTCTAGATACGGGCTTGGAAGGAGGCACTGTAGAACATTATTTAATCAAAGCTTTACATTGTGTTCAAAATAAACAACACTGGACCCCAGTGACATTCATTGTATGTATCACTTTTCAAAATATATTCTTTTATGTTCCACAGAAACATAAATGCATGTAGACTTGGACCCAAATAAAGGTTATATGTAAAAATAAGTAAACAATGACAGTATTTCACATTTTTGAGTGAATTGTCCCTTTAATACTGCAGGTTAAATGTGCTATATGCAATTTCAGAAGTTTTGGTGATTTCGAATAGGCTTAGCCACTGAATTAGACCACCCACAAACATGGCTAAAAGTAGGCTGAGCCACTCCCTGTTGCTGTTTAGAGCTCAGGGTTATGATATCTCATGCCATATACATTAGTGACATCTATCAAGTAATGATTATGTAAACAACACAATATGATTTACCAAGGACAGTGAGTTTGATTGTCTTCTCTCCATATCCACCATTTCCAGACACTTCACAGTCATAGTCTCCAGTGTCTGCTCGCGTCACCTTGTTGAATCTCAGTCCTCCAAAATACGCAGTGATACGGCTTGCATACTGAGCTGAAAGAAAAAAGATGCATGTCTTTCCTCAAATAGTCATTTTACACACAATAAGGAAATGAATCTGGATGACAACAATAAACTTTTCATCCATACCAGTTGGCTTGTTATCAAAGTAAATGTATGACTGAAAACCCTCGAGATCCTTGAACTTCCATTCTATTCTGGGTGTTGCCCCAAAGTCAGCGGTGTAGGAACATTTCAAGTCAGCTCCTGAAGAAGAAGAAAAAAAGAAAAGAAAAGGTACTACTTTGAATAATAACGGGCAGACCTGTCTTTAGGCCGGCCAGAAGAGAGATGCTCTCAAATTGTTACATTTGTAACAAACACCACATAAATTACTATTCTTTAGTGAAATCCTTAATGTTACTCAGAAAACTAGTCATAGGTTTAATTCGTTTGAATTACTTGTGCTAAATGTTACGCTCTTAGATGTAAGAAAAAAATCCCTATTATCTCTAGCATTGGCTACCGTATACAGACCTCCAGGGCCTTACGCCGATTTCCTAAAAGAGTTTGCTGACTTTCTACCAGATATTTTGGTCAACGTCGATAAAGCAATAATTGTTGGATATTTTAACATACACGTAGATAATTCAAATGATGCATTAGGGGCTGCGTTTACAGATTTATTAAACTCCTTCGGGGTCAAGCAAAACGTACACTCGATTTAATTATATCATATGGAACCGATCCAACCGATATAGATCATTCCACAAAGTGATGATGTCACTGACCATTACATGGTAACTTGCATATTACGTACTGCTGTAATATGTCATGCTGCGCCACGCTATCAACCAGGCAGAACAATCCTCCCATCCACCATAAATCATTTCTCAAATAGCTTATCCGACCTGTCTCAGCTGCTGCCTGAACCCAAACAAACAGATGAACTAGACGAATTAACTAGCACTATGAGCACCATTCTCTCTAGAACATTGGATATTGTTGCACCCATTAGATTAAAAAAGGTCAGAGAAAAAAGTATAGCACCATGGTACAATAACACTATGTATGTTTTAAAAAGAGAAACCCGTAATTTAGAGCGTAAATGGAAAAAAACTAATTTAGAGGTCTTTAGAATCGCGTGGAAAGACAGTATGTCACGTTATAAAAAGGCCCTTAAAACAGCCAGGGCTGAGCACCTCAGCAAATTAATAGAAAACAACCGAAATAATCCAAGGTTTTTATTTAATACCGTGGCTAGACTAACAAATAAACAGACGTCGTCTGAACAAAATACCTTGTTACAGTTTAGTAGTAATGATTTCATGAACTTCTTCACCGAGAAAATTGAAAGCATCAGAATCAAAATCGTAAACGTTCAATCTTTGCTCGCGCCTTATAATTTAGTCGCAATTATCAACCCGCAAGAACAATTACAATGCCTTACAACCATAGAACAAAAAGAGTTAAATAAACTTATCACTTCATCTAAAACAACAACATGTTTATTAGATCCTATACCAACTAAACTACTGAAAGAAGTGTTACCTATAGTGGAAGAGCCTCTTCTCAATATTATTAATTCGTTTTTATCTTTAGGTCATGTTCCAAGAACGTTCAAGCTGGCAGTTATAAAACCTCTTATTAAGAAACCACAATTAGATCCAAATAACCTAGCAAATTACAGACCCATTTCAAATCTTACATTTATGTCAAAAATATTAGAAAAAGTTGTGTCCGCTCAACTCGGCTCTTTCTTGCAAGAAAACGACATCTATGAAAAGTTTCAGTCTGGATTCAGGCCACATCATAGCACTGAAACTGCGCTTGTTAGAATCATAAATGATTTACTTTTAGCTTTGGACCAAGGCTGTATCTCAGTACTAGTTTTACTTGATCTTAGTGCTGCGTTCGATACTATAGATCACACAATACTTTTAGATCGACTACAAAATTACACTGGTGTTCAAGGACAAGCATTAAGCTGGTTCATACTTATCTGACCGCTACCATTTCATCTATTTAAATGGAGAAAAATCGATCATAACTTCAGTAAACTATGGAGTGCCGCAGGGATCTGTGTTAGGCCCTTTATTATTCTCAATATATATGCTGCCACTTGGTAATATTCTAAGGAAACATGGAATTAGTTTCCATTGTTATGTTGATGACACTCAAATATATATTTCATCACGGCCAGATGAATACGCTAAATTATCCAAATTGACAGATTGTGTTAAAGATATAAAAGATTGGATGACGCGTAACTTTCTTTTATTAAATCCAGACAAGACAGAGGTAATACTTATCGGTTCTAAAAACCGTCCACAAAACCTTTCACAGCACGACTTTAACATAGTAGGATGCCCTGTTACTTTATCCGCTACAGTAAAAGACCTGGGTGTTACATTAGACTGCAACCTGTCTTTTGAAAAGCATATTTCATATGTTACAAAAACAGCCTTTTTCCACCTTAGAAACATTGCTAAGCTACGTAATATGCTATCAGTCTCTGATGCAGAAAAGTTAGTTCATGCATTCATGACCTCGAGACTAGATTACTGTAATGCTTTATTCACTGGTTGTCCTGCATCTTCAATAAACAAGCTACAGTTAGTCCAAAATGCAGCCGCTAGAGTTCTTACTAGATCAAGAAAATATGATCATATAACACCGATTTTATCATCACTACATTGGTTACCTATAAAGTTCCGTATTAACAGAGGAGAACTGGCCCCCAACTGAGTCTGGGTTCTCCCAAGGTTTTTTTTTTCTCCATTGGGTCATCTGGTGGAGTTTTAGGACACCATTAGGTCACTTGATGGAGTTTTTCGGTTCCTTGCCACTGTTGCCTTTGGCTTGCTCAGTTGGGGTTATTCAAATTAATTAACCAATCAAACCATTGATCAGCTCTACCAAACTTGGATGTCTTTTTTCCAGTAATAAACAAACATTGTTAAGTTGTTTTGATTGATACTGTGAAGCAGCTTTGATACAATCTGTATTGTGAAAAGCGCTATATAAATATATTGACTTGACTTGACTTGACTTGACCTGAAACCCCTATATATGCATAGCCTGGTTAAAACCACATCAAAAGTTCTCCATTAGTAATATCTGACTGCTCACGACACACAGAAACAATTATAATTGAAAGACAAACAAACAGAAAAAGGCAAATGAAACTTACCCTCATTCTCCTTCACTTTTACTGAGGGATTAGCAACAGTGACCGTAAATTGGGCATGTAGGCCTGCAGACAGAAAGAGACGGATTCAATCCTTAATCAGTAAGATTTTATTTTTTAAATCAAACTAAGCACATTATAAATTGCATTAATAGTTGTAACCAGTCCTTGGAATGGTGTTCTTACATCATATTAATATAAGCCAGACACCTATTTTATATTTTATTTTATTTATTTTTTATCCAATAGAAACAAAGAATCAAACAAAAGCAACATGTGGGATGGAACCCTGTTCATGTGGGCAGGCTCAGACAAAAAAAAAATCCTTAAAAAAATATGCAAATGATGAACATTTCAAGATTTAAGAATACATTATTGTACTAAAAACAAACACATGATTTTTCCATAGTTTACAAACATCCCACATAATCTTCTGTGCTCTATGCTCATTGGACACCTACTGGTTTGCACAAAGCTGTAAATGTTTCAGATTGGGTGTTCAAATGTGTTTTAGATAGATATCTTCTCAATAATGTGAAGGTTAAAACATTTTTTTATTTTTTTTTTAATAAATAAATTATTTATTTATTTTTTTAAAACAGTTTTTAATTATTTACCCTTTAAATTGAATTATTTTTAATCTAAATGACTCAATTTTGACAAACATTACAGCAAAGGATGTTAGGTTACCAAGAGCAAGAATAGATTTTAGGTTTTTAAAACAAGCACCTTTTTAAAATGTTCCATTAAAAAAAAACACCAGACCTGCTACAAAATCCTTGTGACACTAGCAAATATTTCGATGTAAACAGTAGCCTACATTTCATTTTAAAGAGTGTGAGGTTTCATCAAAAAGCTTTAATTTTTTTTCTACCACAGAAATAGGTCTTTAGATGAAAAATAGAGCGAGAAGTGATGGCTTCTTTTCTTCAAAAAAATGGGTAAACACCAAACATTAGTTATGAAATTAAAAATCATATAATATGAATTAACATTGATTCATTCAAACAAGTTTTTCTGACATTTTTCAATTATCATTATTTTATAGGCTACGTCTCCCCATTCTTTTTAAGAGGATGTTGCAACCCGATCTCACGACCAATTCGTACGAATTTGTACGAGTGGCTAAAATTCGTAACAATTCATACGACCTGACTCGTACGAATTTGTAGGATTTTTGGTAAATCGTACATATTTTACGAATTCCAAATTCGTACCCTGACCCCGCCCCTAAACCTATATCACGTGGGTTTAGACAAATCGTACGAATCCGTACGAATTAGCCACCTTTTAATCACTCGTACAAATTCGTACGAATTGGTCGTGACTGATAGCGTTGGATGTTGAGTGCTCGAGCGCAGTACTGTGTCCGCGTCACTGGAGTAGCCGATACTCGATAACAACAACATCACACTTTTACTTTATTATTCTACTTCGACTGTTACCTGTTTTTGCTATCCAAACACATTGCGAACGGCTTTTAATTGACTCGGTTAACTGATTCGAGTCAATGTGAATGAAATACGCGTCTTCAAATGGTTAAACTTCAAATATTTGCGAGTTGGTTTTCAAGGTTCATTGACGCTGATTTAAAATAAAGATTTATGGAATTGGTTGAAGGATATCATTTGAGTGACATGTATGATGTTTTGTTTGTTTTTGCAGACCTGTAGGCTAAATAAACTAGCCTATTTAAACGCTAACTATAGGCTACGCATAATATAAAAATAATAGCTGCTAATTAAAGATGTTCAGTTCAAAGTTTCTGAATAATCACAGCAGTTATTGAAAACATGGACGCCTAAAACTTACCGGTGACTGAGACAGATAGGCACATAAAGACGAAGGTCAGCATATCCACTCTGAAATTATAAAAAATCCAACTTTTCAAAAAAACAAAATAAAAACAACAACAACAACAACAAAAACCTGATTTAATATTGTTAGGCTACTAGAACTTTTAGAGAGCTGTGTAGCTATTACTAGGGCCCCACAAAGCTAAGTCAGGATACACTTTAAACTAAACGCCCTTTCGAGTAGACATAAGACGCGTCATTGTCCGCTTTGGCCCCTGCAGTGAAACGTCAACGCCTCCGCCGTATAGGTCCGGGCAATAGCCTACCAAAGCTGTTGGAAATCGCCCCCTATATTCTCATTCACTATTCCCTACATTACTCCATTAAAGTTCACTTGAAGGAGTGAATGCGAGTGAGTGAATTCGGCTACTGAGTGCACTGTAAGGGCATGCTACTTTTGCATAGTCTTGCTGTTTAACAATCATTTGAAACTTAGCATGGCAGCTCCAGCAGTAGGCTAGTAATGAAATGATTTCTCTTGAACTCTGTCATGGAAATTAACATCTAGGGGTCATATTAGGTCAACATCATATTATGCTTTTCCACTTTTTCAACGTTAGTTGTGTACATTAATATTGCTGTTTGAGCATCAAAATAGATCTGCAAGGTAACAAAGTTCTCCAAAGGGGGATATTTTATTTATTTCACTTTTCCAGAACTATGGCTCACTTGGACTACAAGGTGATTTTTCCGGATCTTAAGAAGTCACAAAATGTACTCATTTATTTCCAAAACTCATTTGCTTGACCTTCCTAAGGGGGATGGATGAATTAGGGTGGTTAAAAATTATTTTAAACACTGTTGCTGAACATTATAATCCAAACGCTTATATATGTGCTGCCTATTTTATGGAGAACGCTTTGTTTTCTATAGCATTTGCAAGCTCTCGCGGTTCACCGCTCCTTAGGAAAAAACTCACAGAAAAAAAAACTGTGCGCTTAAATAGCTACACAGGGAACATAATCAAAGAGAACAGAAACAGGTGTGTGAAAACTAATGAACAGCCAGGGAAACTAACTAGAAACTCGGGCAAGCAGGAACAGAGCAGAGTGAAACCAAAACCAAATCAGAACATAACAAAACAAAACATGTTACAATAATAACTTAAAAGGATAGTATCCATCAATCATTTATAATAGCTAATCATTTGTTGGGGCACAGGATGTTAGAGCTAAAACCCTTAGAACAAAACTGCTTTGCAGAGCTATTTTCTTGAGTTGCCACTCTGTAGTGTGTAAGCGTGTTCAACTTGGCATTGTGGTGGATCCTTAGTTTGTGGAAGATGGACACAACTAATGACAAGAGAAAAATGACGGTTGTCATGTTCCTGAATGTGCTCCTTGAGGAAAAAAAAAAACATCCTCTGAACCAATCTCAACTGATTAATCAAGGACACTCTGACTGCTTTCCCCGAGGATGACTGGTAAATAAACCACTCAGCTGATCTGACCTTCTTCACTGTACCTACCTTCAGGAGGAATCATCAACCCTCCATTGCTTTTCAGTGTAAGCAAGTGGTAGTTCTGATCAAATGACGCAGGTACAGCCACCAGGCTGGCACAGGTCAGCTTTCTCAAAATCTGACAAACAATTAACCCTGAAATGTACAGAAGAGCATTGTCCACAAGGCTACCAAAGTGTGTAGATGTGGCCACAAACAAGTGCAGAGACATTTACAAAAGGGAATGGAAGCTTCTTTGGATTCTTCTGACATCTCAACAGCCGATATGGACACAGTCTCCTCATATGCATGGTGCAGTTTTATGGTCTTTTCATCATATTCACTCTTGACCCCCACCCCCTCAGTATACTGTATATGTATGCCAAATGTGGTTGAATATATTAAACAAATAATAATATTCTAGTATTCACGCACAGTATGAAATTACATTATAAATGAAATGAAAAATATCAGAAATCCTTACATTATACATAAATTATTGAATCTACACTTCATGTCTACGTTTTTGGAGCTCTAGTTTTAACTTGGTTATTTCTAATTCCAGATATGCTAATAATTTGAAAATAACTCCACATCAGCTAGCCTACATAAATTCATCAACTAACCATTCAGAAACTTTCTGTTGCATTATATATGTTGTCACTTCTTACTGAGTCTCTCCATCATTGTCCGACTTGGGTTTGAACATAAAATACAGAACAGTTTCTGACATTTTAAAGGGTACCTATCATGGAATTTTGAAAATTACCTTTCATGTAGTGTGTAACATAGATCTAAGTGAACAAAAACATCCTGCAAAGTTTTAAATATGAAAGTTCACCGTATACAAAGTTATTGTCTCTCAAAAGTAAGAGTCGACTCTGAGTCGCTGATATGAATCGATAGACAAACGATGCTTTCTCTCTAGCTTTCGTACGTCACTTGTACAAGTTATTTGAATTCGACACGCCCACTCAGTGCAGAGAAACCTGACATCATGTCGACGAGACTATGTTCTGAAGTGCGAATCAAAAGCAAACTTTTTTTTTCACTGCCCAGGGACAAGTATGTGAAGACTCAGTGGCTAGAGTTTATATTTACAACTATACCACACAAGTATAGCCACCTTGAGCTGTGTTCACGTTATTTTAATGACGATCGCTTCACAAACACAAATGCTTTCAAGTGTGGATTCGCGAGTCGGCTGATATAGGAAGGTTCAATACCAAGTTTATTTAGATCAGCTTCCTCCTCCGAATCACAACCTGTAAGTACTATTAATAATTGTTGCTTTTAAGTGTGTGTGTGTGTGTGTGTGTGTGGTGTGTGTGTGTGTGCGTGCATGCGTGCGTGCGTGTGTGTGTGTGAGAGTGAGAGTTACGCTCAGGCTCAGCAGCTTCTAGGTTTCCAATGTCATTTTTTTTTAAATATGTGAAATTATGTGAAGCGTATTGTAGTACTGCAGTGCTTTATCAATATGTTTAAGCTTTGGGCTAACGCAAAATATAACTGACTGCGTCATCTGACCAATCACCGCCGATTAGCGTCACGCAAAGGAGGGGTTTGGACAAATGAGTCGTCAAACGAATCATTAGGGAGTCGGTGAGCAAATCAGGTAAAAATAAATCATATTATAAGACAACAAAAGTGTTTTTTGTCATTGCATGCATGTAAAACTGTTGTTGGGAACTCCCAGAACATTATTAGGAACATTTTAAATGCCATAATAGGTACCCTTTAATGCATGTCTGCAAGATGCGAGCTCTAGAAGCTCCGCCCTCTGTGCAGGAAGCAGCAGCTCATTTGCATTTAAAGGGATACACACAAAACGAGTTTTTGCTCAACCTAAAAAAGGGACAATTTTAACATGCTTTAATAAAATTATCTGTGAGGTATTTTGAGCTAAAACTTCACATACACACTATGGGGACATCAGATACTTATTTTACATCTTGTAAAAAGGGGCATTATACCACCCATTTAAGTTAATGGGCTCTATGCACGGCGGTATTTCCGGTGAAGGTCTGAGGATGCTCGATAACTTCCGCCGATCGTAGAGTCCAATGCAATACTGAGAATTTATATTGAATTTTATACTCCATGGTTATACTAAAGAAACGTTAGTCACAAAAACAGACAAAACAGAGACCCCTCGTTGTGTTTATGCTTCTTTTTTAAATTATATTAAATAAACATAACTATATATAAAATTACATCTAAACATATGACAGTTTCGTTTCAAAGACGAGAGGACAGTAAATTTTGAAGACTCTGCCATAATCCCGTTTTCCTCAGTTCTCCTCCGCTTTAATCTCCCCAACCGGAAACGGATGAGCATCCTTGCGTCAAATGCGGAACTTGTGCGTGCATATAGCCTATTGCTATGCAACCAGCTTCAGCTATGTCATGGATACTTGTTTGCTTACATTGTATTAAAAAAATTAAAGCAGGTAGCCTACATCTGATCAAATGAGAAACTTTTATACTGCAGTTACAACTGAACAGAAGTGAACTGATATGCATTTATTTAAATTGAGAGCACATCATCTGGTGACCCTTATATTCTGAAGTCCTAAATCTGTGATCTGTAATCCACACACTGTGAAAATGTTAGAGCAGTTATTATTTGAAAGCAATGACAAAGTTACTTACGGCTTCCATCTGCACTGCATCACCACGCTGAGGGGCACCTTCTCCATTAGTTCCCTCACAGAAACATGAACTGAAGACACACTCTGGAACTCCTGATCACAAAGACAACATTTTTACATATTTAATTTACCAATATACAAACTTTTCGAGAGTAAATGTTTCTCTTTTAAAAAATATATCTGGTTTTATATTATGTTAGCAGAACTTTATTGCAGTTGTTTATTTGTCATGTTCCCTCAAATCTTGAGTCAAGAAAGATAAGCTGAAAGACTGATAGGCTAATGTATACCTGTAACGTGTGTGATTGGTTGGACACTCCCGCTGCATGACGCGATGAAAGTTTAAACAGATTCGAGGTTAGACAAACAATTGGAAATCGTTCTCAGAATGAACCCTGTTTAGGAGTCCAAACTTTTGCCAATAGGTCTTTGCAACTCACATAATAAGATCTGGAACAAACATGTCAGTGGAGTGGAAAACCTTGTCAAAGGAGGTATTGTCAAAGAAAAAAAGTTGGGGGATTTTGGATATGTATTAATTAAAACCAGGTGTAAAACTTTTAATAAACAAAATCTAAGAAACTTTGTTGAAACAACACATTAATATGGAGTGGGGGATGAATGGGGTCATTGTATTGAGCTCTCTGCTTATCATCAATGTATTTGTGCAAAAATGAAATTTGAACCTGTAGCTTGACCTGAACGATGACTAACATAGGAAAACGAAAGAAAAGTGATTTAATTTTTTTATATGATTGTTGTTCTTTTTACTAGCTGATCATTTTTCATCTTGAGCTATGGATAGTGTGTAGCAGAACAAACTTTTTTTTTTTCAAATAAATGAACATATATAAAAACAAATACAGTTACAACTCAAAATAATTTAACAACAATAATATAATTATGAACAGTAGGCTAGACAAAGAGCCAGTATAATTAACTAAAAAAAAGCATTGAGCCAGGGGTAAAATATAAATTAAAATAAATTAAATTTGAGAGACAATAAAAAAATACCTTAAGACCCTTTTTTGTACATTGCTGGAAGAAGAGATAGTACCCAAATAACATTTCAGGTCTTTGCAAAAAAAAAATCATAAAAAGCAGTTTAACAGACACAAATTTGCACTTGTGTATAAAAAAAACTTGGCTAGAACAAACATGACACCAGCAACACAATTCTTCCTGACAAAAACAGAATTACCACAGTGTGTAAATGTGGTGAAGCATTTTCTGTATGGGTGGACTGAGATGGTATCGAATCAGCTGTGTGGAGACTGGTTTCCACACAGATATTAGTTGTAGACTTTACACACCGTTTTCTCTAGTCCAGACTAAACAGAGACTATAAATGTGTTTTCTGCTTTGAAATATTTAGGTGAATATTGTGAACAATTTATTAAATTAAAGCAATTTTGTCATCACAAAACATTGTCTGTTTGTTCACAAAGGGTTATTCAATTAATGAGATACAACATACAGAACCATAAATATATTTATGAAAACATATTTGTGTAGCAAATACATATAAATAAAGTCATTTATAATAATAAATAATAAAATCATTAATAAATCAATCAAATCATTTATAATAAAAGAAAACTCTTATACTTATACATGGAGACCTACACGAAAAAGATTGAAATCTGTGTATTTCGCCTTTAAATTAAATTATGAATTCAATTAACAAATTCAAAAGTATTGGATATTTAATTAACAAATTCTGACTAATAATTTAACTCATTATATAACCCTTAATATTTAACCTGAACTATTTCTGTAACCGTTTTTACTTGCATTATTGAAATAAACGAAATGCAATTCAAAATTTGCATGCATATACTTTAAGTCCCCCTATGGTGAAAATCAAGTTTTAATGTTGTTTATATGTCTGTGTGGTGACAAACCATGTGCAAATTCATAAGTCAACAACATTGCTGAGTATTTTCTCCTTAAAACTGCAGTGAAAAAAGTCTGAGCTGGTGTGAGTGAGTGGGGGCAGGCTAATTTTTCATAGAACAACATATACTAAATGAGACAAGGGTATAGAAAAACAGGGAAAAAAAAAATTAATGTCATTTTTGTGATTAAATATGAGTTTTAAGGGATATTGACTACAGGACTTTAAGAGACTTCTGCTGTGATGTATGCGTTATATAATTACAAGTGACATGATGTGATGGCCAAGTATGGTAACCCCTACTCTAAATTTGTCCTCATCATATTTTAACCCATACAAGTTAGTGGACACACATTAAGAGCAGTGAGAAGTGAAGACACACACTGCACACCGTGGGTACACACAACCGGGGCAGTGTATTGGGTGCCTTGCACATGGGCACCTCAGTCATGGGTATTGAGCGTGGAAGAGAGCGCTGTTCATTCACTCTCCGACCTACATTGAATCTGAGACCTACAGGTTACAAGTCCAACTGTTACCCTCTAACCATTAGGCCACAACTGTTAAACAGTTATATCTATATTAACTGTATTTTGGTGTATTACACATACAACAACAAAAAACCTCTTACTCATGTCTGGTAGAGTTTCTTATACAGAAGCTCGAAGCATGGTTTGCTCCAGCCAACACTTCCACACTCTCCCGATGTATACTATGGCTCTTGATAATAAAATATGTGAATCTGCCGTATTAACAGACAAATCTAAGGTTCAAATTAGAACAACATTGGCTGCTTTGTTAATAATTTGTAATTGTTTATTTTGGATATTTATCATTTAAAATGTTAAAATTTGTTTCAGTTCCAACAAATCTGTACACTTAAAGGTAATTAAATCAACAAACTTACCCATGGTTTCCATTTAAAATGTCATAAAAATTGTGCTATGAACCTTTATATGAGGTTCAACAAAGACAATGTTATGTAAAACCATTGTGGAAATTTACTGGTGATGTGTACTTTTCCTTATTGCAATATAAATGACCAAAACTGGTCCCAGTTGATTGTACTGTGCGTAGGAAATGGTTTTATCAACAACTTCTGACTGAATGGACATCATTTTTTATTTTTTTCTTAAAGAATCCCAATGAAGGTCAACAAACTAAACAAATTCCAAAAACATACCTGAAACACCTCCACAGTAGTTCTAAAAAAGTAAAGTCCTTCTTTAGACACAGATCTACAAATATACAGATCTGACAATTATACACAATTTCAGTGCAGTTATAATACCAGATCACTCTGAAAAGAATCTGAAACAATCAATGGCTGTGTGTGTAAAGTCAAACAATACAAGAAGGAAAGAGAAAGTTTCTGTCCACCGTGAGAGTGATTTCTTACACGTGATTTCAAACCTGTATAAACGGAATTAATGAAAAGACCACAGCCTGTGAATCTTGTATATTGGATCTGCAGTCCTTCACTGAGAGTCCATTGATGCCGCCACTATGCCGTGCTGTCTCAACTGGTTTCTGATCATCTGATTCTTTGATTTCCACTCTTCCATCTGTGTGTGTGGGTGGAAGCAAGGGATTAGAGAGAGAATGACTGCAAGAAGTAAGAAAACTCTATTTTCCATTCTCTTCAAAGCATCCCTACCACCACATAAAAATGCAGTACTGCTAAATATCGGACATAAGAATTACTATAAGTAGCAGGAGTTGTTGTTGTTCTTCTGGTTATAGAGGAAGTGTTAGTAGCTGGTAATCATCCTGTATTGTTCATTAATTTACAAAACACTTGATAATAAAAATATACTTGCAAAATCAGTACTATGAAATAAACTAAAATGTTCAGAATGCTCTTCAATTTGGCGTGTGAAGCTTTTGTTGGCACATGAAATACCTCTTGTTTGAGAAGCTGATTGTCCAACCTCAGTCTATCCACAGTATTAAGCTCCTCCTCCAGTCGTGCGTTGCTCTGACGCAGCTCCTGGATATAGTCACATGCCTTCGACAAGATCCCACCTTTACTCTACATGGAAGAGCAAAAGAAAATCTGAATAACTAGTAGGACTCTTAATCTATTTAAATGTTGGTGCACAAGAATTTTGATGTGCAAGGAACTGTCACGTTCAAAAAGTTTAAAAATACAAAAAGACAGAACTGTGAGGTGGGTGGCTCGTTTCAATGTAAGTGCTATAGTTGTCAAAAAAGTTGTAAGTATTAGTTACATTTTACCCGTTTTATAACAATCAAGTAAATTATATTTACAGTAGGTGTATGTAATTGGTAGAATAACCTACAAGTCAAAGGGCAATATCAACAATACTAATGTGTTCAGGAATGTATTTATACTACGCAGTGTGTGTGGGTTTTTTTTTTAAATCATTTTTTATCAGTTACAGGTTGTTAGATCTAGCATTCTGTCTGCTTTAAATAAGACAGAGAGAGATAGTAGTCCGGTAAGATTACATTTATTTGAATTAATGAATTATAGCATTTATTTGAATTAAACAGTATTGATGCACACCTTCCAGAGCCAATCAGAATAGAGTATTCAGACACAACATGGTATAACAACATTTTAAAAAATACATTACAACTTTGAATAAAACATTCAAACGAGATACTGCTGGTGCTTACTTGATTGTTCTTGGTTGCATCCAAATTGCAGTCGGGGATGGTTTTAGAAAGCTGGACAATCCAATTGTTGATCTTGTCCCTCCGTCTGCGTTCCACTGAGGGCAGAAAACGAAAGCTTACATTAAGATGGATCATTCAGGGAATGAATTATGAGGTGAAGCTGCTGATTTTAAATGAAACAGTATAACCTTCATTGTGTTGAGCCCTCCGTTTGTCATCCCTGGAAACACGCTGTGTTCCCGACTTACTGTAAAGGAGAATAAGGATTGGTTGAAGGAGTTGAAAAGAAAAAGATTACAGTGATTGGACATGTGGTTTTATGTAGGCTATGTGATATGAAATGACAACCTCTGCTGTGTTGTAGCTAGAACATCCTGGGGTGACATCATTACATAGAGTTGACCTGCAAGAAAAAAGAAGAAAGGTAATTGAATCTATATATTGATGATTTTATGCATCATTAGACATACAATATAATTAAAATTTGGTAAATTTGAACTTTTAGCTGTATATAATGTAGAAAATCCATATATTTTTCTGCAACAAAATAACAATATACGCTACCATTCAAAAGGTTTGGGTTGGTAAGATTTTTTTATGTTTTTGAAAGAAGTCTTTATCAAAGAAATACAGTAAAACAGTAATATTGTTAAATATTATTACAATTTTAAATATTTTGAAATATTTTAAAAGCAGAATTTTCAGCATCATTACTCCAGTCTCACATGATCCTTCAGAAATCCTATGCTGATTTCCTGATCAAGAAACAATTCTTATTTTTATCAATGTTAAAAGAAAACATATGCTGCATAATACTTTGGTACTATGCTGCTCATACTTTTTCAGGATTCTTTGAATAGAAAGTTCAAAAGAAAAACATTTATTTGAAAGAAATATTTTGTAACAATATAAATGTCTTTACTGTCACTGGTCAATTTAATGTATCCTTGCTAAATAAAAGCATGCATTTCTTTCAACAACAACAACAAAAAAGTTACCAAAGTTTTGAACGGTAGTATAAATGGAGCTTGGCATTACCTGTAGGGGTGGACTGAGATAGTACCGAATCAGCTGTGTGGAGATTGGTTACCATGGTACCAGCAGATGTGTCAGAGATGGTGGCAGGATAGTAGTATTGAGTTTCAGACGTCTCTCCCTCTAGACTCTCAGACTGAGAGATTACAGCCTATAACCACATGCACACAAGCACTTACTAAAGCCGCTTTTCCATCTTCCACTTTTCCATCATTGGGCCGAACGCTTCCAAGAACGTTTAGGAACAGCGCTGAACCAGGCTGGTAGAATGCGTGAGTGACGTTGCAACTCAGGATTGGTCACTTGTCTGTTGCCTGGCTATTAGCACGCTATTCGAGCGGCATAAACAAATGAATAATAAAATAAAATAAAAATATCTGAACAATCCTCCATAATGTAGTCACCATATCGTCTGTAAACTCTTGAGTTACCAAGGCAATTAAAATAAATAATGGTTTAATAATACACATTTCTAATACATTCCAAAGAGCTCCATTATCAGCCCCACAGTGGAAAATTAAACCATATCCACACCGGCTGGAGCGCATCAGCACAGAATGGAATGGTTGAGCAAAGAGAATGGTTTGGCCCGATGGTGGAAAAACGGCTTAGCACAGCTACCTCTCTAATGTTTTCAGCAACAAACTCAAATTTATATACACGTTAAAAAAAAAAGTAATACCTGGGTTACAGGTGGTATTGCTGCCTGTGTTGCGGTTGGAAACCCAGTCACCACACTGACTGCAGAAGCTCCATCCGCCTGTCCGTCTACCTGCCCATCAGCCAAGTGGATTACCCGGTAGGTTACCTGAACCAAGGAGGTCAAGGGGTTAATCATCACGTCTCAGTTTCTATATTTACTATGCATACATATGCCATTTACCTGACCCCCTGTTCCTTCCGTTTTGAAAAGATGATACTTAATTTGCTGATCTGTGGAAAATGCGGTAGCTGGCTGGATGGTTGTGATAGTCAGTGGGTCATCCGCCGTTTCATCAACACCTGGTAAAGCAGCATATAGAGGTTATTGTTTGGTGACCCTCTCTGTTTGGTCCAACAACTCCTAAAACAACTGGAAATAAATTTAGTGTGTCAATTTCCACATTAAGTTTTTGTTGTTGTTTTAGCATTTGAGAGGTCAAAATCTGGGGGGTTAGTCTTGTTAAAGAAAATGTGAAGTTTGTTTCTTGAATTGCAGATACATGTACTGTGGGCACTTTATTTAGCACTATATGGTGCTATAAAGGCTGTAAGCTGTCGCAACTAAGATGAAACTAAAGACTGGCTGTTACCAACCATTTTATTATGCTGTTAATTTATGTAGACACACTATGACCTAAATTGACAAAGGAACTTTTGGGACAGTTCAATTCAAACATCTCACCGTCCTGCAGCATGGGAGAATCTTCAGGATCATGACTTTTCTGTTCTCTAAAAAAAGAAGGAAACAAAATATATATTTTAGATACATTTTTTTAAGATATGCTTACATTACAACACTGAAAAAAGCAGGTGTGTCCAAAATATAAATGCAATAATCATATTACACTAATGGTCTGTCCTGGTTTTTCAGAGCATGCAATGTAAAAAAAATAGTGTACTGTGCTTTACAGGAGTGTCGATTTCAGAAATGTAATGAGCATAATATGACTCAAAGACATTGAAGATGAAACTCGCCTCATATTTGTGAGTGAATCGTGATCTAGGCTTCAGCTTGACAAAACGTAAACATCCACTGCAAAAACACAACAGATAGTTATAACAGGAACAGGAATACACATTTAATACATCGACTCTGCACGAATGCCCTCTTTGAGTAAAACCTGTTCTTAGAAATGTTCAAAACGCAGGTGTGGCGCCGGCATGTTATGATTTTTTTTTACGCCGCTGCATTAAAAGTCCCACCACACCAATCTGTTGAAAAACCGCCCGGAAAGCCATAAAAAGCTCACTTTACTAAATGATAACCGACACGCTGTCCACCAGCTCTTTTTTGTAACTCATGAATGTTATATTTATATCAGCACCACTGAAATTACGACTAATCTGGCAAACAAAAAAAGGAAACAAAAACTGACAAGCAGCAGCATTTAGCATTTGAGCTAAGCAAACAAAGAAGCGTGAGAAACATCCGGCAAAAAAGTTTCAAAATGATTCAGAATGCATGACCAATAATACACCATATTATCGTCTAGAATATATATATTTAACTTGGTAACATTAATAGTTACCTGTTTATCCTGAGAAGCAAACGTTCAAGAGACATACCCTCTCTGCGCATGTGCAGCAGTGTTTTTATTTAACTTAGTCACTAGAGGGCGCCATACACAATAGCGTCATCATTTTACTTCTTGCGTGCTGAACTCTCCAGTAGCACCTCATTGCAGTACAAGAGATCCGGGGGGCGGAGTCGGATCCAGATTAAGGGGTGTGGTTGGGTAGGTTTAGGGATAAGGGGTGGAGCTGGGTAGGTTTAGGGGTGGGTTTAGGGATAAGGGGTGGAGCTGGTAGGTTTAGGTATGTAAGGTAGGAGGAGTCGGATCTAGATCCGACTCCTCCCCGTGGATTTCATGTTCTGCAGTGAGGACCATCTCGAACTAAGGGAATGTTTAAATACAAGGCTCTCAAGTTTTGAAGACAGGCAAGAGTGACATCCAACCCCCTCCACAAAAAAAAAAAAAAAAAAAAAAAAACGGGTCAAAGGGGGGCGGGATGGACGGGTCGCGGGAATGGGGGTGTTTCATTAATAATATTATTATTAGTTTTGTTGTTGTTATTAATAATTGCTGAATAAAAATTTGAATGTTAACATTGATTTAACCCATGTCTGCATGTCCATTTAAAATCTATTTCAGTAACAAAAAAAAATACATTCTGGATGACTGTCTCATACATGCCATAAACATATAATAATATATGGGAATGTTTGTGAGGCTAGCTTAGAATTTATTATCTCATGCCAAACAGTGGGTTCACAACTTTATAAAGCATGATTCAAAGTACACAATTTTACATGGTTGAAGGATCAAGGAGAGAGCGGGAAAACAGGAAGAAACCACAGCAGAGGGAAGAAAACAGAGCAACCAATAAACAAAAAGGGAAGAACATGCTAGCATGTAACATTAAGGGACATGCATCACATAACAGTGTTTTTTGACATCACATCAACCGAACCAATGCATATATATACACCGTGATTAAATTGCTTTCAATATCTGTACACCCTGATTTCTGAGAAACACACAGATTACATTAACATGGTATTTGTGTTACATGGTGTAGTAAAAGCTAGGGGATTTATAATTTGGTTTTTAATTTGGAGTCAGATAGATCCATTCTACACTCAAATAATCTCTGACAAGAGTGGGAAAGTGAGGAAAGCTAGCAGGAGTGCTGCTCCACTGTGCTGCACAACACACCAGGCAGAACAGGTTTGAAGCGTACCTGAAAAAAAGAAAAAAAAAAACATAGCAGCATGATCAACACCAGTCAGTCATTGATTCAGTGGAATATTTACATAGAAATAAAAGTAGACAGAAAAGACTTAAGTATGCTTCCTTGTCAATTCATATGATAATCATTTTCCAATGCAGATTAAAAAAAAAAATCAGCTTAGTTAAAATGAATGTGGACTTATTTTCTTTAAGAAAAGTAAGACATCTTACTCTTGTCCACAAGTGCCATGATTGACGCTGGTGAGTCAGTCTGTTTGATGAAACAAGTGTAGTTTTTAGGTTTGTCATTTGAGACACCTTTCAAATACAGCTCACATGTGGTATCGGTAATGGAGACATTGGCACGGTTCTTGAAGGTGCTGTCTGGTGGGATGCTGCTGTTGGTATTGCCAATCATCATGCTCTCAGTCGTGTAGTAGCAAGTCTTCGGGAGCTTGGGGTTTGTAGCTGGAGTAAACTTGCAGGACATCTTCAGGTTTTGGTCCTTAGTCAAGCAGGATGAAATCTGAAGAGAAGTCTGGCCAGAAGCAACACCTAGAAAAATATAACACTTAGCCGAAGTTTGAGACGAAACTGGTACAAGACAGTCCTGTGCATTTAATAGGATCAGACAACATTACTCAATATGCAAATATGGCTTTGGTGTAACTTGAGGAAATTGATAAAACAGAAAAAAAGGAAGAGGAACAATACATGTTCTTTTATTTTAGCAGGAGATTAAAAAAAAAAGTGTCAATTTACCCAACAGGAAAAAAGTGGCAAATGCAGTACAGCACATCATCCTGACCACAGTAGACATCTGCATATTACACACACACAAAATAACCTGGAGAACAAACAAATGACATGTCACTTACAACACAAATTAATACCTCAATAGTGCTATTTGTAGCATCCTTAAAACATGAGCATTAATTACTTTTTAGGACTTAAAGTGTTCACCTATGCAATTAAAGGCTTTTGGAGGAGCGTAATCTATACATTCCTAGCAATTAGTAGAGACAATAAACAAGCTTTCACAGCCACCAAATGTATCAATATGGGTGGGGTCATGACATTTCAGAGCACATACAAACAAACAAACAAATCATAAAAAAATATTGTAACAAAAGCACACATATAGTAGCCTACTACATGAGCCAAACTTGCACACAGTGATCAGTCAGAAACCAATAACTTGGTCTGAGACTGATATGTGAAGAACTCTAAGGCACCGTGTATCTCTTATCGCATGCAAGTCTGAACTCGTGAATAATCTTTTGAAATGGCATGTCGCATTAGACATTCTTCAGCAAGAATTCAGCTCGTGCTTTTGAAATAAAATTAGTTTAATAATAAAAATATATTTTTACGTGGCTTTTCGCCGCCATTTAAAGCGATAGCGTGTTTTTTCCAACTTAATTGCACTTTAACGCGGCATACACAGCAAGGTAGCCCATCCAGTCCCATTTTTGTCTGGGTGGCGTTGGGGAGTAGCTAGCAATGGGGACCTGACCGCTACACGCGCAAGTTACGTTTCTAGTGGCGTCTTTAATATTTCTCTAGCGGGGTGCAAATTAGGTTTTTTTGCGGTTCTTACCTTTTCTTTTCTGCTTTCGGATGCTGGAGCTGTTGGTCCGTTATCGAGGCAACTCCCTCAGTGATTACTTGATGAGGAAAGAGTGAGAGGTTGACTAAGATGCACGCCCATATATATCATCACGCTGTGTCATTAGAATTAAACCACGACCTTCCCATTATGACCAGCTGAAACTTGTGAGTACACTTTGTTGTTTAAGAAATTAACACAGTTTGTCTGTGTATGTAACCTGGACAAATTCGTGTAACTAAAGTTGGCAGCATTATACAAAATGAAAAGATACTTGAGCCACCATTTGAGGTCGCCACACCCTTTAAAGGTGCTATCGAGGTGCACAAAAAAACACACACAAACACACACACATTGGTCAAGCTTTTCTCTAGATTGTGTTAATAAAGGAGTCTTTAGAGCTCTGGCAAGAACTTGTGCTCCATTTTGCAAGTTCAGAGAACTGCCCTATTTTGAAAAGGTGCCAAGTTCACACAGGGTTCTGCCAGTGTGGTAGTCTTGAGTTTCTGCCTCAAACGTCTGATCATGTTTACAGTGACAATTCTAATTCGTCCTAATTAAAGCCCAAAAAGAAGCTACGATGTTTCGTTTCGCACCAGTTAAAGACAAAACGTCACCAGTGTGAAGTAAAGACACATTGTTAAAATCCAGTGGCTATAAGCACAAATTTAAAACATTAAAATATACTAAAATGCCTTGACTAGGCTATATGTAATAATAACATAACTTTTTGTGCATGTCTGGAACTGATTTCAATAATTTATTGTAAGATTAAATGCATACGAGTGACAATACCATGCACAGATTACATTTATTGGTGGGTAATGTAAGGTTATTTAGCTGACTGCTTAATTGCATCATATTAGGTAAAGAATTATTTTGCCTCTGCACTGCACACATATTTAATCTCCTAAATTCTCATTCTACCCACACAATGTATTTTAACAGTAAGGGCCGTTACATAGTCAACGCGAGCTACGCGAGCAAGCAACGCGAACGACGCGAGCGACGCGCTCCCTTTCATAGTAATAGCCCTAAGAGAAAAAATATATGGTTAATTTTATGGATCGTTTTTTTTTTTTAAAGCAGCTTTACAGAGATAACAAGAAAACAATGTTGTAATAGTATTGTTCAATTAAAAATTAAACTTTGTGTGATGATGTGACCAAATGTGATGTGACCTCCTTAGTGTCACTGGTGGTTATGGCCCTGCACTATTTTCTGCAAAGCTGATTTGACGTGAAAAGTGCTATAAATATAAATCTATTATTTTCATAATAAATATTTTCCAGATAATATTTTAACAACTTGTTTTTGCTTCAGAACAAGGACAAATAAAACGTACTCGGTGACGTAACCTCGGTTCCCTGAGAGTAGTGAACATTGCGAAGCTGTCTAGCTCGCTGATCCTGAGGGGCTGAGATGCTGGCGGCGTTGGATTAGCTGGCTGTGGGGTCGACCCTTTCTTAGAGCGACCCAACGCTGAACTTGATCGCTTCGGCAGGAAGTACCGCATAGCTTGCGATGACTTCTGAGCCTCTGTGATGCGCTCGAAGAATCCCTCTACCGCGAGGTCGAAGAGACCGGCGCTCGAGATCTGCCAGTCCAGGAAGCCAGCCTTGTCCACATTTTTGATCTCTGTTAAGTTGAGCCAAAGATGGCGCTCTAGCACGACTAAGCTGGACATGCTTCTTACGATTGCCTGGGCAGTGGTCTTTGTAGCACGCGGAGCTAGATCGGTGGCGCTGCGCTGGTCCCTGAAGGCTGCGGGATTTAAGGATTTAAGGAGTTAAGCTTGGAACACCTGGAGGACTGCCATGGTGTGCAAGGCCAAAGCAGCTTGTCCGGCGGAGATATAGGCCCGGCCGGCAAGAGCTGAGGTGGTCCTGCAGGGCTTTGATGGGTGAACCGCCTTGGCTCTCCATCCAACGGCAGTGGGCGGGAAAGGTGCGCGGCCACCGGTTCCTCCAGAGGGGGCAGTTTCTTGTACCCTCTCTCTTCAACTCCGTCAAGTGAGGTCAGCGTGGCTGAAATTGACGAGCGCAGGCGTGCAGAGTATTTGGCGCGCCATGAGTTAGCTCGTCGTGCACCTTCGAGAAAAACGGGGCTGGATGCTGTCGAGGGGCCTGCTGGCGCCCCCGGCATGAAGCCATTCATCAAGGCGGCTTCTGGTGGGCTCCTCAGGGGAAGACCACTCGAGGCCGAGGTCCGTGACGGCGTTGGTGAGGAGTTCGGCTCTGTGACAGAGTCCGGCTATTCCTCGGTTTCTGACGCAACCAAAGACAGGCTGTCGTCGTGTTCCTCTTCTAACCCGCCGAACGAGACGAGGCGGGCCACTTTGAGGGAGGGGCGCAGGTCCGTCTTTATGAACAGGACGGGCGAGGTATTATGTCTCTCTCTTAAGACAGCGAGGCACGCGGCAACGGGCCGGCGTGGGCTTGCTTATCTCTGTCCGCTCAGGCATCGCCTGACCCCACCGTTTCTTCCTCAGCGCCTCGAGGAGGTAAGGAAACGGGAGGGCGTGAAGGGTGGTGTCGCTCTCTGACGTAAAGAGAGCTATAGCCGCGAGTGCAGAGAGGCGAGAGTCATGCTCTCGCAGTGAGAGCAGCCGCCTCGTTTGATGCCGCTTCTGCGTGTCCGAGGCCCAGGCAGGAAATGCACTCTTCGTCAGGGGCGTCGCACCCGTGGGGGATGTGGGTGTTTTAACACCCACACTTTTCCCGGTGAGAGGGTTCAACAGCCGCACTTTTTCTGCAGTTTTTCCGCAGTTTTGCACAAACGCGCTACTAAAGTCGCTCCTCCGTTTCTCTGGCGCACTGTGTGTGCGCTCGCTGCGGCTGCCTCCTCTCAAACATGACACCGGCTTTGAGTGTGAGCTGCTGATGATTGGCTGTTATGCCTTAAGTCCCGCCTCTCTTGATGTGTTAGATTTATCGGTCAGCTCGCTCTGAGGAGGCGGGAACTTATGGTTATTTACATCTCCCTTTTCCAGGTAGGCCTACTTTGAATGAGTGTTTATGCTTTGAACGAGTTTTTTAAATAAGCTTGATATGTGTTAGGGAAGATGTTATGTTTATGTTTTGTTGACATGTCGAGTGTTTTTGTGCTCTTTGCTCACACGATCAGCATGGTGATCTGGTGTTTTCTCCTAAATAAAAGCTCAATGGTTTATTTCTTACAAGTGAAGAAATTAGGACAAAAGTATTGTAATTTTCCTATTCTATAGCATAATACAAAATATAATGTAATGTAGACAGAGACTCTATATCATAACTAAAAAGATGTTTGAGCCCTTTAGGTAGTCTACTGGTCAATGCTTTTTCTTTGTTCAATGTGCACAGTTCATGGGTCGAAGCCGTTTGAAACTCTTAATTTTGAGCTCTCAATGTGCACCAGATTGATGCATTTAACCTTAAAATGTACAAAATTTTCTTCCGGGGGGCATGCCCCCGAACCCCCCTAGAGGGACAGAGGTCCACACAACATGGCAAAATTTCAATGTCATATCCATCCCCCGCACTTTTGAAAAGCTTGCTACGCCACTGCTCTTCGTGGCCATCTGAGGTGTGCCGGGGGGCCCTGCTTGCTGCGCAGTCGGCGAGTGACATTTGTAACAACGCCATGAGAGACATTATCTCCTTTACAAGTGCTGCAGCAGCGAGCACTTGAAGGCTTGAAAGGATATTGCGTTTGCCGGATGGCCGCAGGGAAACGGCGAATCAGGAGAGTGGCGCCGAGTTGCTGAAAAGCAGGAAGGTCGCCGTCCGCTGAGTTGCAAGGCAGAGTCGCTCGTTCCACAGCTGAGGCTAGTCGACGGCGAGGCGAAGGCTTCAGGAGAGTCAGCGAAGACGTAGTCGGTCGCTGAAGGAGATTAAATCTAATTCATATGGCGAAATGGGCCGCTTATATAGTCAGCAGCCACGCCCATTCTGGCTTCGCCATAGGTTTGTGCAGTTCCCGCAGCCAATCAGCGAGCTAGACAGCTCTGTACTGTGCTGGCTGTGCAGCTGCACTGCTTTTTAAAATAAAGGCTTCAATATTCTCTAGAAAAGGAGTTTTCCCCCTGCGTATAGCTACGCAATACGAAGTAAATGTTCTCGAAAGGGAACCCAATTATTTTATTTTGGAAACAAGGGCCTGGTTTCACAGACAGGGCCTAAATTAAGCCAGGATTATGCCTTAGTTAAATTAGGACATTTAAGTAGGTTTTATGTCTTAGAAAAAAAGATTTCATCTTGAGACAAAACTATGGCACTAACATATTTTAAGATATATCAGTGCAAGTTGCTTTGTTTAAACATTTTAAACATGCATTTTACACTAGCTTAAGCCTCGACTGTGAAACCGGGGGGAGGTATTGTATTTGTAATGTCATGCATACTATTTGTAGTTAGGTGGTAAGGCCTCTTAAGGGTATCATCATATTTCGGGGTCCTCAGCATTCAAAGTTTGAAAACTGGTCTAAAGTGATCTACTACAGCATCTTTGTTTCTTCCAAAATATTGTTACATTTTTGTGAAAACAAAGTGTTTTGAATGCAACATAAATAAAAAGATCTGCGCAGGTTTCACTCTGCATTCCTTTATTGTTTTCTGTGATATTTCTCAGTATAGATCCTTCAAAAAAATAAGACAAAGCATTGGAAAGAGATACAGTGAAAGAAGGGAAGACAAAGGTTGTCCTCACAAATATAAGTGTGTGAAATGTGTATGTTGCAAGATCATTTTGCTATGCAGCTACATTGCAAAAGCTCAGATTATACCTTAAGTCAACCTAAGGCACTTAAGGTTAGTGCAAGGAAGCATGTGCGAAAAGCAGCTAAACATGTAAAAGCAAATGAAATGTGTGCATACAGCAGCTGCACTGTGCATGTTAGTGCAATGGAAGACATAAATACTTGTAAAAGTTCATCAAAATGCTCATATAATCTTGATAGTCTCATTCTTATGCACTTGTGTTCTGTATTTGTATCATTCTTTCCCTTGAAACGTTACTGAAAAAGTCCTTCAGTTGTTTGTGTATAGAGGATATTTAGTTGCATCATGTGTGAGTGCTGCAATATAATATGTCAACAGTGGTGATGTCCTTCAGACAGAGCTGTCCTTATACACGTGATAAAGAGAGGTGCGAAGACAATGAAAATGTAGTATACCGCATTTTGCACTTGCAAGGATCGATTAACCAGCCAACCGATCAATGAGATTATAGTTTACTCTTACAATGATTTCACTCAATTGTTTCTATAAATATTACAAAAATGTCAGCAATAAAAAGTATCTCTTTTTGAGCTATTATATGACTTGACTTAAAGGAAGCACATAATTGGATACTGTATAAAGGTCCTAGCCATGTATCAAAACAATAATACATATTTCTTATTACAGAGAATCCTTTAGGTAAGAAATATTTTGGATGCCTGATAAACTCAGGCTTCAGCATATACTTTTTGGTGCTGTTCTTCATCTGAATTCAATGCCATTGACAAACATGCTGCAATCAATAATACTAATCTTTGTGTAACGATCATTTCATTAAACAGTTGCAATAATTGCTGTTACAAACGTCTTTGTTTGTAAATGTTCACATTGAAGTATTTTAAAACAGTGTACACTACTGTTCAAATGTTTTGAGTCGTTAGGATTTTTAAAATGTTTTTTAAATACGTCTCTTGTCTCTGCATTTATTTGATTAAAAAATGCAGTAAAACAGTATTATAATATATTATTAAAATAACTGTTTTTTGTTTTAATATATTTTAAAATGTAATTTATTCTTGTGATGGCAAAGCTGAATTTCCAACAGCCATTACCTCCAGTCCTTCAGGAATCCTTCTAATAATTATCATTGTTGAAAACAGTTGTGTTGCTTCATACATTTGTGGAAACTGAGATAAAAAAAATGTTTTGAAGGTGCCTTAGATTAATAGAAAGTTCAAAAGAACAGCATTTATTTGAAATCAAAATCTTTTTACATTATAACATAAATGTCTTTACTGTCACTTTTAATCCCGTTTAATTATCAATTGTTGAAAAAAATGTTTGCTCATATACTAGAATGGGTCATGTGGACCATGTCCATTTGCTTTCCTCAATGAATCCTGATGATTCAGGATTCTAATGAAGGTGATCTCCACAGAAACTTTAAATGAGGCTGTAAAGAAAAAGAAAAAGAAAAATCAAACTGAAATGTAAATGAAAATGTGAAAGGCAGTTAAATGTGAGAATGGCTTTGAGGTTTAGGTTGCTCGATGTAGGGCTGGTCATGCTGACATAAACCCAAAAGAAACATGAAGTGATATCACAACTGCAAGAATCCATGGTCCAGTGTGGAAAAATGTGCTTAATGCAGAGCACATCAGAAGATTTCCTGTTTGAAATAGAGAGACAGATGATTAAGCAACAGAGCAATGACGTAAGAACAAACAAATTACTGTATGAAAGCATATAGATTGTGAAAGCAACCCAGATGTTGAAAGAAGAAATCTCGAAAGCAGGGACAACACCTTTAATTTAAACTCCAACCGGCTTTGCATAACACTTTCAGCATGTTAAGGAGGTCTTGCGGAGACATGTTTAAACTCACTTTGATGGAATGCCATGCTGTTCTCCTTCCAGTTGTTGCCCTGATATACCCTGCAGGTGTAGGTGTACGCACGGTCATCGGACATAGGCATCCAGGTGAGGCGACAAATGTTAGGTGGCACCAGGGATACATTGGCTCGGCGTCGGGTCTCAATATGTGGGATCAGGTGGACCGGGTTGTTTGGGTAGGTGGATCCCATGAGTCGCCCATCCTGTTTGAATTCGCAGAATGGCCCGGGGATCTTGTGGGTCTCTGGGAATTCACAGTCAACTCGGAGGTTCCTCTCTATGTAAGTAAGGCAGGAGTACATCTGTGGCCCTCGAGGGGTGTTCCAAAACCAGGAGTCAAAATCCAAGAAGCCAGGTTTCTGGTATGGGTCTGTTGCAGTGACCACACCCATCATACATAACAGACATGCTACTGGGAGAAAAGCACAACCGCTTTAAAATGAGAAAATGTCATTTTGGCTTTTGCTAATGTTCATGGAGCATTTGACCTTTTCAAAAACAAGATGATCATTTTGTTGTTTTAATAGAATAATTAGCTTATACCTGCCCCTGCATACCTATTGTCAGACATATATTTCAGGCAAAAACGAGAAGGGGATCTTATTCCAGCACTTTTATTTAAAAAAAAAAAAAAAAAAAAAAGAATATAATCCAAATCCAACTAAGAAGATTGGAGGCAGGATACACAAAACACGTGGCAGCATAGACCACAAAAGGCAAAAACTGAACAAACGGAGGGCTACATGGAAAAAACTAGACAAAAAATTATTTAAACAGGTGTGACACATGAGGGAAATCTAAAACCTGATAACTAATGAACACAGACAAAGGAAAATGATCTAGAAACAGTGCAAACCAACTAACAACTCAAACAATGAACAACGATAGTGTCACGATCCCGGTGTGCCTGTTTTGTATGGACTTTTATGCTGTTTTTTGTGTTCCGTCCTGTGGCCATGTTTGTAGTTTTGTAGTCTTCCCTGTTGATTAAGGTCCCAATATACTCACGTCGACGTTCTTTTTCGAAATACGTGAGCAGCGATATACTGTTATCGAACATCTGAAGCTGCCCAGTGCCCACACAGCTGAGAGTGGCGTTTATTTGAATGTAAATATGTGCTGCACGCTTTCCTCTCAATAACAAAATGAACACAAAAGAAATTAAGACCATTAAAGGGTACCTATTATGGATTTTTGAAAATTGCCCTTCATGTAGTGTGTAACATAGATCTAAGTGAACGAAAACATCCTGCAAAGTTTTAAACATGAAAGTTCACCGTATACAAAGTTATTGTCTCTCAAAAGTAAGAGTCGACTCTGAGTCGCTGATATGAATCGTTCGACAAACGATGCTTTTCCTTTGTCTAGTTGACGTCAACTTGACAAGTTATTTGAATAAGATACGCCCACTTATTGCGTTCGGAGACGCCAGGGAAAACTAACATCATGTCGACAAGAGATGCTGTGTTTTGGTTTTGAAGTGCGACGCAAAAGCAAACTTTTTTCATCTGCCCAGTGAGGAGCATTTGAAGACTAAGTGGCTACAGTTCATATACAACTATACCACAGAAGTATTATAGCCCGAACTTGTTCTGTGTTCGCGTCATTTTGAAGATGATAGCTTCACAAACCTAAATGCTATAAAGTATGGATTTGCGAGCCGGCTGATACTGAAGGAAGCCGGTTCAGTACCGAGTTTATTTGGATCAGCTTCCTTCTCCGAATCACAACCTGTAAGTATTATTAATATTAATTGTTGCTTTTATGTTTTATGTATCATGCTCAATATTATTTTGTGTGTTGTGTACGCACAGCGCAGCTTCTAGGTCTTCAATGTCAATTGTATTGAAATATGTGAAGTGCAGGGCTCTCAAGTGTCACGCATTTCGGTCTTTTGTCACGCTCTCCCGCCACACATTGTATTTCTCACGCTGAAAAACTATTTGTAATATATTTAATATGCCGCAGTGCCCAAAACTCTGGCCGCGCCGCTCTCACTGAACCGGCAGGAATCAAGCGCGTCTCCTCTGGTGTTGTTCGTCTGGTGTTGTTAGCAAATCAGAAAATAGCACTATTGTATCTGGGTAAGATTTAACGCAACAACCAATGACACCCCGTCGGCTCGGTGTCACTCCTTTGGGCTATGGTAGCTAAGATATCACCGCAGATTAGCGTCATGCAAAGGTGGGGTTTGGAAAAATGACTCGCTAAACGATTCATATGGGAGTCGGTGAGCAAATCAGGTGAAAATAAATGCATATTATAAGACAATAAAAGTGTTTTTTGTCATTTCATGCTTGTAAAACTGTTGTTGGGGACTCCCAGAACAATATTAGGAACATTTTAAATGCCATAATAGGTGCCCTTTAAAAAATTCGAATAAAGCATAAGAAAAGCATCTGGTCATAGCAATGTGGATATGTTTGCACGAGCTCTGCAATTCAGCACTAGTAAAGTCACGCCAGGTTTAAATAGCACTTTATAGATTGCTTAAAATCTAGCAGCTTTACCATGCTTTACTTAAAACATGAAAAACAGTGTCAGTGTCTCGTTTCATCAGAAGTACAACTTAATTTTCTACTAGAGCAGCTCTCTAGTGAGTGTGCTCATGTTTTCATTCGTGGGTCATGTCTGATCTCAACGGACTCGTGAAGAGAAATGAACTGGAGAAGATTTCCACGTGAAAGAAGGCAGAGCCTCCGCGCACACCATATATTACGTAATCGCAACGGACCAATGGGAGTACAAAGGTGTTTACCAGCCTGAGCAAACTTTTCGGGAAGTTCGATCTGGCACGCGGTTTTAGAACTCTCAAAACAAATGCCAAACGAAGTTTGTTTGGCCTGATTTTGTTCGAAATTGTCACATCAGTTTGTTCTTTGATTTTGCTTGAGGTATATTGGGGGCTTCAGTCTTCCCCAGGTGTGTCTTTTTACTTGTTAATCTTGTTTGCCCCATGTATAGATAGACCTTAATTGTGTTTCACTTGTTCTCTGTCAGTTGTTAGATGTTTGCTGTTCCTCGTGGTCTTTGTCTCCCAGTTTTGTTTTGTTTCAGCTTTATGTTCATTATTGTTTGTTTGTTTGTTTGTTTGTTTCATTAAACTCCTCTGAACTTGGATCCTCATCTCTGCCTGTCTTCATTGATTCCCTCCTTTGTTACAGACAGAGACACACAAACTCAAAGTCCTACAGAAACAGACCGAACTAAACATAACCCTGATATATATATATATGCAGTCTATTGTAAATACATTTTTACTATATACAGCGCAGACATAAAAAGTATTATGAGCACAATTCAGAAGCGTGCACCGACTGTCTTTTATGCAAAATATTTTTGGAGAAGCATATTTCAGGAAGGGAAATTGGACCTGGTTCGTTTGCTCAGTATTGTACTGCACTCTCTGACCTTGGGATGTTTGGCTCAGGTAGCCTATCTTGATTCCCTACTGTATGTTGATTTTTCTTCTTTAAAAAAATGGTTGCTAGAGTTATTTGTGCCTATGCCTGGGAAAATAAAATTATGATGGCAATGTTGAGTCTGAATACTTTGTATTTGTAGTCTTAAAAATTGAAACAGAAGTATAGCAGAAGTTTTTTTTTGTATTTTCAGGAGCCTTTATCTAAGTGAAACGGATTTTAGAAAATAAGATGGGGACGTGGAGGCAGATCTGAATGTAAGCTTGCAGGCATTTCTAAGGGGCAGAGTTTAACCAAGCTAAATGATTGGACAAGTCCAGAATATGTTACCCGAGAGAAGTTATTATAAATTTAAATTACAGGTCAAAACATTTAAAAGACATGGGTGAATCATTCACAATATGATAAATAACATGCATTTAGAAAATAGATAGGGGGGATTTTCTTATGCCGATTTTAAAGGATTAACATCACAAGTAATAATCTATATACATTTAATTTATTTAAATATAAATAGACATGCAAATACATTTTTTGAGAAGCTCAAACCATCTCACAACATTAGTAAATAAACTTTATATTCTTTTAAGAAGACTTGTGAAGTCTTAGGAAGAATAAGTGTCCTTCCACCCATCTTGACTGTCTTAATTATCTTGATAAAATCAAAACTTTAAAGAACATGTTACTTACATAAAACAAAACAAGCTGCTAGTGATGGATACGACGTCATTGCCTCTTCTATGCAGGGACCAAATTCAATTTACGTCTCTGAATAACTGTAGAAAAAAAATGTTAAACATGTTGGACATATATCTTACTTGCGAGACATTCAATAAAGAAACCGAGAGAGATGTAAAGGTCATTATGTGGCCCACAGTTTTACCGCATACCGACCCAGCCCATATCTGTTCAAGGACAGTTTAGGTCAGATTTTTTTTTCTTACTGAAATAATCGATAGGGCATCTGAAAACACAAGCAAATTCAGACGGTCATATAGCTAAAGGACAATGTTACCTCCAAGCCGATATATCCGGGCCGTTTTGTTTCCTCGTCTTGCAAGTCAAGGCACTCTAGTCTCCTAAAAGATGAGAGTCGATGGAGATGCTGATGCTGCTGAGGAAGCCGCAGCTCCGCCGCAGTCAGCCGGTCCTGAGCTCCTGCATGCACGAATGACAGTCAACCGATAACTCTCCTTAGGGCGATTAACCTTGACTCTGACTAAAGCTGTGATTGTCTTGTTCGATATTTTCCCCTGTGTTAAAATAAGTGGAAACCCTCTTACATCGCTTTACACTGACATGCAGCTATGGCTTGGCTATAATTGTAAACACATTTTCAGACAATAATAAGGATGTGGTAACTCCTAAAAGAACCCCAAAATACTCGTATGCTATTTTTGGTCCGTGGGAATTTAGTCAGTCGTACATGAGAGCGCGCAAATGATGACGCAGCAGATCTAAGAAATTGCGCGCCTGCCAATGTTAAAATGTCTACCAGCAGATGGCGCTGTAAACAAGAAATTAAGAGCTCCCGTTGCGAGTCTTTTAGGGCAGTTTTTTTAGTCACCAATTCTCAGACCATATCAGGAGATGCTTTGTTTGCTTAAAGGATTAGTTCACTCCAGAATTCAAAATTTCGGATAATTTACTCACACAGAGATTCATATTTGTGTTCGAAATCGCTTACATGTAGTTCACTCGAAGGAGTGAATGAATGAAATCGAGTGAGTGAATTCGGACACTGCGTGCGCTGGAGTTAGTTAAATTATTGCTGTTTAATAATAATTTGAAACTTAGCAAACAGCCAGCTCCATAAGATATACAGATTTATATTGAACTCGTCATGGAAACTATGTATAAACCTTAACTAAACAATTCAAAAGCTGTTGGAAAATGGATGAATATGATTCAGCTGCTGACGCCATCTTCTGGTCAAACCTGGGTCAAACACGATAGGCCTGATTCATTGGGCGTGCGACATAGAAATACAGTATATACGGTATACTATACATAGATAACTCATTAGTGGCTGTCTAAGCCGTCCGCCATATTGGAAGGGTCAAAGATCGGCCCTTGAACAGAACATTGGAGAGAAAGTTGACTGTGGCTGTGTCCGAAATCTCCACTCAAACCACTACTCCCTAACCCCTATGTATGGGGTAGGGAGTAGAGCACTATATAGTGAGCTCACCAGCATAATAGAAACACCACTTTCGGACACTACTCCATCGTCTCTCGGCGCCGTTGATTACGGCATTACTGTCGCAATTCGTATTGTCGCGCTGCTCTCCTTGACGTCCATGCGCCTTTTTTACGATCAGCGCAATGCATGATGGTATGTAGGGCTTGGGTTAGTGACCATCGGTTGTACACTACTTTTCAAAATGCATTCTGGGATACATTGAGTGGACTATATAGGGTATAATAATCATCACTATACATTCGGACAGCACTACAAAATGGCGAACTCACTATATAGTCCACTATATAGTGAGTAGTGGGAGATTTCGGACACAGCCTGTGTGTCTGCAACCATAGTTAAGAGCGGTTTGAGGCATGCATGAATATCTACACTGTAAAAAAAGTTAACTCATTATTTTGAGTTATCTTTTTGCATGTTTTTTTTTTAGTTTAACTAACTTATTTCGATAAGTTGAGGACAAGAAAACTTAAAATTTCTTGTTGTCTGGACAATCTAGTTAAAAAACTAAGTTGAAATAACTAAATTGCTAAAATATTTTTTACAGTGTACCTCAGCACAGCACACATATAAAAGTTACAGTATAAAAAAATCATATAAAAACACAAACCAACACTTTCTCAACTGTTAAAGTTGACCACACGTCTTCCACAACCAGAAGCTGGGCAATGTTTTAGCATCACTGATTCTCACAGTGAGTGATGACATGCTGACTGTTCCAAGATGGCGGACGCGCTGACGTTTGTGGTGGCTTCTACCAAAGAACATATATTTACTATTTATATATGTGATTCTATACTCTTTGCTTCTACTGATACATATCTATTGTTGAGCGTACATCGGTTGTAATGGACACTCGTTATATTGTGCATTGTGGGATTGAATGAGTGCACTCGATTACGCCCACTATGGTTTAGGAAATCACTACAAATGACTGTCCCTTCAAATAGTGCGATTTCGGCTATGGGCCCAGTCCCAAATGGCGCACTTCATGCGGACTTTCGGTCTCGTGGACTTAAATTGCGCGTGCTCGCCGAGTCTACGAGTCCGTAGGCCGTCCCAATAGCATTTTAACGCTCTGAAGTGTGCTCAGCAGCGCCCCCTTTGTACCCTTGAAGCGGTCTTCCGCGAAGCCCGCATAGAAGCAGGCTCCACGCACTTTAACTACCCAGGAATCCTTGCGAAAGGCCAATCAGACAACAGATGGGAGGATATTTCACTCACGGACAATTGTTAACATGGCTCTGAGAAGAAAATATTTAAGTGTAATTATCATTACGGTTTTTATGACAAGACACAAGTTTATACAAACATTATGATCATCAACCAGTGGTTGATGTCTATAACATAGGCTAATAATAGCGAGCTGAATAATATAATAATATAATATTATGATTCATAAAATAAATAGAACAGAATGTCAGGGCTTTACTGAGTCATAAACACAACAACAATAGTCAGCATATTTCCCCGAACCTGCAGCTCCTGTCCATAACAACAACCAGACTGTCTTCCGATTTTTCAAAAAACTTTACAGACTCAAAATACATGTTAAAGGCTGCTTTGAAATGAGCAAAGTTGGGTTTTGAGTTACTCCACTTAGTTTGATGAATATGAAATGTTCCTAATAATAGAAACAAATCAATAACATACATTTATTTTTACAAAAGTCAAATTCATTTGTATTTTTCTTCAAATTATTGTTGTCTCATGTTTTACTTGTCAAAGGTGATACTTATCAGAAAATATGTAAAAGAAATGTCAACTTGATATCAAACTCTAGCTGTGATTTTGAAAATTCAATAAAAAAAATAAATAAAAAAAAACAGACTGTCTTCCTGTTTCCGGCGTGATGATCGAGTCTGTCCCAAAAATACCTCTCAATGCGCCCTCGCGGACTCGCGCTAAGGGCCCTATAGGTCTGCACTCATGACGTCATTGAAGTGTGGACTCTGAGGAAGTCCACAAGTCCGGAGTGTGCCATTTGGGACAGGGCCATGGATTTCGGAGACAGACCATGTTATTCTCACACGTTGGAGTGGTCTCAGTCTTTGCATGCTGGCTGCCCTCTGTCGTACTGGAGACAATAGCTAAGTACGATAACTAAGTATAAGCTTGGACTTTTTTGGTTATATGGAGTTTTTGACTTTGCAAACAATTATATATCACTATAAAACAAGTAATTTTTATTCTTTTTTTTTTAAATTAACAACTATCGTCAATGACAACACTGCCATTCGTGCTTGCCGGAAGCGTCCCATCTCCATGACAACGCGACAACTGAAAGAAAGGTTTCCCTCACGGCCTGTGAAATCGCTGAAACTGTATGTAACACACTGGTTTATTTAGTGCTTTTGAACTGCAATTACGAAAAAGGGTTCAGAAGGTTTGTTCATCCACAAAACCATCCGGGAACCGTGTTTTTCAAGGTGTCATCTTGCCCAACAGGTTGGAGATCTTTTTTTAAATAATAACCCTAACATTTGCCAAAATATGTCCTAACTTAACTTAGCTGATAACTTTGCGACGTTGTTTGCGAGAATATAATCTATTTGCACTGTAGTAATTTTACATTTTTTCCCCCGACAAATCATAATTTAGTGAAATTGTCTATTTTACCAGGGATTCAACGATTCAGAGATGGAAAGTCCTCGTGTTGGTGTGGTGAGAGAGTCTATGCTGCATCGTCCTCTATTAATTAAGGTCAGGACTGATGTTGATGGATTTGCCTACAGTGAACTAACTCTGTAAACTTATTTCTCTGCATAGCACCATATATTAATTATATTTTCTAACATATATATTTGATAAATAATGAATAGTCTCCCAAACAAATAATTAGTCTTTATGTGTTCCACAAATTAATGGGAGCATCATTCGTCTTATTGTTTGCAAACACAAGATATAACAACGCAATAACTAAAATGACCACTAGGTGGCAGAGTTAGTCTCAGAATAAATCTAACCACGACAGTCATGCTTGTGTGATTTAGTTCAGCGTTTCAACGCAATGTTCCTGGAATACCACAGCAGGACTGCTCGTTTCGGGTGTCTGCTTTATTTCAGGTCACGTTGCACTAATAAGCTAAAAATAAACCAAGAAAGTACCATAAAAGGGGTTTCTCAGTGATGTCATAGTAGAACTTTCAATTAATTCATTTCATTGAACCTTTTTTTCCACTGCAAAGAGCCTTTAGTGCAAGGGAAATGGTCCATGGATGTTAAAGGTTCTTCCAAGAACCATAGATGCCAACATATAACCTTTATTTTTAAGAGTGTGCGGTACTAAGATTTGAGGAATGGTGTTAATATGCAAGATAGTGTTTTTCTCTGCTTTCTCCTCTAGTTATCCCTCTTTGTTAGACTCAGCGCAAGTCTCGAATCTTTAACTAAGGACTTCCAGCGTATCTTTCATCTAATTCTGCTTCATTTCAACTTCATCAAATCTTCCACTGAAGCAGAAGGGAGAATGAAATGAACCTGCACAATCCTCAATGTTTCTCCTTTCCCCTCGCTCCCAGGGCCTTTCTCTCTTTTCACACTCATCCAATCATCCTGTCCATCCCTGCTGGGATAAGAGGCCTCCGTTAGACCTTTGCTTGGTCTCACCCCTCCTTTCTTTCTAATGTTCTCTAGGGTTATTTGATATGCCCCTTTTGACTGATGCAGAAAATAGGATTACTGTATTTAAATGACTATGATAATGAACTGCGTGCATGTTCCATAGTCCCACGAGATCAAGGATTTCTCATTCTTTTTCATTGTGAGCAGTCATAGCTACAGGTTTTGGCAATGCGCTGGAACAATGACAGAGTCATCTGTGAGGATTTAAGCTTTTGTTCTTGAGGCGTTGCCTGATGTTGCTCTATTTCTTCCCTCTCGTGCATCTAGTTTTGAGAGCTGTAGGTTGGAACGTTCACCCTCATCCTCCTTCAATCAGCGGAGGCTGTCTTTGCTTGCTTGCTATGTAACAGGAGACCCGCGAAAGGCTCATATTCATTAAGAAATAGGCCAACTGCAGCGAGTCCCTTGTGCTGAGAGCATCTCTTGTCGGCCTGCACAGCAGTTCATCATCGCTGGAGTTTTCTCTGCTTATGCTGGGCTGATGTATGGCTGTCCCGTGGGGAAAAGGGACATATATCATAGTAATGTGCTAATGGGCCTCAAAGTGAAAAGGAGAGAAATTAGTCTGCATCTATACTCTTATTAACAATAAAGGTTATTTATTGGCATCGATGGTTCCATGAAACATGGTTCCATTACATCCATAGAACCTTGGAATAGTGGAAAAAGGTTATTCAGATTATTAAAAATATTCTTCACACACACACACACACACACACACACACACACACACACACACACACACACACACACACACACACACACACACACACACCCCACACACACACACACACACACACACATTTGTTTTTGTGATTTATGAGGACATTCCATAGGCGTAATGGTTTTTATACTGTACAAACTATATATTCTATCCCCCTACACTGCCCCTGTCCCTTAACCTACCCATCACAGGAGATTTTTTACATTTTTAAAAAAAACATTGTTTTTTAAGCTATTTGAAATATGAGGACGCCTGCAATGTCCTCATATATCACGTGTAAGTTGTAATACCAGTGTAATATGCATGTCATTATACACATTTGTGTCCTCATATATCACAAAAACAAGCACACACACACACACACACACACACACACAAAAGGTTTGTTTAAGAACTATTCACTGAAAGGTTCTGTGGGTAACCCAGAATTATTCGTATATGGCATCGCTGCTAAAACCTTTTGAAACTTTTATTTTCGAGAGTGTAGAACCGAGCACCCAGAAACCCATTTTCTGTGTTTGTGACCAAAAAGTTGATGGTGAGAAAAGTACAAAAAAGGCCTCTTCTCTCCCCTTGTTAATTCCTTTTTGATGAGGCATGGCCAATAAATCCTGTTTTCATGCCTGTATTCCCTGATGACCAGTAAATTAGAGATCAGGGGAGCAGATTTGGGGCTTTTGTTGTTCTCTGGTGTCTGAGAGAGACCTGCTGTGCAGCAGGCTGGCTGGGCCCTATTCACAGTCCCCTCTTCCCACTCATTACCATTCACTTCATTCAGCCTATGTAGCTAATGTTAGACACGGCAATCTGTGGTTCATTCTTAAGCAATTCTGTACTGTAGCTGATATTTGCCTGCAGCGCAAATATATTATGTATATGTGGTCTGGCCTAAAGCTGTTTTTGCCTGAATTAAACGTTGGCATATACAATTAAAAATATATATTTTGAAGGCTCAGGGTGCTTTAAACAGCATTACCAAAGTGTGAGATTTGGCAAAAGAAGTTGTATACTGTATACTGTAGTTGTATACTGTTGTATAGTTGTATATATGTTGTATAGTTGTATACTGTTGCCTACTAACTTTAATTGGCCTCTGGAATTTATTTGAATTGCAAAGGAACTGGCCCAGACCTTGACCTTCACCCACCTCAGCTGTTCATAGGCATCTACAGTTAGGCCTACGAATACAGTGCCTCATAAGCCCTCACGGTTGCAACACAGGCCCTTATTATTAATGTGATCCAGCTGGGACCACTGTAGACACAAGCACAGAGAGACAGATACATAACCATGAACCCAATACATAACTGTAAAGTGCTTGCATATTAGATAAATGTAAATGAGATATGTAAAGAGACCTTTGGCATATGTAGTCTGTCAAAACGGGGGCTGTATGCATTCATTTATGGATTAAGAGAATAAAAATGCATATATCATTCTTGTCCATGTTCAGTTGTAGTGCTAACTATTTATGTTATCTATGTTTACTAACAGCTGGGTCAAAGACAAATAAGGAAAAATCCAAGTTCTTAAGGCCCATTCACAAGGATGATGTCTATAACGATGAACGCTAAAAAAGTTCTAAATATAAAGAACAGCAGCCCACACCACAACTATAGCGATAATAGTGGAGAAACGATATCCTTGGAATCACTTTCAGAACAATTCTTTCTCTGTTGCACGATAAAAGCATTGACAGCCAATCAGAATCCATCCTGCTTTAAGAGCTTGAGCATTTAAAGCAGCAGACAACATAACTGCAGTGTGTGCTTAGAATAAACAGAACCAATATATAGCTTATATAGTTATCTTTTTTGTTCTTGGTGTGAAAGGGTCTATGGGTTTAAAAAACTTTTATGCCATAAGGAGATTTTCAGCTGCCAATCCAATTTTACTCCAATCTTCGGTGTCACATGACATTTCTTCAAAATCAGAAATCATTCTAATATGCTGATCTGCTGCTCAGGAAACATCAATGTTGAAAACAGTTGTGGTGCTTAATATTTTTTTTCAGGATTCTTTGATGAATAGAAAATTCTAAAGAACAGCATTTATTTGAAATAGACATGTAACATTGTAAATGTCTTTACTGCTTTTTTTGATCAATTTACTTGAACTCGCTGAATATTAATTTCTTCAAAACAAAATGTTACTAACTTCATACTTAAAAAAAGTAATGTTACTGGCCCAGTTGCATTTTTTTTTAATTGTCTATGTACAATTTTAGTCCAGGTGAGGACAGCTTGAATTCTAGGACATGTCTAATTACTGTACTGCTTATTCACATGGTTTAAACACAGTTTGTGATCCATTTTTCATTAAACACACCCACGCGTCCATACTTAAGCATACATACATCTAAAGAGGTAGGATAACACTCATCTGTATTGAAGAAGGGTAGCACAAGCTTGCCCAGACACATGCTCCCAATTAGCTGGCCCTCTTTATGGAAATGCCTCATCAATTATACCCAAAGCTTCAGGATTTGCCACACATAAAGAGAGTTAGCATCTTAATAACCAGCCGGACTATAGAGGAGATGAATGTGCGTGTATGTTTGCGTTGCACATATGCGCACATTGACATTCTGGGGATTTTAGAAGTGGGCTGATATTAATTTAGAGTTGACGGATTTAGCTAGAGAAGAGAAAAGCTGTGATCTGATAAGAAAGTTAGGGTTATGATTCCGCTTCCTCTCCTCTCAGCATTTTTGACATAATCCTTATGAATAAATGTATTTTTAGCTGATTTAAACATCTTGACATTTCCCAGATTCTCTTCTAGTACATTTTGACCATGTTTCCTTCTGTGCTTCGTGATGACAGCGACTATATTTGAATTCTCTCCCCATGAATTGTATCACATCACACAGCAACAAAGATACAGATTCTTTCTAGCGCTTTCCCACTTTCACTTTCTCTCTTCCATTCATTTCCTCAATTTAGCTTAGTTGAGATAAAGAGATTAATTTTAAGCCAACGTGCCCGCTGTCCTGTAATCAGGCACCAGATGGCGCTGAACCGAGCTGGAAGAGCGGGATAATAATTAGTGGAGATAGTTCGGTGAGCATTAGTGCCGTTATCCTCTAATCATCATCATGGGCACATTTATTTGTAAGTCTGACAGAGGAACTCATGGCAAAGCTGTCTGTCAGCGCCGATGAGATGAGATGATCAGGTCTGGCTCACAATTCTCCATGCCGCTGCCTGACAAGATTAAACTGGTTCCACTGGGACAGCGCAAACCTAGTACGTCTTGGACAGGAGGTGCAGACCAGTTTCATCCAGAAGCTTCCTCTCTGAAATGTGTGTAAATCTAGTAGCGAGGCTGACGGGAATGATGTCTGGGTGAGATTCGGAGAAAAAAAAAACACAAATACCACATGGTATTCGCTTGGAGAGAGACAACATCTGAGAAAAAGCAACTTGTGCAAGTGTTCAGTGCAGTGATAGACTCTCAGGGTCAGCGCTAAGCTAATCTCAGCAGCTCAAGCGAAATCCTAAAAGCACACACGAGCAAGAGAGACACAAAAGGATGGTGAAATTAAAGCACGGGTGCCTGAATGGACTGAAGGGGTCTCCTTAGTAAGAGATGATTATGTCCCCCTGTCCTCTGTCTCTTTTAGCCTGTGCGAATAATCTGCTCCCGCTGACCCTCGTGTAGCCTCTCCTGAAGCCGCCCTATTCTCATGCCGGCCTCTGGTTCATTCAGCAGGTCCATGCCTGGTTAATGAAAACACAATATAGAGACAGATCACCAGTAAATGACAATATAAAAGGAGCTTTTGCTTAACATAATCCTTCGCCCGACTTGCCTTTTCTGTTGCCCCCTTCTCTTTCAGCCCTTTTATTGTGAATGAAAGGCCCAATAATGTTTTGAGGGGTCTGATTAGCCGTTTTACGCCAGCGGTCAACACGTTCCTTCAGGCATCTCTAAGTGATCTCCTCAAAACAATCTGCAGATTAAAATTGCGAAGGGGATTAAAGGGCTGGCCGAGGAGCCTGGTGGCACTTACTCAAAAGATTGGCGCTTTTAAGAAACGTTTGATACGTTTCAGCTGATATGTTAACTAGATGTTGGGTGTCTGTGAGTTAAAAAGGCCAAAAAAAAAGAGAGCAGAGTTTGGCAGTTGTATTTGCTTTCTGGAAGGCTTTACTTGCCCAGCATGATTGGTGGGGGTCCAGTGACAAATATCTTTTAAATCCATTTTTCAATCTAGACTATTCAAAGCTCAGAATGAAGGATTGGGGGTTTGAAACAAGAATTAAGTCTTTAGAACACAGCAAACACGGAGATCTCCAGAGATGATGACAGACTCACCATGCTAATTCGTTTCTCCTTCCAAAAATCGCATACGGCAGCATGAGGAGAACCGCCGACATTAATGTAACTCTGTGACTGACACATGAGCACACCTCCCTCATGTTCCATCAAAGATCAAAGATACGTGCTTCTGGAAAGCTCAGGCACCATATTCCACAGATCACTTTTGATACATCCGGTTGTCACCTTTGCCGTGGTTTGATTCTCAATTTTCCACCTTTTCGAAGCTAAGCTGCTCTTAAAACTAGGCTTTGAGCTGTTTAACAGAGCTCAGAGAGAAATACTGGGCTTTTCTTTTGCCCCACGAGAGAATCTTTTTGAGTAGATGATGATAGGGGGTAAATCTCCCCACCCAACCCCCCAACACACACACATGGCAGGATAAGTGTTGCCTTTTTCAACTCTTTAGCTGTCAATCATCTTACAGTTATGACTCTGGAGACATAAATCATACTTTACATGAACTGACTGGACTACATTGTGCTAGTGATTCAGACTGAGACCTGACTGAAGAAATCAACCATCAAGATCACTCGCATCAACGTTCAATGGGAATTTGTTTTTACTGAGCTGCCAGACACCGCAGTCATTTGTGCTTCTTTTGCGGCATGTTTTATGGTAATAAGTTTGTGCATAATTATGATTTTATTAATAGACACAATCAGATGCTTTTGGTGTGCTAGAATTTGAAGGTATGGGTCGAAAGCTGCCTGTCAATCACGAAATCAGCTGCCACTCTAGAGGTCCATAAAACTTTGACATTGTGATGCATGCATTGTCTTGTGCCGTTAAATGTTTCAGTTAAGCAGCACTTTTACTGTGATGATGTAATTGATGCTGATTGACAGTTTATAGGTTCAGAAAAACATTGTTCTGAAAACAAAAAAAACAGCTACTGTTCTCTGTCAGAAAATATACACATAAAATAGACTTTGGAGAGAAAAATAGATGTAATTAAATGTATTTAAAAAATTATTTCATTTTAATTTACATTTAGAATCAGATAATTCATTGCCTATTTATTTTAGTATGCATACACACATAAGGAATTAGCCATGGTGAAGCTTCCAGCTCAGAGAAAAAAATGTAATAGCCTATATATGTGAAAAAACGAACTTGACAAATAACACATGTACACAAGCGAAAAGATATACAAAATATCTATAGATACAGTTGCGAGGGAATGTGAAAAAGAATGTCAAATAGATATAATAGTGTGTTGGGTAATGCATGTTTTTTTTTTCATTATTGCACAGTGGGGAGAACTTGGGGGCATTTTAACTTTTCATTAGGTAGATGGCCAGGGGGAAGAAACTTTTCCTAGTGCCGTTAATACATTTTGAGTATTAAAATACATGCCTTTAATAAATAACATAAAAAAAACATAAGGACACTATTCATGAAATAGTTGTATTTATCTCAGTCCTGTTTGTTCTCTATAGCCAGCTCTTGGAAAGGCCAAGTTGAGAGGTTTGTCCTGTCCAGGACCTGACTTTGTTTTTGGGACGGCGACCACAGTTCAGGATGGAGGAGTGCCAGAGGGTAAGTGGCAAAACAATTTTGTAAAATTGCCACTGGAGTAGTTCTATATTTGCCTTTAAAACTTTAACACTACTGTTGGCTGTATATTGAAAATATCATTATGATACAATCACTATGAAGCTACATATATACACTAACTCAAAACCCTTTGTTTATGAGACACCACACCCGTTCCCCATCAACTCTTGTCACAGGATGATGTCACAGTGCGTTTTCTTGAGTAAGTGTCCCCTCAGGCACTTAGCCTGTGCTGTCAGTGCGCTCCTATTAGCATACTAAACTGTGGCTGGCTTCTGCACTGACTCCCCTGTCTCACACTTTAATTATGCACTTCCAACGGACGACAGGCAGTGACTGCAAGTGTCAAGCCCTTATACAGTCCCATGAACTATGATGAAGTTACCCTGTCATGCTTATCTGCTTACTCATCACAAATCCTAATGTAACTATTATTTCAGAAAACACCCAAAACTGATCTCTGCTTGGTTTTGAACATGTCAATCAGAGCCCCGCTGGAGCCTATGCCTACTGTTTTTTAACTGGTGCCAAAGGAAGGCACTGCCAAGTCACCAAAGCCATTGAACAGTTTTGTGTTTTCTCTTGCTGATCTATCTATGACTGTGTCTAATAGTTTGAATAATGCTAATATTTCTAATTGAAGTGTTCCGAAGAAGGTAGAAGTATATTTCAATCATGAAAACTCTCTGAATGAATTCATCACAAACCAGCATTTATTAATAAACATGGAATGTACATAGGCTTGGTCTTGCGGACTAGATCTGCTACGCCTGCTGCTGCTGGATAAGTGAGGATACATCTAAAAATGCACATGAAAACAGTGAATTGAATTCAGGCTGCTAGGTAGGTAGCATAGGGAGAACCACCCCCGAGCAGATCTAGGCAGGTGGTGCTGGGGAAGGTGCATGACGGGCTAGCGAAATTCCATGGTGCGCTGCAATGAACTGATCCAATTTGAGGTCAGGAACAAATAGGTTACGTAGATAGAACAAACCGAACGATTGAGCGATTGGCATTAAGTGAACCAATCAGCTACTCACAAGAGTTTCATGACTCTGTTAGTTAATTAGTAATAATACTTTAAGGCTCAAATTGTTGTTATCAACTTCAAATTTGGAACACAACTTGGTTAGACATATGGTTTTGATTTTCTTGAAGTTTTTTTGTAAAATATATATTCTGTTAAAAAAAAAGGTTAGTTTAGTACATTTGCTTTACAGTAAATTTAAACTTATATAAATTTTTTACACTTTCATTTGTGAAGTGTATTCTTTAAAAAGTTTTCATGAATTGCAACCATTTAAGTTCATATCATATCTACATGCTCAAAAAGGGTGGTGACAGTTAACAGGTTACACAATTAACAGGTTAAAACAAGATAAATGTATTTGTTAAAGATAAAATACTTGTTTTCAGAGAATATGTTTAGAATTCCGTTTTTCTAACCCTGTTGGAATATAGTTTTTATTGTTTTACAAATAATATAACAAAATCTGATTTGATTTATGCGTAATATTCAAGATATATCCTTTAAAAACAAATATTTGTATCTTCTGCTTTTTTCCTCCTCATGTAAATTTAAGGATGATATTAAGGAAAAACAAGACAAAAATACTACTAATAAAAATGTGTAGTGCAATCCTCCTCATAGGAATTGTGTGTGCTGAAATGTATGTATCATTGGAGTCTTACTTGATAGTTCATATACTTCATAGTATTTTCCTACTGTGATTTCTCCCACTTTTAGCTATCTCCAACTGGCACACTCACACTATGTCTACCAGAAACAGGGTGGCTGAGAGGGATTTTATTGGCCTTAATCGAGAAGGGGTCAAATCAGGATTGGTTACTGCTAAAGAGCTGCAGCAGTACCGTGCCACCCATGACATTCGGCGCCAGCCATTGACCAGAGAAGGGTTTCGCAGGTCCGCCCCACCTCGCATACCACCAGATGCTTCATTTGGTATTTCTAACAGGTGAGTGTAATAATGGTCTCAATCTCATTCACTAGTCTTAGCTAGTCTTTCTGACCCCCAACCAGATGGAACTGGATAAATATTGTAAAAGTTCTGATCCAATCTGACTTCTGGCCTGTAATGCTGCCTGAATCATAATCATACACTGTTCGTTCGTTGGCCAGTTCTCCGAACTGAGCCTGGTTTCTCCCAAGGTTTTTTTTCCCTCCATTCTGTCACCTGATGGGAGTTTTGGTTGTCACCTTTTTCGCCTTTCTTCACCTTTGTCGCCATTGGCTTTTGGCTTGCTTAGTTGGAGACATTTAATTTTAAATGTAACAATACTATTACAACATTATTTTTCTGTTATCTCTGTAAAGCTGCTTTTAAACAATCTGTATTGTAAAAAAACGCTATATAAATAAAGGTGACTTGACTTATAAGAGTCTCAATCTGAAGAATCTGAAAGAAGTCGTAATGAAAACAATCCTTAACAATTTTAAAGGGAAATATTAATACTAATATTCCTATTAGTTACTATGTAATTTGAAATCTCAATAATCATTTTTTATAAAGATGAATAGAGCGCATTAACAGCATCTCTATTTATTGATATACATCTTAATGACACCTCCATCTGTCTTCTGTCTTTGTCTCTTTCCCACTGTCTGTTTACATCTGCCACTCACATATACACACCCTTGCGTCAGATATATGCAGTGAATCAGAACATTCGAAAACACTTGGCTCCGAACAGTAAGAATTTATTGTCAACCACAAAGCCTTGTCTATAAAATTTCAATACAAGCTGGTATACATGCAGGAGCATAGCAGGCATTATAAACCATTGTATTTAATAGTCTATTATTCATAATTAATACTATTTCTTACATTAACAATAATAATAATTAGAAGATTATTTGGAAAATAATCATTATATTTTAAGAATGTTGTTTTGCTTAGCTGCAAATTGTAGCCCAGCCATGTTAATAAATGTCTGAAGAAGCAAGATTATTGGCGTATGTTTTACAAGAAAATACTATTTCAGTCTTTCTACTTAAAGATATCAAAATATCCAACATGAAATCAAAATTGACACTTTTTGACACTTTTTTTTTAAATGGAATATTGCAGTATTTATTATAAATAATGTATCCGTGTACATAGTTATTATTATTTTCACCATTAACTCATGTGCCCTCATAATTTTAAATATAATTTTAAACTTCCCTTCCCTCTTGCAGCGACATTTCTTCTCTTCTCTGATGACGTGTTTAAAAACTGTCAATAACAAACCACAATCAACCAACCAATCAAGTCAATCAAGTCGCACTACATTTTTTCTTGTTTGAGAAGCCATCTCACTCAGATAGGAAGTAAAGACTATTACAACTTTAGTTTCATGTTGACTTCAATTCAAAGTGTTACTTTTGGCGTATTTTTGTAATTATTTTGTGAAAATGGTCTCAAAGTAAATCCTACACCAGTATTTTTTTCTTAGCGTTATTAAACTAAATAAATCCTAATATGGCCATCACCCAGCAAATCATTTAGGACTCTTGGGTGAATATTATGTCTCTTAATTAATATTCATGAGCCAGTCTGAAAAGGCTTATAATGTGTCCCCCTCACTTCTCACATCGTTCTTACTTTACTGAAGGAGCGAATCTGTAAAATAGGAGTAAGAACAGGATGCTCTCTTACATCATTTTTGTGGTGGACGTGGGTGAGTGTTGATCATTAGAAAGTGATTTGGGCTGTCTTGTTTTACTGGATGAGGCAAAAATGAAAGAGCAGGAAAGTAAAGGAGGTATAGGAATGTGTATATCTGTAAGAAACGGAGAAAGAGGGAGAAGGAAAGAAGAGAGTTACTCATCTTTGAGCTCTGTGCCCACTGAGGTATGACACGAGCACTCTGCTGAGAGCAGAGGTAGAATTATTACATTGGTCCGCAGCACCACAAGCTCCCTTCACTCCTTCCTTCTGCCTTCCACCTGCTTTCTTTTTTGTTCTCCTTCTCTTGGGCCTTGATACTGTTGAAATGGAGCTGAATTATTTAACTGAAAACACAGCTTTGTGTCCAGACTCTCTTTTTCACTCATACTCGCGCACACACACACTTGATGTTGATACATTCAGTGTGAGAAGTGTTGGGTGAGAGTGTGTTTCAAGAGCCAGTCAGGGGGAAGGATGTCTGGAGCAATGAGAGATAAGATCAGGGGTCCACAGGGACTTGTTTGGCCCTGCACTCTATCCATCAAATGCTGTTTGCCAATGCCACGGTCAGCCCTAATGAGGGTGTGCTAGGATCCTTGCACAAAATGTCACCATCCCAATACACACACACACACACACACACACATATCAGAGCAACACTACAACATCTAGAGATGTCTACTCAAGAAATAAGAATGTTGCTTTTTTCACAACTTTACACCTGGCAATCCAGTATCAAATGCCATTGAGAGGAAAGTGTCCGGAACTCCGCCTAGTGTTAGGATAATTGGATTGGGATCGTAGCAGACTGTTAGGATGTTGAGCCATTGATCACAAGGCTCAGAGAATATACATCCAGTTTTTTTTCTTTTATGAAGAATTAACACTGACAGCATGGTATACATATTACTGGAGATTATGAGTCTTGTAAACCACAGGCTTACTAACATAGTGCACATTATTATTATATAGAGGCCATGTTCACAGAATGTATAGTTTTAAGTCCTATTTTTGAGGGCTTAATATAGTTTTGTTTATTTGCGAGAGTGACAACCACATTCTATAACTGAACTCACACACATACACTTTTCAGTGACCTCATGCTGTGTGAGTGGAACTGTACTGGAGTTGTCTGTTATGGCGTTTCGAAAAGGACCCAAAAATAAGACTTCGCTTTAAGGACTCATCTCACTGAATATGGTGTTTGCATCTGCCATATGTAACATCTGCATCTAAATTTGAGTCATCTTGAATTTTAAATTATCTTAACTAAATGCCTTTTCCCCGCTTGCCTCTATATTAAAGGGATTGTCCTCTAAAAAATGAAAATTTCTGTCATCATTTCCTTCCAAATCTGTATTTTTTTTCTGCAGAACGCAAACGATATTTAAAGAATGTTGGTAGCCAAACAGTTTTGGTTACCATTTACTTCCACTGTATGGACAAGAAGAAAAAAATATACTGAAACATTTCTCAAAATATCTTCTTTTATGTTCTACAGGGGGGAAAAAAGTCCTAGAACAACATGAGGTTGAGTAAATGATGACAGAATTTTTATTTTTATGTGAACTATCCCTTTAAATATATTGTCTAATAATTTGAGAATGCTTTTAAGTACAAAAACGAGTATAAATCAGTTCCACAGAATTCTGCAGATTCAGATGTGGGCAACTTGAGAAAACTGTTTTGTTCCATTTCAGACCATCTACCCCAATCTCTGAGCTCATGGAGTATAAGTACGCTCAGAGATGGCTGGAAGAGCAGCAGGCCAAGGACAGAGCCCTACAGGCCCATCAGCATAAGAAGGTGTGTGGAGGATCTCACAAAATCACTTTAATATTAACCTTTGCTGCAAAGAGAAAAGTGATTAGCTGTAAGCATCTACAAAAGCTGCCCCTTTTCTTCACAGGCTCAGCTTGGACGTATACAGGACACACGAACCAGCCTGCTCCGCAAGAGTCGGCCCTTGCCTGAGGCCCCATCCACGTGGAAACTACCTCGTTTCCAGCAGGTGAAAACTTAACACTCTTCATATTTGTGGCAACTTTTCAAAACTATTTGCATTATTTGTTGTATTTTTTCCATTCAGTGGTTTAGTTGACTCACACTGAAAGGATAACCAGGATAAGTGTACTGTGTGTGTGTGTGTGTGTGTGTTGTGTGTGTGTGTGTGTGTGTGTGTGTGTCTGTGTGTGTTATACATGCATGATGATATATATATATATATATATATATATATATATATATATATATATATATATATATAATAAATAATATATAATAGAGAGAGAGAGAGAGAGAGAGAGAGAGAGAGAGAGAGAGAGAGAGGAGAGAGAGAGAGAGAGGTGTGTGTGTGTGTGTGTGTGTTGTGTGTCCACAATGATGGCAATATCCAAAATCCATGTGGGGAATTTTTTTGGACTCCCCATGAGGAAAACAGCTTATAAATCATACTAAGTGGTGTTTTTTGAAAATGTAAAAATGAGGAAAGTTTTCTGTGATCATGGGTAGGGGTAGGGTATAATTTTTTTTTTTTACAGTATAAGAATCATTATGTCTGTGAAACATCCCCGTTTTACATGAAGACCCAACGTGTGTGTGTGTGTGTGTGTGTGTGTGTGTGTGTGTGTGTGTGTGTGTGTGTGTGTGTGTGTGTGTGTGTGTGTGTGTGTGTGTGGTGTGTGTGTGACTGTCGTATAAGAAAAAAATCCTTTCTGAAAAATCCATGCTGAAAGTAACAATATTTGCCTCCAGCCCTTACTAATGTTCACATGTACACTAACCCCTTCAGTTTTGGTTCCTCTGCTAGCCTTAATGCAAAATCACCTAGTAAATCAAAAGTGCTTTGTTTTTATTGGTCTTTTGCGTGGACAAGCACACTACCAATCTGACAGCTCTACCTGTCAGCGGTGCATAAAAATTCTCCATTGAGAATCCCCAATGCTTCCAATTATGAAGGAATCAGACTCCCGCTGAGCTAATGATGGCCCTTACACACATCCTAACACACCTTTAAAGCTACTAGAACACCACAGTATATAATGCTCTAGTATAACTCTAATTAAAAGAGTTGCAATAAATACAGCAAAAATAATACTTTTGTATTTTTGTAAAATAATTTTAAACCCAGCCTTTGTGTTTTGTCTATATGAAGTTTCCTCTAGATATTATCTTGTTAGAGTGTGTGCTGGTGTTTCTTGCACAAAACAACGAACACAGCGCAAGGCCTTCGTATGCGATTCATGGAAAAAATACTCGTTTTAATGAGTCAGTTAGCTCTGATTTGAAATCAACTGGAAACCGGTGAAGTAATTTTCTTTACGTTTGTGAGACTTGTTATTGGCGTCGTTAATGTGTGGAAATAAAGCATATATTCACAACAGAGCTTTGTTGGATAAATCAATAATTTTATTCTAAAAAACCTAAAATATTATATAACAAATATTATTGGTTGAGAATAATATTTGTTGTAAAATCAAATTTATACTGTTTTAAAACCACTAAAATGTTCCTTCATCATAGCACAGATAAGTAACTTGTTAAAAGCTCGATTTAAAAGCTTTGGAAGTTAAAAGCAATTTTAGCAAACTAAAAGAAATATTTCATTTTAGGATCCAATGGCTACCATGTCATTTTTGTCTAAACATGCATATTATGCTTGTACTGTACATTGGTATCTCATACTGCTAGTTTTCCTTTTTAACACTTTCCATGCATTGCTCGCCCATCCTGTTTTTCCTCTGTCTGAATATATCCTCTGCAAATTACAACCCCCTCCCCAACACACCACACACACACACACATCCCGTGGCTGCCTGTCCTGTCGTCCACCCTCAGTCGGCTCTAATGAGGGAGGGAGAGTGTTATTTTGGTTGCACGCCTGCGCTAAATTCTCTCTTGTATGACAGCTGATGGAGAGAGAGAGGAGCGTTAACCTTATAAAAGATTTACCTCTGCTCATTACAGCCTGTCAAGTAGCTGTCCTGATAGCGCCAGGTTCGACATTTGCATCCTTGACTCTCTTCTTCATTCTACACTCATTTTCTTCATTCCTGTTGTTTGTTTGTTTGTATTGTCACCTTCTCTTACATCTCTTTCATTCCACCTTTCCTGAGACGTGTGTTCCTCCTATTTAATTCAAAAAGGTTTGGAGGTGTCAAAAGTGTTTGTGGGAGGAGACTGATTTTTTTAGGGTAGAAAAAGGGAAGAGATAAACAAGTAAATATATTTAAAACATGATGTGACACAACGGTAAAGTTTAAGTGCGTTTTTGCTGTTCTGAATCATGCCATAAAAATGAACTAGCGCTTGGAAGATTTTAAACGTATGAAATACATATTTGAAACCCCCTGGCTTACAGTTTTGAGCCATTGTTCAAATCATAAATGTGCTGTGCCAACAAGTTCTATTATTAAATAGCTGTCAGTATACATTTTTATGTACCAGCTTAGATGCTACAGAAGTAAAACGTGGGCAAAGCGTCTCTGCTGCTTTTTACAGGGCTATGTTTTTTAATGTTCAACTATTCTGACTACACTTTTGTGTATCAAAACAGAATGTCTTCCATGTTCCAGTAGTGCCATCCGTGTTACTTTCCTCTGTCATTCATATTTTTTTTTGTTTTCAATGTTGAACTGCAATCTAGATCTATCAATCTAAATCTCTAGGACAATTTATCAGATCAGATGATATTGCATTATCTTTTGCAATAAATGTAGAGAGAGAGAGAGAGCATAACATTTATGATATATGAAGCGCACACGTATGATAGCAGTCCACTGAATATCAGCGTGAAATTCTGTTTTGTATTCTGTAGGTGGGACCAGCTCTGGACACCTTTCGAGATCCAGAAGCCCGGAAGAAAGCCATGAATGCCCACTACTCAGAGTCTGCAAGCAGGAGAGGGATTCTGGGTCAAGGCACTTACACAGTGGATTAATAGAGCTAAGATTATTACATCTCAGCCTCTTTGTTTATAAGGATTCTTCTTGAAGTAATAATCTCCCAATAATAAAATTGACTAAATTTGTTCTCCTGTTTTTTAATATGTATGTATGCATGTATGTATAGTTTTGGCCAAACACACACGCAACACACATACACACACACACACATTATTTGAATATCTAACCTAATGGATGTACATCTTTTTATATTGGACTCTGAGGGTTCGGATGGGGGTCTCTGGGTCTGTACATGTTTTTTTTTTTTTTTTTTTTTAAATGGTTTACATGTAGTTCTGATGAAAAAGAGAAGAAAGTGGCAAAGTGCTAAATGTAAAATACTGCATCTTGTGCTATGGATCCACGTCACGTATTGCGTGTCTGCGATTTATTTAGGACAAAAAAAAGGGAGGGTTGAGTCGACTATGTTTCTCCCCCTCCCACAACACGTACGTGATCATCACCCCCCAAAAATACCCTTTAACCAATAACGACGTGGCGCTCGGGACAAACGCGGAATGGACACCTTTAAAAGCTTGTTCCTCCTCCGGTATTGGCTGTTTCCTTGAGGGTGTCATTTTCAGGTCGTGGAGATCGCTGCCTGTGTTTATACTCTGTTACACAGGTTTAGTCCTCGCAGACCTGGACTAGAACTTTACACATCAGCATCGGGTTTAGGTCAGAGCATTAGGGGGTTATGGTTGTAGTTGTGCCTCAAGAAAGCCAGATAAGTTTTCAAGCTAATGAATAGTTATAACGAGTGCTTACCGTGCTCTTATGTGCGGGTGAGTATTGTACCTGTCCTTGGTGCTGAAACTGACCTGTGCACTTCACGGATTCGCTTTTGGGGGACTATACGAGAGCAATTTCAACTAAATTGAGCTGCAATCAAATACTGAAGAAGGATCTGGTAAAAATCACTCATTAATATTGGACCTTTTTTCTGGGACAGTATAAGAAGGAGTTTGGAAGTCTTTTTCTTTTCCAGAATTATGATCTGATTACCGTTTTGAACCTGCAAATTTTCTCAGCTGCATCACCAAAATAAGTGTCTGAAAGGACAAATGCACATTTGATATTAATTAGACTCGAAATGGAGGTATCAAACGGGTCGAGCTTTGGGATCGAGTCTATTCTTTCTCACAGACCTAGCAGTCCGTGTATGTCCAAGGGGGACTGCGGGTCTCCAGCGGAGTTGAGCCCGCGGTCGGACCTGGACAGCGGCTGCTCGTCGCCTCCCTCCCCGAGACGGACCTTCAGTAGCGGACGCGGTGCAAAGACACGCTCGCGCTCTCGGACTGGACTCTCCTTTACAAATATCGCAGCAGCCGAGAACAGTCACGTCTTCGTTCTTGATCAGAGACATACTAGCGGACTGCAAACCTCTGGCAGCCTGTGCTCCTTATTCCAGCACTGGACAGTTAGCACAAGATGCTGAAGACTGTATGGACAAACTTCACAGCAATACGTCCTCGGACAGTGAATACAGGGGTGAGAAACTAAGCTTGTTTCTATAAATTTTGCAAAGAAATATTGAAGCTAAATATACTACTCAAAAGTTCCAATAGAAACACAATTAATTTTTTATTAACATTGTATATTCTTTAGATTATTAGGTTTGCTGTTAAAATTAATTGTGGGCTTTTAGATTTCTAAGAAATCAGGTAAAACATAAGTGGTATATATAATTAAATTATTATGTTTAAAATCAAGATCTAAAATAACAAAGAGGTTTTTTTTAAGAGATCACGAAATAAGTACGAATAAATGGGCAGAATTGATGACACCCGTAAAGAAAAATATATCAAATTTAGATTTTTATGATCATACTTTCGTTTTTGTTTCTCTTTGTTCCTCTTTCAATGTAATTAATTGTCAAGGTAAGGTATTTAAATGAGAAATAATCTCTGTTTTGGAGTCACTTAGTCAAATTTCTAATGGTTTCAAAACCCAAACTAAATTTCCCTGGTGATAGATACAATCGAGAGGATTTGTGTGCTCTGACAATAAAAGGCATAAAGAAACATCTGATGATAAAATGTGTAACCTAAAGCGTATCAATAATCGCTCAATTGAGAGAGTCTAAATTTTGCAGCTCAATTAATCTGCTTTTTAAATTATTTAATGCAACATTACAACAATTAGGCCTAATATTATATCAACAAAAAAAGTTTTGATTCTGTTGAAACGTCTGTCTAACCCACAGACATTTAAAATAATTAAACATGTGGAATGGAATAAATGGGGGAAATGCAGTAAAACAAACACGATCATGTAAAAAAAAAAAAGGACAAATGTTGATGGTGTATTTGTTTTCAGTGAAAGACGAGGCTGATCGCGAAATCTCCAGCAGTAGAGACAGCCCCAGCTCCAGGCTGAAGAAGCCTCGTAAAGCCCGCACTGCGTTCACTGATCACCAGCTGGCGCAGCTCGAGCGCAGCTTCGAGCGTCAGAAGTATCTGAGCGTGCAGGACAGGATGGAGCTGGCAGCATCTCTCAACCTCACTGACACACAGGTCAAAACATGGTACCAGAACCGCAGGTGAATACAAACATCTTGCGAAACATCATAGCCTATCTGATTTTTTTACAGTCAATGATACAGAAGTAGGCTAGCTTATTAAAGAAGCTGACTGAAACATTTTAAAAGGTATAAATATTGGCCTAATAGTATAGGCCTAATATATAGCTATATATAGCCTATGTATAAAAACGAAGGTTTTATATATTTTTTTAAATATTATTTATATCAATATTATACTGTAAAATAATTGTTTGTTCCTGTTGCTGTCGTCGAATTAAACCACAACGGAGAAAAAGTTGTGCACAACTACAACCTCGCACACCATGAGTCCAACACATTTAGTTATAAATAATAAATTACTGCATCGTGTATCAATAATTTAGCTTCCGAGTAGTAATTAAACAATTGCCAAAATTATTAATTATTTATCTGAAATGGCTCTTTGCTGAGTGACAATTTGACGGATGAGTGTTCAACAGGATATTACACGGATTCATTCTCGACGAACAAAACTTTCCATGAATCGGCAAATACTTGTTCACGTTTACCAATTAACATTCATAACACTAACTGTATTAAGGCGATGTTGGAATAGGCCAAGTAATATTATTAATCATGTTAGTTAAATACATTTTGGTTACACTTTATTTTAAGGTGTCCGTGTTACAGTTTAAGTATAGGCCTATTCACTGTAAAAAATATATATATTTTCATGATTTATCACGACTTTTTATCTTTTGTTAAATCAATTTATATAGGCCTACTTAATTTTTGCGTTTCTATTGATTAAACCAATCTCCTCCAAACAGGTCACAAGTTAAACCAACAATTTTTTAGTACTTTAACATGTTACTTACTAAGGTTAGGGTTTGATTTAAGGTTAGTTGCATGTAAGTATGCATAATTTATAGTTATTAGCTACAGTAGGCTAACTATGTAACCTGTAATAAGGACACAGTAAAATAAAGTGTTACCGACATTTTTTATTGGGCTACTATTGCTTTAGTAGCAACTTACTTGCCTATTCAATATATTCCTTGCACCTTAATTTTTAAACATTTTCAAGTCACCAAGTTTTCTGGGAACTTTGCATAACCTGAACAAAACGTTCGTTTTCATAATGTCAATTAGCCTAATGTGAAAAAGTAAAGACCTAAAATACAGACACCTAGGCTTTGTTTTATTGTTTTAGTGTCACATGACAAAATGGCTTCCTGTATTTTAGTTAGGCTACTCCACACTTTGATCTGGCTACATGTTTTTCCAAAAATATTGTAGGCTATTATTATTATTATTGTGCTTAACTACGAGAACAATTAATTTTCTCCCCAAGCATTTCAGGCATTTAGTGAGAATATTTTAAGAAAACACGAAAACTACAATGTAAATCAATTAGGCCTATGTTTGTTTCAAACAGAACGAAGTGGAAACGGCAGACAGCAGTTGGGCTGGAGCTGCTCGCGGAAGCAGGGAATTACTCAGCTCTACAGAGAATGTTCCCATCACCCTATTTCTACCCACAAAGTTTGGTCTCTAACCTCGACCCGGGACCAGGGTTGTACCTCTACAGAGGACCGTCCGTGCCTCCACCACCGGTTCAGCGGCCTCTGGTCCCGAGGATCCTCCTGCACGGTCTTCAGGGCGCCGGAGATCCAGCGTCTCTCTCTGGAGTGATACCGAGACACACGTCGCGATGAACTGATCCAACCTGACAGCAGCTCCAACCTCAGGAACGACAGAAGGGTTGCGCTTGGACAAGACCCGTGTAACTGAAAATAGAAACGCGCAATAATAGACTTTCCAAATGACTCTGACCAAAAGGCGAATGCTGACTATTTATTAAACTTTAACGTGCGAAAGAAGTTATCAGAAATGTATTTGTTGAGGTTCCATTCCCAGAGGTGTAAAGTACTTGAGTAATTTTACTTGATTACTGTACTTAAGTACTATTTTGGGGGATTTTTACTTTTAATTAAAAATCAATACTTTTACTTTTACTTAATTACATTTTTTAAGAAAAAAAAGTACTTTTTACTCCTTACAATTTAATTTACAATCAAAAAGTACTTCTTTTTTGGAGATCACTTCATTCTATTTTCCCTTGCTATTACCAAACTAATTGAATTGCGCTGATGCCCAGTTTAATTTAAATGTTATTTATTCTGCCAATGGGACCCAAACGGTTCAAGGTCCAAATGACAGTTTCAGTGCAGCTTCAAAGGGCTTTAAACGATACCAGACGATGAATAAGGGTCTTATCTAGCGAAACCATCGTCATTTAAAAAATAAATCAAAAAGTTTAAGTTTTAAAAGCACATATGCTCGCCTTGCTCTGTTCTGTGATGCACGTTTGTGACGTCACGTAATACACAATTACGTTGAAAAGGTCACGCGTAGGCGGAAGTACCGAGTCAGTGTTTACAAATGTGAGGAAGCAGGACCATACACATATTCAAATGTCTTTGTGTCAGTTTATCGTTTAAAATGCCCATTTCGTGTGCCTATCCTGGGTGTTTTAATATTAAAAAGGCTAAAAGAACATTTTCGTCAGGACAGAAGCGCGACCTTTTCAACGTAATTGCGTATTACGTGACGTCACGTCTGGTTTAAAGCCCTTTGAAGCTGCACTGAAACTCTCATTTGGACCTTGAAACATGTTTGGGTCCCATTGAAGTCCATTATATGGAGAAAAATCCTGGAATCTTTTCATCAAAAACCTTAATTTCTTTTCGACTGAAGAAAGAAAGACGTGGACATCTTGGATGACATGGGGGTGAGTAAATTATCAGCAAAAGTTTTTTAAAAGTGAACTAATCCTTTAACTTAAATGCAAGGTTTTACAACTTTGAGTAGCATGTTGTGTACTGGCATTTCTTAAAGTTTGATAACTAAATACAGTTCTAAAGCAGGATAAAACCTTGTATGTGGTTCATTCACTTTATTTTTTAAGATATTAAAAGCTTAAACGGGAATCTCTAGTTTTCATTCTTGCTGTTACTTTTACTTCTTTAATACTCAAGTACAAATTTAATGTGGTACTTTTTTACTTTTACTCAAGTACAATTCTGGCCAGATACTTTTACTTGTAATTGAGTAAAATTTTCCCTCAGTACTTGTACTTCCACTTGAGTAACAATTTTGAGTACTTTATACACCTCTGTCCATTCCCCCCATGAACCTCGTGACTGTATTCTGATATGGACTTGCTTTTCCCCTAAGAAATGGCGTGGTTTATTTGCACAAAATTATGACGCAAACTAACCAAAATAAACATCATAAACTAATTTGACAATTTCAGTGGAACCATATGGCAATACTGAAAAACTGTGATTTTTTTTTATTATTCTGCCTAATGTTAAACATGCATTTTACGAACAAAAATAATAAAACTAAATGACTGATTAACAAATGTTGTATAACTGAAATGTAATTAGTCACCGATTATTGTGATGGTTGTAGCCTATTTCTGTGCGGCTGTTTTGCAAAACAAATCAAGTTTCCTCAATGAAATTCACAGATCAGCGTAAAACATGGCTCTTCAACCTGTTTAGACATTTAAACTGTTTTTGTGGAAATAGTGTTGTGGTTATGGGTACTTTTCAACCCCAGTTCAACAGACGCCAAAATACTTTTCTAAATAAAAGACTGTAAATATGTCACATATGACGGGAATTTATTATTCGATATCCTTTTGGTCAAGCAATTAATTGTATATTTTTTGTGGATATATGATGCATGAAGTGGGCATTAGAGCTGCAATGGAACGGAACACCCGACAGCCCGTAAACGCAATAAACATGTCCTGTTTCCTGCGCTCATATTGCGAAACGCGAATACCACTTTCTCACAACAATCTGCATTTACGTTTTTAATGAACACAAGCATAACTACTGCCAATGGAAACCTTTTTTGAGCCTTCTTCACAGGCGCTTCGTAAAGAGCAGAGTAACTGGGTAGGCTAAGTGGTTTGTTGTGTGGGTTTAATTGACCAATCATAATAGGCGTTTCATTATTACAGACCAATCAAATTTTTACAAGAGGCTTTTACCGTAATAAAGCGACCGTGAAACGTAATATTCCATTCAAATTTCTTTTAGGGCTCGTAGCGAAGACACGGCCAAAAGACAGCAGCTGGTGACCGGGCGAGACAGACTGAATGCTTGGACAGCTGGTCAGCGTAAGCCTCCATACATATCCAGCCCTATTTACCTGACCAAGCCGAAATTCAAGCCAGGGAAAGACTATTTTTACGCGGTATTCTCGTAACCTTGTGTACAACACGAAAAAGGCATGATTCTGAAAAGATATTGGATTCAATTCAACGTGGAGCCCAAAATCAAATAACAAACACACATCAAATACAACTATTTTTTTTATATAAAATTCAGTCTGTTTTACAACATTTTTATAAAACAGCTTAAGTTGGTATACATCACATTGCTCAAATAGTCATATTTATGGCACCACATCTTTATAATAAAATTCACTGAGCAATAAAACATTCCAGATGCATTTCACTCCAATAGGCGTATTTTACCATCTGCATCAAAGCTTTTGCATGGAGCCGGTTTTCAGACTGCTGCTGACCAGTCGTGCTTTGTTCCAGGTAAAAATGTCACAGTGTAAAAACACCTGTGAGTTCAACCATGAGAATCCACCTGCCACGAAGGCTCCGACCTCAGCACTTTTCGGCCGGAAAGAGCTTCTCGGATCTCACTCCTATCTTCCACTTCATGCAGATTCCTCTTCCTCTGCTTGACCTTTCTTCTTTTTCCTCTTCTTCATAGACTTGGATTCTCCCTCTATCCCACTGAGATACTCTGAGCGCATTAGGTTTGACACCCGCTCCTTTGATGTGAGTTTCTTGGGAGGCCTGAAAAACATTTAAATGAAGAGCTACTATCACTCTTATTAAAAAGCTAAAACAAAACAAAGAAACTAACAGCAGCACAATAAACAGCTCGTGATGAACAGGAAGCGTGTGAATTGCTCTAAACATTTCAAAAGCATTCTGAAGCACAGAATCTGAGATTTATCCTGTAAAGAGTGGAGGTAGATAAGAATCTGGCTGGCTTGAGTCAGGCTGAACAAATTTCCCACTGTCGTCAATAAAAGGCTCGTAGACAGCAGCGGGGGCCTGATGTAAAACTAGTGACTGTTTATCTAATCAATAACTCTGGAGAATGAAGCGGCGCTTTGCCCCCATGGGGCTGCTTAAGGATCCAATACACACACACACACACACCTACCTCATGGTGACACATGACACACTCTACCCCCAGGGCTTAGAGCAGCTATGAGACAGCAGTTATTGTTCTTTTGGGCCCTGAGCGCTCTACAGGGACCCCTACAGGCAATAAGCAGGATGTATGCAGACATACACAATGCTGTATATTATATATAGAATGTTACTATACAGTATTTACATGTGTGAGACATATATGCCTCAGCAGCAGTGCTCCATCAGCTAGGTATAACGGAGTTAAAATCAGAAACCCATCAAAGTTCTCAGAAACAAAGAACGTATAGAGGGAGATCTGCAAGCAGTCTCGTATCTCTCACGGAGGAGCGACGACAGTAAAGGACGAGAGAGGACAGGCCTGGATTTGTGTTTTTGTTTTATTATGCGTGGGAGCAGTTGTCTGTGAGGGACTGCTGCCTTTACTTTTGTTTTGTTTGATTATTTTACATTATTAAAGTCTTTGAATGTTAGCCAGTTCCCGCCTCCTCCTTCCTATAACAACAAACTTAATTACAAATACAATATGTCCATAACTAACACCCTCAAAACTGTTCACAGCCAGACTAAGATGGACCAAATAACGAAAAAAAGACAATCCTGTGGGACGTCTAGATGTACACAGGGTTTCCATTCATTCTGACCAATGAGTCTCTATGATTTGTCCATGACTTTATCAGCCATTTATTATCTCTATTTTATAGATATTTTCTACTTTGTATTTACTAATTGTAATTTTAGACAAAAAATGTTCAAGGATGCATTAAATTAATCAAGAGTGACAGAAAAGACTATAAAAAAAAATCATGTTAATTTAAGGAGCACAACTGCTTTCATCATTGATAAGAAATATTTCTTGATCAGTAAATCAGCAGATTAGAATGATTTCTGAAGGATCATGTGACACTGAAGACTGGAGTAATGATGCTGAAAATTCAGCTTTGCCATCACAGGAAAAAATTATGTGATTAAAATGGTTATTTTTAATTGTAATAAAATTTCACAATATTATTGTTTTATATAAAATAATAGCAGCCTTGGTGAGATGCACCATATTATATAAAATTTATGAGCAAATAAAATATATTAACTAATATATACATAAATATAAAAACAACATCCTGCAAACACAAAAAATAGAATTAAACCCTCAGAAGGATTGATACGTGTGTATTTTTGGTTGCCTGTAATGGCCTCTCTTCTGTGTACCAGAGGTCTTTGTTGTTCAGTCAGAGTCCATAAATGTGGTGTGTGTGTTTATATTGGTGTGATCTGCTCATTAGAGAAATCTTGTCTGGACATGGACAGTGTATACCACAGCCAGCTGTAATGAAGTCTCTCCTGACAGGACGGCTAGACTCAACTGAGACCATAAGGCACAGCGCAGCACAACACAGCAATGTCACACACACACACAATTAGGCTGGGAATGGTAAATGTTAATAGGGCCAAAGCACTGACCAGTTAAGTTGCATCGACATTGTGCAGCATGAATATTCTATATGGAGTGATGGCTGGTTAATATAGATGTCCGCTGTCGGCTATGACGGCTGATAAGTTCATTACGGGTGTTGTCTGTTGTCTGGGCAGTGGAGAGAGAGTGTGAGATGCGTTTGGGCTGCTCTGGGGGCAGCTCCTGTGGGACTGACCTATTGTCCCGCTCCATGGGTTTCATTCACAGGTCCTGCTGCAGGTCACCCTGCCAATTACTAGTGGTTAGACACAAGCTTCTCCCTATAGTGCCTGAGCCAGCATGTGGCACAAGTCAAAACTCAGCAGCACTACCATAAAGAAGTGCACATGTACAAATGAAGCCATAAAACAACTTCATATAAAATCGTGAAATTACAAAATGGATGAAATAAGCAGGGCTCTTAATTTAGGGAGCAACTGGCACCTAATCAAATTTTATTTTTTAGATGACAAATTAAAGAATCGCTTTATAAAGATGTTTTTAACAATCACTAATGTTTATTGTGATTACAGGGCATTTTAGTTTATAGACCACAATGATTTAAGTTAATCAAACTATGTCGTTTTTGTAGCTGATTGAATATAAATTTGTGCCATGATTGGACCTCATACATTAAACAATAACCGATAATATTTGTTGTTTTTATCATATTTTAACAATTGAATATTTATAAACCGTATTTTCCATTGTTTATATACTATAAACCATATTTAAATTTATAAATGTTGAATTATAATAAAAAATCGTATTTATCATTATATTCATCAGTATCGATTCTAATTATTACACAGAAAAAAACCAAGCAAGCAAAAAAATATTTTAACATTCAGACTTTAGTTGTATAAATGAAATAAAAGGTATTCAATTTTTTTTATTATTGGTTATTGGGAGTTTGCATATTTATTTACACATTGTCAATCTCATATGAACAACCTGTCAATAACCTGGCTTATATAACTCTGAAGATTCTAAAGTAAAGTACATCAAAGTTTTTTTATTTTTTATTTATTGAACATATCTGATAAATGACTGGTGGTTCAGTGAGGGAGCCAGCTGTGAAATCAGTAACGGCTCTGAATGATTCACTGACACTGATGGAGTGAGTCTGACTTCAAACGGCCCACGAGCGGAGCAAGCGAGTTTGGAGCCATTTTGTGAATTTTAAATCATTTCTTCATGATTCGGACATTGCAACTCAACGCTGATAGCCTAAAATAATAGCCTAAAGGCCTGAAAGGATTTTTACCCTAGTTTTACATGATGAGAATGTTCACAGTGCCCTTCCGCAACGGAATAAGTTCTTTTGTAAAGAACGACTATTGGGACTCTGTTTTCCACTGAAATAAAATGACGCTACTCAATTAAATTTAATGTGTCACTAACCTTTGAGTTAAGCAACTTTAACATCAGTTTTACCAAACTGTACCTGACACCCCCTTCACAGCTCAGAGACAGCACGCAGGGGCTTTTGAGCCTTTATCTCAAAGGCACACCGAAGAACAGAAGGTGGGATGAAAGACAGGGAAGTAAAATACAGCAGAATACACTGACAATAACAAAAATTTTCAAATGACAGTTTTGGTCTGACAAGAGAACTGTGATCATTGCATGCGCGGGTCAGCTATGAAACGCAAGCTATACCCTAAAGGAGAGGCCTGTATGTGAATATTCTTTATTTAAAGTCACAAAGTTTTTAATGTTGTTTATATGTCTATATGGTGTTTTTAATATGCTTTAAGACAAACCATGTAAAAATTCATAAATCAGCACCATTGCTGACTATTTTCTCCTTAAAACTGCAGTGAACCAAAGACGTCTCAAAAAAGCAGTTTGAAATCGCTGGTGTTTCTGACGTCACAAACTACCTTGTAACCAATCAGGTCAAAATGTGATCGTCAACGAGTGGATCTTTGAGCTGGTGTGAGTGAGGAGGTGGGGCTCATTTGCATATTCATAGAACCTCGTATACTAAATGAGGCAAGAGTTACATTCCAGCTATTTTAAGGCATGAAAATTCCAGGAAAAAAAAACGATTTAAATATGTAATTTTGGTGATCACAGAGGAGTTTTAAGAGATACAATTATTGACTACAGGAGGACTTTAAACATACACAAATGCACAAGGATATAGATAGAGCTCCTCCTCACTATGTGACAGTAATGACGTTCACAAATGGTGTTTGGCTTTGGCTCTGTTTAATTAAATGTCCTGCGGAGAATCTGACCACACAAGGGTGCACAAAGGAAGGCCTTCACCGACACATACACGCTCGAGGCTAGTCCGGACATGGCCTTTGCTAACCAGACCCCACGCTTGCGGCACCACATTCAATCCTATGGGAAATGACCACTAACATGAATGCCTAACAACCATACTGTGATGTACTGGCTCCATATCATCGGTACATACATACACTCACCATAATCCTCACCATCACATTCACAAATTACACCTACTTACAGCAAAGACTGCTATCAGATTAAGTAAATCAGACCCGAATATAGTATGCAACAAAAACAGCTCTTTATAAAGAATGTCATATTTAATATGTTTTGGGAATAACACTGCAAGGGCATCACAGCATAAAGGAAGTCGAGGGAAAACGAGAGGGTCGAGTGTATCGAAGGTGAAAGGTAAAACGTACAGCTGGTAAAAGCAGGACTTGACTAGTCCTCTTTGACCCTGAAGAGCTCTGCTACAGTGAAACACTTGCAGCTGCCAAGAGTGTGTGTGTGTGTGTGAGAGCTGTGGGCTTTTCTCCAGCGCAGCCATGCTGGCAATATTCAGAGCAGCCTTTACAGGACACTTACAGTAAAACATCATCCTACAAAATGGCTCGAAGGCATTTCTCTTCTCTTTTCTTTAAGAAGTGACACTAGATAAGTGGGTGAATGTTATAGCCAAAAAGGATATTGGTGGTTTCACATGGGCTGTGTTTTGCTTAACACAAGCGTTATAATCTTGCTAAAAAAAATTCAAAAGTACTGGTACTTCGATGCCTTGTCGATATTAAAATAAAAAAAAATTCAACAATTCCTTTTCACTCTCTACAGCATAAGCAGTACCATGTCTACAGACTCAGAATTGAGTTTTGCAGTGGCTGTGTTTTGAGTTCTCATTTTGATTTGAGCGAAGCAGATCAAGCATCGGTTTCTTTGTTGTTTATTAATTTAAAAGGACTGTGGCGAGCAGGACGAGGGCCTTGAGAGAATGGCGCGAGGCCCGTTGGAGTGATTGATAATGAGTGACACCTGCGCGACGCACCGGTTTCGTATCTCTCACGGAGGAGCGACGACAGTGAAGATCGAGAGAGGAACAAGCCTTGGATGTTGTGTTTTGGTTGTTTTATTATTGTGACACCAGTCATCCATGAGGGGCTGCTGTCTTTACTTTCGTTTTCTATTTGTTTATTTTATTATTTAAGATGTTGAATGTTCGCCGGTTCCTGCCTCCTCCTTCCCACAACATCTAACCTCGTTACAAGGACATTACTTGGAAAAAGTTTACCTAATACTTAGACTACATGCCATTGCTTTAATTCAATGTTGTTAGTACTTAATAGATAAATGTAGCTTTCATGACAGTTAAATAATGAGCTATATTCCCAATTCTATAAATAATTATGCACTTTAGGTCTAAAATAGGATACAATAATGTTCAAAAGGTTGAGGTCAGCAAGAATTTTTTTTTCATGTTTTTTTTTTATCATGTTCACCAAGGCTGCATTAATTTGATCAAAATACAATAGAAAAAAATATTACAATTAAAAATATTTGTTTTCTATTTTAATAACTTTTAAAATGTCATTTATTCCTGTGATGGCAATGCTGAATTTTCAGCATCATTACTCCAGTCTTCAGTGTCACGTGATCCTTCAGAAATCATTCTAATATGCTGATGTGGTGATCAAGAAACATTTATTATTATTATCAATGTTGAAAACAGTTGTACTGCTTAATGTTTTTGTAGAAACTGTGATACAATTTTTTTCTCCCAGGATTCTTTGATGAACAAAGTTCAAAAGAACAGCATGCATTTAAAAAAGACATCTTTTGTAACATTAAATGTGTCTTTACTGTAACCTTTGATCAATTTAATGCATCCTTGGTGAAAGTATTAATTTTGATAAAGTATATATATTTGTACTGACCCCTAACTTTCGAACTGTAGTGTACTTGACATTAGAGTTAAACAGAACACCTCCCTTTAATTTATAATCCATGTAAATTTATAAGTGAAATAAAACAGTGAAAAAAATGACTGTTAAAGAGCTCACAAATATGAAATATTATGTGGGAAAAATATGAAAATGTTACGGACGCCAGAGGAAAAATGTACCATCAAACAGAACACGGCTAAATATATCTAAAACAAGAACTAGATCATATCATGGGGCACCGCAAACTGTTTGACAGATTCATAAATTACTGTCCAATTTCTAAAAACTTGCAGTACCTCTTTGCTTTGTCTTTGCCCTTCTTAGAGTCTTTGCTGTTGTTAGGATTAGTGGTTATGGAGCTGCCCAGGCCCTGGGGTGCGTCCCTCAGGCCAAAGCTCTTAGCGGCGTGGCCCAGGTGCAGGTTGCGGATGTGGAAGACGTGTTTCAGACTGGAGGGGTATGTGGTGTATGCTCTTAGGAAAGACTGCAGTGCTACAGTGCCCAAATAAAGAAGGAGCATTTAGAGCACAGGTAACAGACATTTCCAAGCACTTAAATGGTTTTACTTGCAATAAAGGACTCATTTTAACACCAATTTAGACCCTGTGTACATCTGGTATTAATGTAAGTCTTGGTCGATCGGATCATAAGTGGCTGATGCTAAAATACAGGTGTAAACGAGGTCTATAACTTTTTGAGCTTGTCCACTTTCGACCAATTTCAATAGGTAGTCGAAAACGCATTTGATCAGATTTGATCTTTCATAGTGTAAACGCTCATGTGGTCGAAACAGTGCGTTCGTGGCTGTCAGAGCAGAAACTAAAGCTGCTGATCTCTGTATGTTTTTCGGTAGTATGTATGAAGTAGTTCGCAATCATATGTAAATTCCATGAGCTTATTTCGTTCAGGGAAAAATACACTATACATAGTACTTGTGATCAGATCGACCAAAATGCATTTTAAGACCAGGAGTAAACAGGGCCTTAAGGCTAATGGTATTCCTTAATCATAATGAATTTGTAATTGCATTATTATTTTTTTAAATTTTGTTCATAACTAAAACATTTTATTTAATATTTTATTGTTGTAGTATTATTATTAAAACATGTAATTGTTTATTTTATTAAATACAGATCACAATTGCAATAAAGGACAATTATTGATGAATAATTATGATATAGAGGTTAAATCATTGTCAAAAAATTTACATTTCTTCTAGGTAATGAAATGTAGCTGGGCTGTGAAGCTGTAGAACATATCAGTTTAACACAGTAACCTTGCATGATAATTAGTTTTTCATCTTACCGCTCTTCGCTGTTTGCAGAGACTCATTATTGGCATGAACATAATTCTCAAAGTCAGTCTGTAAAACGGTGGCTCTCTCTCGCACCTCCTGCTCAAACGCAGCGGCTGATCTCTGCAGTCATGTACAAAGAGGCACACATCAAAGATAAACAACAGAAATCAGTGAAAAGAAATCACATTTTATTACATTAAAAGCCAATAAAAAAAACAAGAGCAACATAAATGTGTTTGGTTATACACACTAATGACATTGCCCCTCCCCATCAATGACCTTTGACCCTCAAATGAGGCTGCTAACAAGGGGGGTGGCATGGGTGAGGATTACAACCAGCTGATTGGTGCTGGGAGGGAAAAGGACATTAAATCAGGATTAGGACTGACTGAGCGCTGGCAGAAACATTCGCTCATTGTTGTCAGAAGGCTCTCATTGTCGAGAGAGGGGAAAAAAGAGAAAGAGAAATCCATTCTTCTCCCACAGCTGTTCTCTAGACATGCATTTTCAACAACATGTGATCTTCAACCAAGTTAGGAAAGTAATACTAGTTTTGCAGTCAAACAAGTCAGCATTGACTCTTTGGGTCAGAATCACCGTTTCTAAGGTTTAGATGTCAGAAGTTACCTTACTGTCCCATTTCCCTCTGCCTTTGAAGCGCTCGTCCTTTATCAAAGTGGCCAAGATGTCCACCATCTTCATCTCTGACAAACTGTGGGAGAGAGAAGCCAAAAGGTTTAGATGCATATTATAAAAGAAAATTTGTATCAATGGGGGGAAAGAATTGCACCAACATATTCCAGACTGTGAGTTTCCTAGTTTAGATAGTTCAGCTCAACATATTGAGCTTTGCTAATGCTACCAAACTCCTTCCGCTCATCCTTTAGTACTGTAAACTGTAATGCGAGCCAAATATGATAGTGCTTGTGCCAGCAGAACAGATTCGTTCTGCTCTCATGCAGAGAGACTGAGTGTGTTTTCTCTTCACATTGGCTTCCAGTGCCGAGATCAGCATAGAGTCATCAGTCCAACTCTTGACTGTTATATTGTGGGCTTTGGAACAGAGACAAGACCATGTTTGACCATCTTTAATCACAATGTCAGGGACCGGACGCATCAGACAGGACCTGCCCCACAGTCCCCTACTGCTGTGCCGGAGTTCATTGAAAATGATCAGTAAATCTGAGAAAGATGAGACGCCAGTCAGCACACCTGATGTTGTGATTGGCCAGCACATCCACAAAAGCCGTCTCAGAGGGGGTGAGGAAGAGCAGGCTGCTGCCCTGAGCTCCAATTCGTGCCGTCCGGCCCACGCGATGAACATACTCCGCAGCGGAAAAGGGAGGGTTGTACTGCAAAAAAAAAAAAAAAAAAAAGATATTCATTTTTTAAACATTTTTTTTAGACTTTAGACTTTATTCACATACATATACATATATTCATATGCTCTTAAATTAAAACCAAGAACAATGAAGATGATCATGTATGTGAACTGGTCCCCAAAGAAGCTATCTAAAGCTTATACTCGGGGGCCATAACAATCAGAAACAAACAAAAAAAGAGAAAAAATAAAAAATGTGTATAAAAACACATTAATAATATAAAAAATAAAATAATTAAAAAAATTTAAATACATTTTTTTTTTAAAATGAAGAACTGGAAATTTTTATTAAATTCAATTCTAGTAATGTTTGTTTGTTTTTAATGCCATGCCAGCTTCTGTGGCTATTTTCATGGCGAGATAATTGTTCGTTGTACACTGGTGATTATGCAAATGACGAGATTTTACATATGAAGAAATCTAACCTGTATAATCCACGTAACCTGAGGCAGATCCAATCCACGTGCAGCCACATCCTAGGGGGAAGTTAACAACAAAAATATATTTAGATATGAATCTAATGAATCTATTTAACCATTAACTCAAAGTATCTTGTTAGTCTAGAAAAAACTCAATAGGGAATGTGGAACCAGTGTTATTAACTAAACTATTGAATAAAAATCACTTAATTGAAATAAAATAAAAAATGTATACAAAAATTGTGATTCACTTAACTGAATTTACTGTATTAAAGGGGTTATCGGATGGAAAATTCACTTTTATATGGTGTTTGCATATAAATGTGTCTTTGCAGTGTGTGGACTACCACCATACAATGAAAAAAAAATACATTTACTCCATTTTTAATCCTCAAAAAGTCTAAACACTCAATAATCAGGCCGTTTGTATTTTCTGAGCACTATGATGTCATAATGCTCATGCTCCGCCCATGACCACTGACGGACTGATACGGGACGTATTGCCATATCTCTGCCCTCAGACATTCGACATATTACAAACTTTACATGAACACCCTAAAGAATCATACCAACTTGTGGAAAATGGGCATCCGATGACCCCTTTAAGGCCCCTATACTGTGACGTCATTCGTCAGAATAAAATCAGGCAAAAACGAAGTTAGTTTGGTGTTCATTTCAGGAGTTTGAAACACTTTGCCAAAGCGAACTCGGAAAACACCTTCAAACTACCATTGGTCTGTGGTGATTATGTAGTACAGTAGGTAGGTGTGCTCTGGGACTCTTTATCCGGTTAATTTCTTCTGTTCAGTCCGTCGTAGTAAAAACATGAACACACTGGAGAGCTGCTTTATAGTAAAAATTAACTGAAGATTTAATTTTAACTGAAAGAGACACCTCATTTGAACATTTCTTATCTCCAACACTCAACCTCAACTAGCCTAAACCCTAAGTTGCGGTGTCTGGAGTCTGTAGCTCTAGAGCTAATACAGATGGAGCCAACACAATGCCATGCCAGACTGTCAGCAGGAATAGAAGCAGTCATTTACTACAGGAGCCCTTCTGCAAAGTGACAAGATGTAGGAAAAGGAGGTGGACGGAAGGAGATGCACACACCTGCACCTAAAACATTTGTATATCAAGTAACATTATATCAATGCATCAATGAAGGGATAAATGTGGGATTGCAGATGTCACAAAGAAAGAAGGGCAGTTCTCTTACGAGAGTATCTCTCGTACTGCGTAATATCTTACGCTATGGGGAAAACTCTTTTCCACGAGATATTGAAGCCAAAAATTATCCTTAATTTTTTACTAATGTAAAACGCTTTGCAGCAGCAAGCAGACCTAGGCGAGACAGCTCGCGCGCCTATTGGCTGCTCTGCGGCAATAGCAGCAGCCTATCGAGAGAGGCTCTGCGTGACGTCACGACGAATGGGGGCCCTTCGCGCCCATATCGTCACGTCCCGCCAGAAAGGGCGTGGTCTCGCCCTATATCTTGGCTCGATAGCTGCTCTTACGTCGATTTTTATCTCTTCAGCGAAGCCTCACGCATCGCTGGATCCAGAGTGAGAAGCCGCGCCGTCGACCTGTAGCCTTCAGCGGGACGTGCCATTGAGTCTGGAGTCGCTGGCCTCGCCGCCTTCAGCCGCCGTACCTGCTGTGCTTTCCGGCGTTATATCCTTTCCTCTGCATAGAGTGTGTGTGTGTGTGTTTGCATATCTGCTTTTTCCCACCCCCCTCTAAAAGAGCGGCGTCTTTTTAAAGATGCCTTCCTGCGGTTCTTGCCGAGCCCCGCTCAGCGACGAGGACCGACATGTCATCTGCGTGTCCTGCCTGGGTGAGGATCACGCGGCCATCGCGCTCGCTGACGGCGGATGCCATCACTGCGAACGTTTGCCTATGGTGACTCTGCGGACTCGCCTGGCTTCGTTCTCCGAGCCCGTATCCCAGCCTGCCGTGACGCCGCGTCGCAAGAAGCGCCGCGCCCAGCGCGCTCCCGAGCTATCTCCAGCCCGCCAAAGCTCGCCGGTTCGCCCGCCAGCTTCGCCGGCTTCGCTCGAGTCGCTCACCGACGGACAGCGGCCGCCGTCCGCCGCTGCGTCCGCCATCGAGTTGGACGACAACACCGAGGCGTGTTCTCTCTTGGCTTCGGATAGCGAGGATTGGGCGAGCTCTGTGGACCTCCCCTCCGCTAACGCTCCCCGCCAACCCTCTGGGAAGAGAGCCGGCATTGAGTCTGAGCTGATGCGTCTGCTCACCAAGGCCGTAGAAAGCATCGGCCTCGATTGGGAGGCACCCACGCTGCCGCCGCGCAACAGATTAGACGGGCGCTTTCTCGGCAAAGACGAGGCTCCGTCAAAATCTAGGCCCGCGCCCTTCCTCCCGGAACTTCACGAGGAGGTTGCAAAGTCGTGGAAGGCCCCCTTTTCCGCCAGGATGCGTACCTCTACCTCCGCGGCATTCTCCGCTGTCGACGGTGCGGGAAGTAGAGGCTACCTCGCCATTCCTCCGGTGGAGACGGCTGTCGCGTCGCATCTCTGCCCGCCCTCGGCGGGACGGCGGGTTCAGACGACGCTCCCGTCCAAAGCCTGCCGAGTGACATCATCACTGCACGGACGCGCTTACACCGCCGCCGGGCAAGCAGTCTCAGCGCTGCACACGATGTCTATTCTGCAGATCTACCAGGCAGACCTCCTTCTCAAGCTGGACGAGGAGGGACCCGGTGCTATCTGTGTGGCGGACCTGAGGAGCGCTACGGACCTCGCTCTACGCGCTTCTAAAGCCGCTGCGCAAGCCATGGGGCGGAACATGGCCTCTCTCGCTGTCGCCGAGAGACACTTATGGTTGACGCTGTCTGAGATGACGGAAGCCGAGCGCTCTGTGTTCCTCGACGCGCCCATTTCCCCGGAGGGCCTGTTCGGAACGGCCGTCAAGGACTTCGCGGACAGGTTTGTTGAGGTGCAGAAGACTTCTCAGGCTATGAAGCACTTCCTGCCGAAGCGCTCGAGCTCCGCTACAGGCCGCACCAAGCCGCCTGCTCGCAGCTCTCAGCCCCAGCCTGCACCGCCCTCCGCCGCCGCCGCCTCACAGCGCCGCCAGGCCCGGGATCAGAGACCGCGGTCTCGCTCCGCCGGACGCCGCCCCCCTCACCGCGGGCCCCGGCCGAGGATTGAGATCAAGCCCGAGGCCCCAAAGTCTTCCTAGCCACTCTAGGAAAACGACGGTGTTCAGATCCCGCTGCGGCCGGATTTCCACCAAAACTTCTCGCTCGTTCAGCCCCATGCGTTGTGACTGTACCAGTGTATTTTGCAGTGAAGCAGCCGGTGTCTCAGCCCGCTTGCCTGCACACAAAAGCTGTTTTTACGGCTACCCAGATAAATCCAATAAAGAGTGTATTTTCTGGTGTCCCGGCCTCGGCCGATGGTGTTATGAGTGTTGTAAGAATGCCCACGCCCCAGTGCCCATTCCCACACCCAGACACAGCCCGCCACGGTGCAGGGCTCGCACAAATAAAATCGACTCCGGTCGATTGTGCAAACACTGTAGTGAACGCGCCCATATCCCCATGCCCGCTTACACTACACGCTGCGTGTCCCTCGGTTTCTGTAAAAACGAAACCAACACACATTCAGTCGGCCCTAAACGACAGTGTTTTCAGTGTAGCAAATGTGCCCGTGGTCCCGCGCCCACATTTCCTCACAGACACGCCGAATCCCACGGGATTCGCCCCGCTCTCTCTCTCGGCGCTACCCGCCTCAGAGGAGATGAGCGCGGCCAGGCTGCCCGCTGTGATCAGCGCGCCCCCCGCCTCGAACGCCGTAAACACGGCGCTGTGTTCCCAGCACACGCGGGCTCTTGTGCCGCCGCTTTCCCGCGGCCAGAGCCCAGATTTCATTCTGCCCCTAGCTATTCACGCGGATGCGTGGTCAAGGCTTCCCGGGGTATCAGAGTGGGTGATGAACACTATAAAGAGAGGCTATTCGCTACAATTCGCTCGACGCCCTCGCCGCTACGCGGCGCGCGTCGAAACTACGGTGAAAAGCGAAGTATCTCATCTACTTCGAGCCGAGATAGCGAAACTACTGAGAAAGGGGGCTATAGAACCTTTATCTCAGGCTCAGAGCGAAGGGGGCTTATACAGCAGATATTTTCTGGTACCGAAGAAAGATGGTGGGCTCAGACCCATTCTAGATCTGAGGCTGCTGAACAGAGCGCTCGTGAAACGCCAGTTCAGGATGCTTACGACCAGGAAAATCCTCGCGCAAGTGCGCCAAGGAGACTGGTTCATGTCAATAGATCTGAAAGACGCGTATTTCCAAATACAAATAGCGTCCCATCACAGGCGATTCTTGAGATTCGCCTTCGAGGGCCAGGCATATCAATACACAGTCCTGCCATTCGGCCTGTCCCTAGCACCCCGTACGTTCACGAAGTGCATGGACGCGGCCCTCGCTCCCCTGAGACTTCGGGGCATGCGAGTTTTGAATTACTTGGACGATTGGCTGATTCTAGCTCGTTCACGAACGGAGCTCTTAGAACACAGGGCCACATTACTCGAGCACCTCGAGAAGCTGGGCCTTACAGTCAATTGGGCGAAAAGCTCACTGCTCCCCAGTCGGAGGATTTCCTTTCTGGGAACAGTGTTAGACTCGCTATCCATGACGGCACGCCTGTCACCAGAGCGCGGATTGAATATCCAGCACGTCGCGAAATCCTTCCGCCACGGCTCTATAGTCCCGCTCAGAAGGTTTCAGAAAATGCTGGGTCTTATGGCCTCAGCAGCCTCTGTACTCCAGTTGGGCCTGCTCCGCATGCGCCCACTGCAGCTATGGCTAAAAGCACGAGTTCCCCCCAGGGCATGGACCGCAGGTCTGTTTCGCCTCAGGGTCGACCATCAGTGCATTTCGGCTCTGAAACCATGGAAAGCGGCCGACTGGTATCAGTCGGGCGTGAGTCTGGGGATCCCCTCAAGTGTGAAGGTGGTGTCTACGGACGCCTCCACTTCGGGGTGGGGAGCGCTGCTCGAGGGCAGACCGCTGGCTGGCCTGTGGTCAGTGCGGGAGAAGCTCCTACACATAAACTGCTTGGAATTGATAGCAGTCGACAAAGCGCTAAGGCGCTTCTGTCCCCAGATAACAGGCCACCACGTATTGGTCCGGTCGGACAACATGTCAGTGGTGGCGTACATAAATCGCCAGGGCGGCGTCAGGTCCCGAAACCTTTACAGGCTGACGGAACGCCTCCTGGTCTGGGCTCAGCACAACCTGCTCTCGCTGAGAGCGGCGCATGTGCCTGGTCACCTAAATGTGGGACCAGACAGGCTGTCCAGAAACAACGTTCCAGCAGGAGAATGGTCTCTGCACCCGCAGACGATCCAGCTGCTGTGGGAAACGTTTGGCAGAGCGCAGGTGGACCTGTTCGCGTCCCAAGAAAACGCTCACTGCCCGAGATTCTTCTCGAAAAGCCGGGACGCGCTGGCCCATGTCTGGCCCCGCCGCCCCCTTTATGCTTTTCCCCCTGTCTCACTCCTGCCTCAGGTGTTGGAGCGAATCAGGAGGGAGGGATGCCCAGTGCTACTCATAGCTCCGCTCTGGACAAACCAGTCGTGGTTCCCTGTCCTGATGCAGCTGACCAGCGCTGCCCCATGGCCGTTACCGCTGAGGAGAGACCTCCTCTCTTAGGCGGAAGGCTCGATTTGGCATCCTCGCCCAGATCTGTGGTCCCTGCACGCATGGGCCATCAACGGGTACCCGCTGACCTCCCAGAGGGAGTGCTAAACACGATCGCGCAGGCTAGAGCCCCGTCTACCAGACGGCTCTACTCCTCGAAGTGGTCTGTGTTCTCTGCGTGGTGTCAAGCGCAGGGCTTTTCACCTGTAGACTGCGGGGTTACGGAAGTGCTTTCCTTCCTTCAGGAGCTACTGGATAAGGGCAGGTCCCCTTCCACGCTCAAAGTATACGTGGCGGCCATAGCAACGTTTGCAAAACCGGTGTCTGGCCAGTCACTAGGAAAGAGCGACTTAGTCGTGCGTTTCCTTAGAGGAGCTCGGAGGCTAAACCCTCCCAGGCCCCCTTCAGTCCCGACATGGGACCTTTCCACGGTCTTGGAGGCCATGAAAGGCGCCCCATTCGAGCCAATCCAGTCGTCAGACATGAAACACTTGTCTTTCAAGACGGCGTTTCTTATGGCTCTCGCTTCAGTGAAGCGCGTAGGGGATTTGCAAGCGCTCTCAGTAAGCGCGTCATGCATGGAGTTTGGACCTAACGACTCTAAGGTCATACTCAAACCAAAGCACGGTTACGTGCCAAAATCCCTCAACACACCGTTCAGGGCCCAGGTGATTTCCCTGTCTGCCCTTCCGGTTCTCAATGAGGAGAAGGACGCGAGTCTCCTTTGCCCTGTCAGGGCACTAAGGGCTTATGTGTCCCGCTCGTCTGGTTTCAGACAGACTGAGCAGCTTTTTGTTTCGTTTGGCGGCCGTACTAAGGGACTTGCCGCGTCGAAACAGAGCTTATCCAGATGGATAGTTGGTGCCATAGCGCTGGCTTACACTTCTAAGGGCCTTCAGTGCCCTTTGGGTGTTAGAGCGCACTCCACGAGAGGCATGGCCTCCTCGTGGGCATGGTCTAGCGGGGTTACCCTGCAAGATATTTGTATGGCCGCGGGCTGGGCCTCGCCGTCTACATTTATAAAATACTATAATCTGGAGGTCCCCGCCTTACAAGCTAAGCTTTTAGCGGTATAGAATTCAGTGCTATCTGCCCGCTGTGCGGCTCGGATACTGAGTTTGGCCTGCGTATCGCTCACTGACCGGTACAGCAGCTCATTTGAAAATTGACACACTTGTGGCCACCCAGTTCAGGCTGAATGTTCACCCTGACGGTTTGGTTATTGTCATATGATTGGCCCCTTTCGGAGGCTATTTACAGGGAATGATGCTTCTAGCCTCTCTTCCCTCACTCTCTGTGAGTTTATGGTGATTATGCACTATATGCGCCCCGGGCTTCGGCCCCTGGGTCTTTGGTGTTGGATCCCTACCAGCACGGCGTGTTGCATTGTGTTCCCCATAGCGTAAGATATTACGCAGTACGAGAGATACTCTCGTAAGAGAACGTACTCGGTTACTAACGTAACCTCGGTTCTCTCTAGAGAGGGAACGAGTACTGCGTATCTTGCCGTGCTTGGAATACGCTCTGGTTCGCTTCGGCGATAAAAACCGACGTAAGAGCAGCTATCGAGCCAAGATATAGGGCGAGACCACGCCCTTTCTGGCGGGACGTGACGATATGGGCGCGAAGGGCCCCCATTCGTCGTGACGTCACGCAGAGCCTCTCTCGATAGGCTGCTGCTATTGCCGCAGAGCAGCCAATAGGCGCGCGAGCTGTCTCGCCTAGGTCTGCTTGCTGCTGCAAAGCGTTTTACATTAGTAAAAAATTAAGGATAATTTTTGGCTTCAATATCTCGTGGAAAAGAGTTTTCCCCATAGCGTAAGATATTACGCAGTACTCGTTCCCTCTCTAGAGAGAACCGAGGTTACGTTAGTAACCGAGTACGTTAGATGTGTGGAGGTGTTCCTAGAAACTGCACAGGATGGCCCTCAAGTACACACACACCTGGTTGGGAATCACTGATTTAGATCACAGTCAATGTCAGTTACCATACAAATGGCATGAAACTAAATGACTTACTGTACACAGTAGAATTCCAGTTTTACACTGAGAGAACTCCTGGAACATCTCAGTGCGCTCCTGAAGGTAAAGAAAAAAATTGTAAACAAATGAGAAACACTTGAGCTTAATTTGTTGTATGAGACATGATCACAGCAAAATAAGTATCTGCACTTGTATCAGAACAAAAGATGAGGTGGAAACACAGATAAGAGCCCAACTTAAAATGGGATGTCCGACAGACCCTCTCTCTTTTTCAGCATGGAGCACAATCTGTTGTGTGCTGGAACAGCTGCCCGTCTCCTACAGTTCGTCTCATCGGAGGAGACGTCCAGAGCTCAGCCTGTGCTGTCCCATTACCAAACCCATCCATAACACTCTACAGGCCAGCACCACACCCAGACCTGCTCTCTTATACATCTGACCAAGAGACTCCTGAGTCCCCTGCCCTACCAGTGCCATATGGGCGACCTACGGCAGCTCCATTTGTGTGGGGTGAGGGTGCAGGCTGGACAGTGGCAGGATGCAGTTCCCCTGACACTGCCACAGGGCACCGACTGTGGCTGTTGCCTGAACGCCAGCTGGCAGAGTGCCAGCAGAACCCACTGTTCAACCAGACCATGATGGTTTAACCCAGTGTCATATGCTGCTAGTGCTTCTGGATGCTTTTAAGAGACATTGCCATTTAAAAGAAAGAGAAAGTAAAATCTGAATATTTAATTGCTAACTGAATAACAAAACGGAGGCAATATTCTGTCCAAGCATGATGGATGCATAGATCTACTAACCTTCAATGTATAAAAATGCTAAATAATTTGTTTTGTATTTATACATTAAATATAGAACTATGTTTGGAGGTCAGTGCCTTTCCAGAATGACCAAGACTCTTCTAGTTGATCTTGATTCATGGATGATTTAAAAAAATATTGATTTTTATGATATATAATTGCACTCACAAAAAGCAATTTCTTCCCAATAACATATTTTAGAGCTTTGCATAACTAGAAACACGTATATTCATTATAAAAATGTACATTCATTTAAGATTTTATTACTTTGCTGGCCTAAATATCCCACTTTGAAAATTCACAGATTTTTTCAAGTTTTTCATGACCGTGGGGACCCTGATATATTCACAGAAAACTAAAAATACTTTCTACTGATATACCAGGGTGGGAAATTAGCACCAGCCACCAGCCAATGGCTGGTACTTTTTCAAAGTGGCTGGTGACTTTGCCTTGTATACCAGCCACAGTGGCTGGTAGATTGTAAAACATATTTTTATTGGTTACTACTTAAAGGATAACTCCGGTATTTAACACTTTGAGTCTATTTTCTAGTTTGTTTTGGATGAACTAGAGTGGTGGACTTAGAAATTTTGACGATGGGTCCTGTCTCGAGTTTTTGACTATGGCATAAGTCTCTTTATTAGACATTCTCTGGTTGTAGTCTTTTCGCTCGGTTCTCCGTCTCTCAGAAGGCTAGCAGAGCAACTGATCACCATCAAGTGGTCGGGAGTGTGCTAACGCTTCAGACTCAAATATCCAGCGGAAGTTTATACGCGGTTGTGAGGTATCTGAAAATATAGTTCTACTATAGTAAATAACACAGATTGAAAGCATACATTGCGCCGATATATATTTGTTTTTAATCATCAACGAACACCACTAACCACTCGGTGAGTTGCACAGTTTTGAGAGCTAAAGTTAAGGGTTGTTTTAAGCACATGTTAGAGTATGCTCGTAGACAGCCACTCTGAAGCACTCAGAGGCTATCCTAAAATAGTCAAAAACTCGAGACAGGACCCATCGTCAAAATTTCTAAGTCCACCACTCTAGTTCATCCAAAACAAACTAGAAAATAGACTTAAAGTGTTAAATACCGGAATTATCCTTTAAAACATTCCTTGTAACAGATTGGACGTCTTTTGTCAAAGAATGCTGTTGCTAAGTAACAATAATGCACTTTTGTCGAGTAACTAATTTGATTGGTTTTTCAATGGACCGTGACACATATAGCTGAGCTGAGGTACAGACGAAAGGAAAATTTAAAAAATGTGGCGACATATTCCCGGTGTTAAAGGGATAGTTCACCCAAAAATGAAAATTCTGTCAGTAATTACTCACCCTCATGTCGTTCCAACCCCTAAGACCTTCGTTCATCTTCGGAACACAAATTAAGATATTTGTGATTAAATCTGAGAGCTGGATCACTCCTCCATAGGCTTCTAAGGGATTGAAACTTGCCCCGAAAAGTTATTAAAGAAATCGTTAAAAGAGTCGAAGTGACTACAGTGGCTAGATCTTAAGTTTATCGAGCTATGAGAATACTTTTTGAGCGCAAAAAAAAAAAAAAAAAATAGCGACTTTATTCAAGAATTCTCTTTGGGCCTGGAGATTTCACGGAGTGTTATTGCGCAACACTTCTGGTTGAATCACACATGACCAGCGTCGGCCAATAGTGAGCCTACGTGTGACGTATAACACAGAAGCGCTGCGCAGTTGCACTACGTCAACAGCTTAGGAGAGAAAACATGGAAGAGAAGAGATGGTTCAATAAAGTCGTTATTTTTGTGTTTTTTTTGCACGCAAAAAGTATTCTCGTCGTTTTATAAACTTAAGATCTCGCCACTGTAGTCACTTGGACTCTTTTGACGATTTCTTTAAGAACTTTTCGGGGCTGTCAAGTTTCAATCATTTAGAAGCCTATGGAGGAGTGATCCAGCTCTCAGATTTAATCACAAATATCTTAATTTGTGTTCCGAAGATGAACGAAGGTCTTAGGGGTTGGAACGACATGAGGGAGAGTAATTACTGACAGAATTTTCATTTTTGGGGGAACTATCCCTTTAAGAGGCCAGCCGTGGAGTCAGCAGTAGCTATGAATGTACAAACTGTTGAGGGCGAAGTAAATAAAAAGAGAAGGTACTTTTCGAAAAAGTGGCACATTAATGACGAAGGGAAAAGAGGGAATGGTTAGCCTACCTTCCCGTCGAACAGTCCATGCACTGTACTTACTGTGTATAATAATACTTTGTAAATTTGAATTCCGGGAAAAGTGGCTGGTAAAAAATATAAGTGGCTGGTAAAATTGGGCATCCACCAGCCACTGTGGCTGGTGGGCAAAAAAGTTAATTTCCCACCCTGGATATACAATAAAGAGAATATATCATAGAAAATAGTATCTACACTACCGTTCAAAATTTCTATTTCAAATAAATGCTGTTCCTGTAAACTTTCTACTCAGCAAAGAATCCTGATAAAACATGTAGATTTCCACAAAAAATACTAAGCAGCACAACTGTTTTTAGCATTATTAATAATAATAATAAGAAATGTTTCTTGATCAGCAAATCAGCATATAAGAAGGATGTCTGAAGAATAGTGAAGACATTAAAAAAATAACTGAAATGGAAGAACAGAAATTATGTAGTGGCAAAAAATACATTAAATCAGAACGAATTTAAAGGTGTTCAGAGATGTTCATCATTTCACATGCAAAGCGGTTAGTCACTTATAACAACCAATTATTTACATTCGTAAGGTCAAGAGTTAAAGACACAGCAGGAAAACCAGACAATAAAACTGTAAGTGTCCTAGAGTTAATGGTCTAATACACTTGGGGGAGAATTATCCTCTTTAAAACCCATAGCTCTATTCTGGATTGGCACATAATGTCTCACCTCCTGTCTCATGCTGCCGTGGAGCCTGTAGAAGTTGAGGTGTGAGGTACGTTTGGTTGATGTGGTGTTGGGATTCTCACAGAGGACAGCAGTGAAGAGAGTGAGCAGGAACTCTACAGCCTCACAGCTGGATATAAAAACGATCAGCTTCTGCCGCTGCTCAAACTATGTACAAAAACACAGCAGCATACATTAAAAAAAATGTTAAAAAAACCTTCATTGAGCAAAAAGATGCATTAAATTGATCACAAGTGAGAGTAAAGATATTTCTAATGTTAAAAAGATTTTTATTTCAACTAAATGCTGTTCTTTTTAACTTTCTAGTCATCAAATAATCCTGTAATTTTAATATTAATAAGATCAGCATTAAATCACCATATTAGAATAATTTCTGAAGGATCATGTGACACACAGAGTATTCTGTATTTTTGATTAGATAACTGCAGCCTTGTTTATCATAAGAGACTTCTTTCAAAAACATAAACAGTATTGTATATTAGTAGGTAGTATAGTTTTTTTTATGTCTTGTCAGTATCTGAGGCCATCTTAATGGCAAAAAACGGAGTTACAAAAATACAAAAGTTGCATTAATACAATGAAAAATAAAATAAAAACAGCTATTAAAATTATACAAGATGTTTTACTTTTACATATGTAGTGTATATTAGAAGGAAAAATGACTATATATAAAGGGATCATCAAAAACAGCTCTGGCTTTCTTAACAAACTTTGGCAGATGATTCACATTAGTCAAACTGAAATGACACGAGGTGATCTACAGCATAACACACAATACCAGTGAGTGTTAATAACTGGGTTTTAACATATGGTGTGCTCTACCTTGCATTTGGTCAGAATGAAGGCAGCCAAACAGACCAGGTGGAGTTTGCTGGGCACCACCACCACATGCTGCTGCAGTCTCTCAGGAACTGCGTAACTGTCTGACAGAGCCTGAGGGTCCGCCTGGGGACACGCTTCAACTGTCTCCCCACTCCCCTCTGACACATGGATACTCACAGGCTCCTTCATACTGATACTGGCTAATCGGGACAGTCCTGGAAATGCAGAGAACAGGGTCAAAGTAAGTACATAGATAGTCACCAAAAATGCTTTTGTGATCAAAAATGTTGTAAGAGTAAGACGTGTTTGTGACGTAGTGCTGCTTAAAACTAAAGGGTGCTATAAGAGGCTCAAAAACTTTCAGTTCTCTTACGAGAGTATCTCTCGTACTGCGTAATATCTTACGCTATGGGGAAAACTCTTTTCCACGAGATATTGAAGCCAAAAATTATCCTTAATTTTTTACTAATGTAAAACGCTTTGCAGCAGCAAGCAGACCTAGGCGAGACAGCTCGCGCGCCTATTGGCTGCTCTGCGGCAATAGCAGCAGCCTATCGAGAGAGGCTCTGCGTGACGTCACGACGAATGGGGGCCCTTCGCGCCCATATCGTCACGTCCCGCCAGAAAGGGCGTGGTCTCGCCCTATATCTTGGCTCGATAGCTGCTCTTACGTCGATTTTTATCTCTTCAGCGAAGCCTCACGCATCGCTGGATCCAGAGTGAGAAGCCGCGCCGTCGACCTGTAGCCTTCAGCGGGACGTGCCATTGAGTCTGGAGTCGCTGGCCTCGCCGCCTTCAGCCGCCGTACCTGCTGTGCTTTCCGGCGTTATATCCTTTCCTCTGCATAGAGTGTGTGTGTGTGTGTTTGCATATCTGCTTTTTCCCACCCCCCTCTAAAAGAGCGGCGTCTTTTTAAAGATGCCTTCCTGCGGTTCTTGCCGAGCCCCGCTCAGCGACGAGGACCGACATGTCATCTGCGTGTCCTGCCTGGGTGAGGATCACGCGGCCATCGCGCTCGCTGACGGCGGATGCCATCACTGCGAACGTTTGCCTATGGTGACTCTGCGGACTCGCCTGGCTTCGTTCTCCGAGCCCGTATCCCAGCCTGCCGTGACGCCGCGGCGCTTCTGCGCGCTCCCGAGCTATCTCCAGCCCGCCAAAGCTCGCCGGTTCGCCCGCCAGCTTCGCCGGCTTCGCTCGAGTCGCTCACCGACGGACAGCGGCCGCCGTCCGCCGCTGCGTCCGCCATCGAGTTGGACGACAACACCGAGGCGTGTTCTCTCTTGGCTTCGGATAGCGAGGATTGGGCGAGCTCTGTGGACCTCCCCTCCGCTAACGCTCCCCGCCAACCCTCTGGGAAGAGAGCCGGCATTGAGTCTGAGCTGATGCGTCTGCTCACCAAGGCCGTAGAAAGCATCGGCCTCGATTGGGAGGCACCCACGCTGCCGCCGCGCAACAGATTAGACGGGCGCTTTCTCGGCAAAGACGAGGCTCCGTCAAAATCTAGGCCCGCGCCCTTCCTCCCGGAACTTCACGAGGAGGTTGCAAAGTCGTGGAAGGCCCCCTTTTCCGCCAGGATGCGTACCTCTACCTCCGCGGCATTCTCCGCTGTCGACGGTGCGGGAAGTAGAGGCTACCTCGCCATTCCTCCGGTGGAGACGGCTGTCGCGTCGCATCTCTGCCCGCCCTCGGCGGGACGGCGGGTTCAGACGACGCTCCCGTCCAAAGCCTGCCGAGTGACATCATCACTGCACGGACGCGCTTACACCGCCGCCGGGCAAGCAGTCTCAGCGCTGCACACGATGTCTATTCTGCAGATCTACCAGGCAGACCTCCTTCTCAAGCTGGACGAGGAGGGACCCGGTGCTATCTGTGTGGCGGACCTGAGGAGCGCTACGGACCTCGCTCTACGCGCTTCTAAAGCCGCTGCGCAAGCCATGGGGCGGAACATGGCCTCTCTCGCTGTCGCCGAGAGACACTTATGGTTGACGCTGTCTGAGATGACGGAAGCCGAGCGCTCTGTGTTCCTCGACGCGCCCATTTCCCCGGAGGGCCTGTTCGGAACGGCCGTCAAGGACTTCGCGGACAGGTTTGTTGAGGTGCAGAAGACTTCTCAGGCTATGAAGCACTTCCTGCCGAAGCGCTCGAGCTCCGCTACAGGCCGCACCAAGCCGCCTGCTCGCAGCTCTCAGCCCCAGCCTGCACCGCCCTCCGCCGCCGCCGCCTCACAGCGCCGCCAGGCCCGGGATCAGAGACCGCGGTCTCGCTCCGCCGGACGCCGCCCCCCTCACCGCGGGCCCCGGCCGAGGATTGAGATCAAGCCCGAGGCCCCAAAGTCTTCCTAGCCACTCTAGGAAAACGACGGTGTTCAGATCCCGCTGCGGCCGGATTTCCACCAAAACTTCTCGCTCGTTCAGCCCCATGCGTTGTGACTGTACCAGTGTATTTTGCAGTGAAGCAGCCGGTGTCTCAGCCCGCTTGCCTGCACACAAAAGCTGTTTTTACGGCTACCCAGATAAATCCAATAAAGAGTGTATTTTCTGGTGTCCCGGCCTCGGCCGATGGTGTTATGAGTGTTGTAAGAATGCCCACGCCCCAGTGCCCATTCCCACACCCAGACACAGCCCACCACGGTGCAGGGCTCGCACAAATAAAATCGACTCCGGTCGATTGTGCAAACACTGTAGTGAACGCGCCCATATCCCCATGCCCGCTTACACTACACGCTGCGTGTCCCTCGGTTTCTGTAAAAACGAAACCAACACACATTCAGTCGGCCCTAAACGACAGTGTTTTCAGTGTAGCAAATGTGCCCGTGGTCCCGCGCCCACATTTCCTCACAGACACGCCGAATCCCACGGGATTCGCCCCGCTCTCTCTCTCGGCGCTACCCGCCTCAGAGGAGATGAGCGCGGCCAGGCTGCCCGCTGTGATCAGCGCGCCCCCGCCTCGAACGCCGTAAACACGGCGCTGTGTTCCCAGCACACGCGGGCTCTTGTGCCGCCGCTTTCCCGCGGCCAGAGCCCAGATTTCATTCTGCCCCTAGCTATTCACGCGGATGCGTGGTCAAGGCTTCCCGGGGTATCAGAGTGGGTGATGAACACTATAAAGAGAGGCTATTCGCTACAATTCGCTCGACGCCCTCGCCGCTACGCGGCGCGCGTCGAAACTACGGTGAAAAGCGAAGTATCTCATCTACTTCGAGCCGAGATAGCGAAACTACTGAGAAAGGGGGCTATAGAACCTTTATCTCAGGCTCAGAGCGAAGGGGGCTTATACAGCAGATATTTTCTGGTACCGAAGAAAGATGGTGGGCTCAGACCCATTCTAGATCTGAGGCTGCTGAACAGAGCGCTCGTGAAACGCCAGTTCAGGATGCTTACGACCAGGAAAATCCTCGCGCAAGTGCGCCAAGGAGACTGGTTCATGTCAATAGATCTGAAAGACGCGTATTTCCAAATACAAATAGCGTCCCATCACAGGCGATTCTTGAGATTCGCCTTCGAGGGCCAGGCATATCAATACACAGTCCTGCCATTCGGCCTGTCCCTAGCACCCCGTACGTTCACGAAGTGCATGGACGCGGCCCTCGCTCCCCTGAGACTTCGGGGCATGCGAGTTTTGAATTACTTGGACGATTGGCTGATTCTAGCTCGTTCACGAACGGAGCTCTTAGAACACAGGGCCACATTACTCGAGCACCTCGAGAAGCTGGGCCTTACAGTCAATTGGGCGAAAAGCTCACTGCTCCCCAGTCGGAGGATTTCCTTTCTGGGAACAGTGTTAGACTCGCTATCCATGACGGCACGCCTGTCACCAGAGCGCGGATTGAATATCCAGCACGTCGCGAAATCCTTCCGCCACGGCTCTATAGTCCCGCTCAGAAGGTTTCAGAAAATGCTGGGTCTTATGGCCTCAGCAGCCTCTGTACTCCAGTTGGGCCTGCTCCGCATGCGCCCACTGCAGCTATGGCTAAAAGCACGAGTTCCCCCCAGGGCATGGACCGCAGGTCTGTTTCGCCTCAGGGTCGACCATCAGTGCATTTCGGCTCTGAAACCATGGAAAGCGACCGACTGGTATCAGTCGGGCGTGAGTCTGGGGATCCCCTCAAGTGTGAAGGTGGTGTCTACGGACGCCTCCACTTCGGGGTGGGGAGCGCTGCTCGAGGGCAGACCGCTGGCTGGCCTGTGGTCAGTGCGGGAGAAGCTCCTACACATAAACTGCTTGGAATTGATAGCAGTCGACAAAGCGCTAAGGCGCTTCTGTCCCCAGATAACAGGCCACCACGTATTGGTCCGGTCGGACAACATGTCAGTGGTGGCGTACATAAATCGCCAGGGCGGCGTCAGGTCCCGAAACCTTTACAGGCTGACGGAACGCCTCCTGGTCTGGGCTCAGCACAACCTGCTCTCGCTGAGAGCGGCGCATGTGCCTGGTCACCTAAATGTGGGACCAGACAGGCTGTCCAGAAACAACGTTCCAGCAGGAGAATGGTCTCTGCACCCGCAGACGATCCAGCTGCTGTGGGAAACGTTTGGCAGAGCGCAGGTGGACCTGTTCGCGTCCCAAGAAAACGCTCACTGCCCGAGATTCTTCTCGAAAAGCCGGGACGCGCTGGCCCATGTCTGGCCCCGCCGCCCCCTTTATGCTTTTCCCCCTGTCTCACTCCTGCCTCAGGTGTTGGAGCGAATCAGGAGGGAGGGATGCCCAGTGCTACTCATAGCTCCGCTCTGGACAAACCAGTCGTGGTTCCCTGTCCTGATGCAGCTGACCAGCGCTGCCCCATGGCCGTTACCGCTGAGGAGAGACCTCCTCTCTCAGGCGGAAGGCTCGATTTGGCATCCTCGCCCAGATCTGTGGTCCCTGCACGCATGGGCCATCAACGGGTACCCGCTGACCTCCCAGAGGGAGTGCTAAACACGATCGCGCAGGCTAGAGCCCCGTCTACCAGACGGCTCTACTCCTCGAAGTGGTCTGTGTTCTCTGCGTGGTGTCAAGCGCAGGGCTTTTCACCTGTAGACTGCGGGGTTACGGAAGTGCTTTCCTTCCTTCAGGAGCTACTGGATAAGGGCAGGTCCCCTTCCACGCTCAAAGTATACGTGGCGGCCATAGCAACGTTTGCAAAACCGGTGTCTGGCCAGTCACTAGGAAAGAGCGACTTAGTCGTGCGTTTCCTTAGAGGAGCTCGGAGGCTAAACCCTCCCAGGCCCCCTTCAGTCCCGACATGGGACCTTTCCACGGTCTTGGAGGCCATGAAAGGCGCCCCATTCGAGCCAATCCAGTCGTCAGACATGAAACACTTGTCTTTCAAGACGGCGTTTCTTATGGCTCTCGCTTCAGTGAAGCGCGTAGGGGATTTGCAAGCGCTCTCAGTAAGCGCGTCATGCATGGAGTTTGGACCTAACGACTCTAAGGTCATACTCAAACCAAAGCACGGTTACGTGCCAAAATCCCTCAACACACCGTTCAGGGCCCAGGTGATTTCCCTGTCTGCCCTTCCGGTTCTCAATGAGGAGAAGGACGCGAGTCTCCTTTGCCCTGTCAGGGCACTAAGGGCTTATGTGTCCCGCTCGTCTGGTTTCAGACAGACTGAGCAGCTTTTTGTTTCGTTTGGCGGCCGTACTAAGGGACTTGCCGCGTCGAAACAGAGCTTATCCAGATGGATAGTTGGTGCCATAGCGCTGGCTTACACTTCTAAGGGCCTTCAGTGCCCTTTGGGTGTTAGAGCGCACTCCACGAGAGGCATGGCCTCCTCGTGGGCATGGTCTAGCGGGGTTACCCTGCAAGATATTTGTATGGCCGCGGGCTGGGCCTCGCCGTCTACATTTATAAAATACTATAATCTGGAGGTCCCCGCCTTACAAGCTAAGCTTTTAGCGGTATAGAATTCAGTGCTATCTGCCCGCTGTGCGGCTCGGATACTGAGTTTGGCCTGCGTATCGCTCACTGACCGGTACAGCAGCTCATTTAAAAATTGACACACTTGTGGCCACCCAGTTCAGGCTGAATGTTCACCCTGACGGTTTGGTTATTGTCATATGATTGGCCCCTTTCGGAGGCTATTTACAGGGAATGATGCTTCTAGCCTCTCTTCCCTCACTCTCTGTGAGTTTATGGTGATTATGCACTATATGCGCCCCGGGCTTCGGCCCCTGGGTCTTTGGTGTTGGATCCCTACCAGCACGGCGTGTTGCATTGTGTTCCCCATAGCGTAAGATATTACGCAGTACGAGAGATACTCTCGTAAGAGAACGTACTCGGTTACTAACGTAACCTCGGTTCTCTCTAGAGAGGGAACGAGTACTGCGTATCTTGCCGTGCTTGGAATACGCTCTGGTTCGCTTCGGCGATAAAAACCGACGTAAGAGCAGCTATCGAGCCAAGATATAGGGCGAGACCACGCCCTTTCTGGCGGGACGTGACGATATGGGCGCGAAGGGCCCCCATTCGTCGTGACGTCACGCAGAGCCTCTCTCGATAGGCTGCTGCTATTGCCGCAGAGCAGCCAATAGGCGCGCGAGCTGTCTCGCCTAGGTCTGCTTGCTGCTGCAAAGCGTTTTACATTAGTAAAAAATTAAGGATAATTTTTGGCTTCAATATCTCGTGGAAAAGAGTTTTCCCCATAGCGTAAGATATTACGCAGTACTCGTTCCCTCTCTAGAGAGAACCGAGGTTACGTTAGTAACCGAGTACGTTTCATTGGGATAAAGAGCCTGTTTTCTCACACCAAGCAGAGACAGACTGGACCTGAGAGACAACAACTCCTGTCAGCTCATCCCAGTCTGCTTCCACTAGAGTAAAGTAAGTATGGTACCTCACACAGTCTAAAGTGAGTGCTTACGCCAGGGTCTCACTTTACAGCCAGACAAACTCTCTCATTATGTGACAGAGATAGTGAGCGGATGCTGAGCTTACCCTCGGTGAGTGTGGCTGAAAGGAGCACATTCTGTCTGGCAAGTCCAGTGGCGTTCAGAGCATTCAGAATCAGAGTAAGATCTTTCTCAAAGCCCAAATCCAGAGTCCTTCAGTACAGAACACATATAATGGTCAAATCCACATCATACTGATACACCTGCAAAATAGGCTGCAAGAACTAATCGATAAAAGTAGGGATGCATGAAAATGAAAAGAGCCGAAATCGAAAATGTATAGCCAATTATACAAATAATGTATAGTCCAACAAAGCTATTACTATCAGAGCGTGAGCACAGCGTAGGGGGGAGCGGACCAGTGAACTTTTATTTAAAGCACATAATGTCATTCTCGGTTCAAATCAGCAAACACACTCACCTGTCGGCTTCATCCAGAATTAGCCAGTGCACAGCACTGAAAGCTATGCTAAGAGTGTTCTTGATGTGGTCCACCAGTCGGCCTGGGGTCGAGATCAGAACATTAATGCCCTTCCTCAGTCTGAAGTCAAGACAAAGACAAAGACTGAAGTGACATTGCAGAATGAAATACACACTACCGTTCAAAAGTTTGGTCAGGTCGGTAAGATTTTAATCTTTTTAAAAGAAATATCTTATGCTCAGTATGGCTGTATTTATTTGATCAAAAACACAGCAGAAATAGTAATATTGTGAAATATTATTACAATTTGAATGAACTGTTTTCTATTTTAATACATTTAAAAATTAAATTTATTAATTTAAGAATCATGTGACACTGAAGACCGGAGTAATGGCTGCTGAAATGGCAATTTCAGCATCATTACTTCAGTCTTCAGCGTCACATGATCCTTCAGAAATCATTCTAATATGATGATTTGCTGCTCAAGAAATATTTATTATTATCAATGTTGAAAACAGTTGTGCTGCTGTGATACATTTGTTTTCAGGATTATTTTATGAATAGAAAGATCATAAGATTGGTTTTTATGATAAATCTAAATATTTTGTAACCTTATAAATGTTTTTGCTGTCACTTTTGATCAATTCATAATTTATATTTGCTGAATAAAAGTATTATTTTCTTTAAAAAAACATACTAACTTTTGAACGGAAGTAAATTTGCAGTGAAGTTGAAATCTATTAAAATTGCATTCATAATAATGATATAATTAACTTTTGCAGACGATGCATTTTGTGTGTGTTTGTGTTTTTTTTTTTAACCTGGCTTTTTCTGCTTTCCTTTTTTCTCCGCCCATCAGAACCCCTGGCACGATCCAGGTGAAAGGCTGAAAGGAATACGTACATTGAGTGAAGATTGATTTGATTTACGTCAACTCAATTACGTCAATATACCATATTAATTTAGCTAAAATGCAAATTCTCACTTTTAGAAGCTTCTGAAACATCTGAAAGCTCTGCAGGGCAAGCTGAGGGACAACCAGAGACAGATTCATGTTGGAAGGGTACAAAAGGATATATAACAAGAGGAAATATAAATGTGTTAATCCACAAGATAAATCAGAAAATGTTGGTGGTTTTGTATTAATTAATACAATACCTCTCTGGTTGGAACAATCACAACAGCTAAAGGCCCATCTGATCTCTGAAAAAGTACATTAAGCTTAATTTATAATATAAAAGTTGTTGTACATGACTTTTCTAACTTTCATGTATTTCTAGAATTGTACGTTCTGATGTGTGTAATGTACAATGTTGAATGTATGACTGCTAATGGCCCCAATTTCTCCACACAAAATCAATAAATGACATGTCTTTTTCAAAATAAACAAATGTATTAATTTTAGCCAACTAAAAAAAATTAAGAATCAATTAAAAAATTAAAGTCCTGATGTTGAGCTGACATTTGTTGACTTGCCTTCACTTTAGGTTGCATCGCTTGTAAGAACTGAACCACTGGAATTCCATATGCCAATGTTTTTCCTGTACAAGGCATATAAATAATCACATCTTTTAAAATTATTTTTCTGTTGTTTTATTCTTCTTACTCTGTATCATCTAACTTAAACACTTTTGTGATTACTATTTTTTACAGTGGCTAGAAATGACAACTGTCAATTTAGTACTGCATGCGATCATTCAACAATACATTTATGACATTCTTGGTGTATTTATTACATTTAATTTATGAATTCTAATATAAAAAACTCATTAACACAAAAGAGGCCAGAAATCCCACCTGATCCAGTCTGTGAGCGCACTACTGCATCTTTACCAGATATCAGCACTGGTATGGTTTGTTTCTGGACACTGGACACACAGATGAAAATGAGAAAAATGACAAGAGACAGACGACGACGACAATACAATGATGAGATGAAGCTTCAGTACCTCGTCATACTGGTCACATTCAACACCTTATGGAGCGTTGCCACCTGTGAAATTGTTTAGATGAGAAGATGGAGGTATAAGACTAATGATAGGATAAGCATTTCAGTTGAGACAATTGTTAAGAGATAGAGGTTTGTTCTTACCAGATGAGGATGTAGATTCAGTTCTTCAAATGTGTTGCTGGTGAAGACTTTCTCCTTAACTAGATTTACAGCAGGACTGGAAAGAGAAAAAAAAATGGCATAGAAAGGTCAATTTTGAGTCCATTCACACAAGCTCAAATATGTTGCATCTACCTGAGGACATCAGGGATCTCTGGGTTGTTTCTGAAGAGAGACGATGTCTTGATAAATGGTCTGCCATGGTCTCCATGCTCTTCGGGAGCTTTCTTTGGAAATGTTTTCACCTTTGATGGCGACTTTGCTGCAGTGATTTCACTCTGGTCTTCGTTCTCCTCTGCGTCTCTATTATTACTCCTCCGAGAGGGGCTTTTGGGGGTTTGCAGCTTTTGCTTATGTGTGTGCTGTTGACCAGTTCGATTAATCTTCCTCTGTTTGGAGGCGCTGCTCTCTTGGGGCTCAAAGACAGCCTTCCTCTTTGATTCTAGCTTTTTCTGTAACATCAATACAGACAGTACAGCACTTCACAGTCAGGCTGAAAACAAACTTGTGTGTAAAGCAGAGTACATCAGTGTGTGATGAAAATGAATACAGAAGGTGCAGGACTGACTCACCTGTGCCCATTTCTCTGCTGATGTCAGATGACTTCGGTCTGTCTTTCTGTGAAACGTTACGGGATCTGATGAGATGTTGAGCATTAGCATGTCCTCAGCCATGTCAGTAAGCAAGAGGCTTTTTAAGACGTGGTGTACGTAGTACCTAAATAACTATTCTAAACACTCACAGATACCCGACTTCTTACAAAATGCTAAATGGCGTATTATCCTTCGTTTGAATAGCAGATATGTCAGTTTCAAGCTAAACGCGAAAGACGTTAACTAACAGTAAATAACAGAACATAAACAGTTGTACATCTACAAAGTTTCACACGTGTTTTCCTCCGTCTACTACAACGTGAGATTTCCGGGTAGTGACGTTACCAAAATAAAAGTCCCGCTGCCTTTGATATAATATTTCGTCCTGTATGTTCTGCCGTAAAAATGACAAAGCTGCTGGTTTTCAAACGTTTTTTATTAATAGAAATTGTCAATATATTAAATAATTAACCACAAGAGCTGTTTTCTTAAACTAAAATTTAGTTAAATTTGTTTTGATTAATAAAAATATCAGAAAACCTTTTTTTTAATTAAGGTTGTTCAGGAACAATTCATTAATATATATTTTTTTAAATAATCGGTTTACACATCGTGTATTTTAGCATTTTAATTCAACAAACTTAATTTAAATCCTTTTAAGTAATCCTGCAGCCCCCTTAGACGTTTGCTGTGGACTTCTGCTTGAAACCACTGTTTAAAATAGTATTAGATTCACCTCCTATCTTAAACCTCTACCATAATTATGCTTATTAAAATTCTCATATTGTTTTCTCTATACAGAGTGTTAGGAAAATACTTGTCTGTTTCCTGTGTTACAGTGTATGCCTGTGTAAATTTTACAATGTAAAGATGTGCTGTTAAGTGTGTTTTATCTGCATATTATATAAAGCTAAAATGTGAATCTTTCTAGCAATCATATGACATTTTTTTCTACATAGAGCTTCCCATCCAACAATTTGAAATCACAAAACCTTTGTTAAAAATCAGTCTTTGTTCAGAGAGTATAAAAAGATTAGGGTGCTACAGAACCAGAGAGAGCTCAGGGAATACTTTCTCATTTAGACGCGTTTCATTTTTGAAGCCTCCTCTCCCTTTGGATATACACTGGCCCTCGTGTTTACATATTCAGAGGAGATGCATATTCTGGACCTCATCTGCTATAATTAAGTCAGTGTCTGCCTGTCATACTATCTGAGGGGAATTTGAAAATCAGCCTGTTAACATGTTTTGCTAACCAGTGTACTTAACTCCTTTCCTCCCCAAGGGAAACATCAAGTGACCTCAAAGAAAGGAAGAGAGAAGAAGAGGGAATATAATAATCAAAGCAGCATCGACTGGTTTCTTGAGGATGAGACCACTGAAGTGGGACTAATACTGCCCACAAAAGCTCTGGCAGGTCTCTTTTTCCTGTGTCGAATTAGAAGATGCCATGCACTCCCATGAACTCACACACAGTCAGACGGCAAGAAGGACTACATCAGTTGGGTAATGTATTTTTCCATGATGTATTGGAGACATGTCAGTGTTCATTAAAATATAAGATATAACTATGACCAAGAAAAGACAAGTTTAAAAGACATTTATTAAGTAGCCTTTCAGATGTACAAATGACAGGAGAAAAATAAAAGCACAACAAACAGATCTAGAATTTGCATCTAAGCTGTGTATGCTTAAAGGGATACTCCATCCAAAAATAAAAATTCTCAGATGTATATGACTAACTTTCTTCTGTGGAACACAAACAGAGATTTAAATGCAAGCTGATGAGTCCCTCAAAGTTGATGGCTCAAAAACCAAAACTAACACAACGGTAATCCATACAAAATTGATTACTTTTTTTTATTTTTTTTTTATGTTATCTTATATTAGTGGATAGAGCATATTGTGTGTGTGTGTACGTATGTATATGTATGCATGTATATATGTATGTATGTATATGTATATCTGTATTCCATGAGAATTTGTTGTTTTAGTGTATGATTGTGCATTGGTTGTGTTTATATTTTGTAATATGTTAATTTGTGCATTGATTGTGTAGTGCGTTTTGTTTGTGTTATGTATTTTGTGTGGACCCCAGGAAGAGTAGCGGATGCATCTTGTTGCATCAGCTAATGGGGATCCTAATAAAGATAAAGATACAATGGCAGAGGATGAATCAATGTCTTCTGAAGCAAAACGATATGTGTGTGTAAAAAAGTACAGTCGTGTTTGTTTTGTGTAGGTTTTGAAGCGTCAACTTTGAGGGACCCATTCACTTGCATTATATGGCCTCAGAGAGATTGATTTTTTTTTTTTAAATCTCCATATTTGGTCCACAGAAGAAAGTCATATACATCTGGGAAGGCATGAGGGTGTGTAAATTGTGAGAGAATACATTTTTTTAGGTGGTGTATCCCTCTAACAGAGTTTAAAGATTAGCCCTCATATGTTTCTCGGTTAGACAGGACTTTGGGTAGTCGGCCCACTAGCCTACTCTCCAGTGACTCAAACACGGTGTGTGGGTCCTGGTCAGCATTGATATACACTGCCTGTGGGTAAAAGGCCTGCAGGTCCACTGCATGGCTCCAGTACTCCTTAAGCCTTTTTAGCAGCCGTGTCTCTGAATTCCTCGGGTCAAACCGAAGCCGGGCCTGCACTTCTGGACCAGGGGCAGGTTTAAACACGGTGTGATACCTGCAGAGTTCAAACGCAACATTCAGAATGCATTAATGCTTTTAGTTGAACCTGAAGGAATGGTTTCTTTACATACAAATTTACAGAAGGTCTTTCTCACCATTCTCCAGTCACAGGATCCACACTCCTAAGTGTTACCCTCTCGATAGCAATATCATCAGTCATCTCCAGGAAGAAGACCCTAGAGGGGACAGAGGCAGAGATCATGTGGAAGTCTGTCATGATATCTGTTAGTCTCTCAAAATGCCTGAGTATAGATATTGCTTGGTAAAAAAATATTATATACCACACACACAAAAGGCACCATGGTCTAATAAAGACTGATACAATTTCATTCAAATATAATGAAAGACAGAAACCCACAAATAAGCTTGGGAACTGGATCCATTAAAGAGAGAGAGAGAGATAGAGAGATAGATAGAGGGGGGGAGGGGTGTGTGATCAGTGTAGTCCAATAATAGAACAATGACTCTTATGAGTCTGTTATTTTTAATGAATCAAAAAATAATTTAATCCATATATATCTGACTCCCAAATAAATTACATTTAAAAAAAATTTTTTTTATAGAAAATCAACCAATCTTAGCTTAAAGGTTCTCTAAGCGATCCTGGGTGACATCACTTCTTGTTGACGTTCGAACTATTGTCAAACAAAACGGAGGCTAGCTAGACCCTTCCTCCTCCTCATCCGCGCACTAACCCCTCAAACCCACCCCCAAACCATTCTTGTCGGTTATTGGCTGGAACAGTTTGTTATGTTTCGTAGAGCGGGTCGCTAAAGTTTATTTTTGTAGCCGTTTGTACAGTGTGTTCAGGGGACAGCCAGCTAGCGGATAGTGAGGAGATGTTTGCTGTATGTGACAAAAAATGTTTTGGCCTTAAAAACGCGTGACATCGCTTAGAGCACCTTTAAAGGGTAACTAAACCCACAACAACTTTTTTGAGTTAATGATCTGGGGCTTTATTATTGCTGTTCATTGATTCAAGTAAGTTTTTTGACATTTGGGTATAAAGTGTTTTAATTCTACAATATATGGTGTAAAAACGTCTGAGTGCTGCCCTCTTCAGGTTGAACGGTGGCTACTGCAGTTGAATTTTCCTATTGGAAGTTGTGGTGGCCTGTGACATAAGCAGGCACCAGCAAAACACACCCTTGCCTACAGAGAGTGCACAGTGCACTTGTCTCACAGACCTGAGAAGTATATCTATTGAAATGTCTACTTTTAAACAAAAGAATTAAAAACTAAAAGAAATTGGCTACTCTCTGCTTATGTAGGCTAATTCATATAATTATGAATTAAGCGTGCATTTAAGTGTAAATGAAGTGTAAAAGTGTACAAAACTTCAAGTGTGCATTTCTCTAGGCGCATTCACTACTGCGAAAATGGCGAGTCTGCATTGTCAACTTTATCTTTGCAGCCACTGACATAGAAAACACTAGTTTATTAATAAACAATTCAAATGTTTCAAGCATAATCATTACTTTTGCCGGTTCTTTGTGGCAAGCTTTATTTCAGGTGTTGCGTGATATCTCTGCGCCTCTAACATGTCATGCGAAAACCATATCAATTCATTATTCTATTATATATAGACTCCATCTAGCATTCAAAGAGAAATCATCATAATGCGCTGGTATTAGAGCTAAATAAATGATGAAGAAAATAATGGAAAACAGGGATACTCTCCTGGGTCATGAGAGGACTTCAACAGAGGAATGTTAGGGTTTCTACCCAGGGGTCATTGTGTTTTGACATTGTCCAGACACAAAGTGGGCCTAATGGTGTGGTCAGGTGGGGGGGTTTACATGCCAGTCTTATCCCAAATGATTTAATCTAAGCCTCCAGAGGACAGGAACCTCACAGCCTCGCCCACATTATTTCATCTTTAGCCACCTAAACATTTTACACAGACTGAGATTGAAGTGAGATGTGATTTTGGATCAATTCAAGCTATAGATAAAGACGTGTACATCATAAGGCCTCCTTTTCCACCAAAAGGGGTTTAGAAACTAAGGAAAGAGGGAGAAAGAGATCTAAGTTGGTGCTTTTGATAAAATATTTAAATGTCTTTGTGTTCCTGGCTCTCAGTACCACTGTGAACCACGGGGCCATCTGAAATGGACAAAGGAGACATGGTGCTTTAACTGACTATTAGTCTGACTGAAAATGCTAGATATTTGAAGTGTTTAAGAGCCATAATAATGTGTGTGTGTGTGTGTGTGTGTAGGTTTAATCATTTCAGAAAAAGGTTTCTCTCAATTTTTAATGAATATTTGTCTTAAAAAAGAAATAATAACTACTCTGCAAAGCTATTAGAATTAATATTTATGCTTCCTCATGAAATATTTATAAATCTGGAGGAGCAAAAGGATGGTGCGTTGTGTCTGGGGCTGGAGGATGGGAGGGGGCTTGTGTTCGTCTTTCTTCTCATTCCCCCCACTTTTTATGTGGGGGGAGCTGTACAAGATGAATTGATTTACATTAGATGTTTGTTACATGACAGCTTGAGAACCTCTAACAAATGACTGACTAAAACAAGGCAGATAACAAGAGCCTGACAGTCCTCAGCTGCTACAAATGATCCTGAATCGCACTAGTCTTAGCATATCCTACCGTCAGTACGTGTGTGTGCGCGAATGTAGTGTCTATTCTTCCACTGGTATACGGTATACATTAAGTAGATGGTGGTAACCTTTGACCCATTTGTTCTTCGGTTTACTCGCTGAGCTGGAATGATCCAAGAAGGTCTCTGTCTATCCGATCTCTCGGAGCGCTGCCGCTCCCGTCGGCCCCTCTGCCTCCCTTTCTATCTCTCCAAATTAAGAAATTAATGAGGAAAGATTCTTTACAGGTGGCCACGGCAATGTTTACCACTGATTAAATTGTAATGCTGCCCCTGCTGTATAATTGATAAGCCAATCAGAGGAAGTGTTGCTTGATTTGATGGGGAGCGGACACGTGAAATACATTTTACTAATAGAGAGCAAGAGCTCTGTGCAAGTGGAAGAGAGAGAGGAGGAGAGAGAGAGAGAGAGAGAGAGAGAGGAGAGAGAGAGAGAGAGAGAGAGAGAGAGAGAGAGGAGAGAGAGAGAGAGAGAGAGAGAGAGAGAGAGAGCAGGTAAATGGGCCAGACTCTTAGATTACATGGCTAATTGCTCTTCTTTATCTACCTGTCACAGGTAGCCATGCATATTTCAGAGCTTCCAAAGACTCTGATTGTTTGCAAGTGTGTCAAGGCTGTAAGAGGCTGATGACTAGCCAAACTGGAGAGTAGTTAAAGACTGGTGGGAGGGGTGGGAGTGAGACCAGCGGAACTAACAAAGTAAAAATTACCTGCTGTACAGTCTGAGAATGATCATGAGGGGTTTGGACATGGGTCCAAAGAGAAGCTCAGGTATTATGATACCTTTCCTTGAAAGTGAAAATGAATAAGGGCGGTCAAACTTTATGACAAAATGAGCACCATAAAATTGGTCCATATGGCCTATGCTCTTTATTTCAGGTCTTTTGAAGTCAAACAATAATTTTGTGAAACAGACCAAAGAGTTGAATTCAAGAACTGGATCAGTTCGATTCATAAATGAATCATTGAGACCTGTTTATTGAACTGGATCAAATGATTCATTGAATGGATCTGAATTAAAGCAGCACCGGGTAACTTTTCAACCTTCATAATATATTTCCATGTCTCTTGTGATGGTACATCGACTTACAATAGGTTGAATGACACGTCTGCCATAGCCTGACGGGGTCTTTAGCGTTTTTAATCGTACTTTTAAACTTCGGGTTTCGGGTAGTAACCGGCGAACAAAGAGAACTACAAAATTTGACTGCTTTACGGCATATACGTCACTTCCACCACCACCCCCACTTCCTTAAAATCGGACGTGCGAGCCAAATGTTATATAGTCATGGCCGAAGCAGCACAGAAAAACAAGAAAGCAAAGGTTTTATCGGAGCAAAGCAAAAGAGAAAGTGATCGCGTTAAAGGCAGAACAAGGATCAAAATTGGGCCAGCGTTTTCTCGCTGGCGTGAGCTGAAGGAGGAGGAGGGGTGCCTGACCGATGCGGGCTATCATGCTTTTGTACTAGTAAGTATATTGCTTGCATACTAGCTAGGGTGACCTGACCAGACGTCCCGTTTTTCTCGGGAAAGTCCCGTATTTCAACTCTAATTTTAGTGTCCCGACTTATTAAATTGAATACGCGCAGGACAGAGAGAGAGAGAGAGAGAGAGAGAGAGAGAGAGAGAGAGACCTTGCGTGTGTGTGCTAGAGTACGCATTAATTACACGCGCGCACGACGAGAGAAAGGAGAGCGCGAGAGACCTTGTGTGTGTGCTAGAGTAGCCTACGCATTAATACGCACGCGCGCGCATTATTGATATAATAATATAGCTTGATATTATAATATTGACGATATATGGTTATTATATACCACTCAAACATTGCATTGAAGTATAGATTCAATAGGCTAGACTAGGTTACTATAATGACGCTGGCTTGTAAACGTGAGCATCGCGATCATTTGTCGTTAGAAAAAAATAAATAAAACCCATGAAATTATATTCATATGACATGCTGAAATATATGCCACTGTACCTGGGATGAAGACATTTCACACGCGACGCAAGCTAGCAGAACACTTGCATGTGACCTTCTCCTACAGTGTTCACTGCTATCATGGTTGTCAACAAATGCATGTGCTACATTCATGACGGTTTACGACAGTAAGTAGAGGACAATACTGTTTCCCAGCTGTAGGGGGGGACCCTGAGAGCAAAAGTTAAATTTTACCTGGTGTTACTTTAAAGGTACAATATGCAGGATTTTTTGCCACCAGGGGTCGCTAACCTCTTACAATAACAAAGGCGTATATTGATGACGTATATTCCGCATTAAGCTGAATGATGAATCTTGTCGTCAAGCTGATGGATCTTTTATGGATGAGTGAATACATTGATGTTTTTAACATGACTGTGGTACGAAGCAGGGCGCGATTGCTAGACGTATACCAGCGCCACACGCAACACGAGTCCTGTTCTCTAGTGTTGCTCACCTGTCTAATAAAGTAACATGCAACACTCGCGTCTCTGTCAAGTCGAAGTTAGTCACGGACGTGGAGCTCTCGGTATCTCGAAAGATGTTGATCTTCGTTTCCTCTTTATGTCTCAAAGTCTGCTTGCCATGGTCCATAATGTTTAAACAAAACAACAACAGCGTGAGCGTCCTGCTAGGCATAACGGGCATAACCCAGTTGTCAACTTCTGTCGCCATCGTTACTATTGCAGCACGAGCGGAAACCTGCGGTAACGCGGATATGACGCCATTGACTGGCGACTCCTCACCCCTGCTCACACGCCCCGTTTCCTTGGTTAAAATCGCAATTTTCTCACAATTTACAAATAGTTGGAAACATTTGAGATATTGTAAGTAATCAACTAAACAAAATATATAACATTGGCCCAGTGGTTTTTGGATATTTTACTGCAAAATTTCTACATATTGTACATGAATTATTCTTTCATGAATCAGACATTCCTATTCACTCATGACTAGGGCATATGTCATGATTTGCAAAGGATAACACATTTTTCTGCGCAAAATCTACTGCACAACTTCAGAAGTTTTGAAATATAGCTGTAAAGACCCATTTATAATACTTTTATGGTACTTTTTGTCATTTCAATTTCATTATATGAAAAAAAGTGGCCAAGATATTTACCTAAAAAAATATAAGTTTGGAATGATGACAGAATTTTAATCTTTTGAAATTAACCTGTATCCCTTAAACCAGTGGTTCTCAACCAGGCCTCAGCAAACTTCCAAGGAGGGCTAAAGAATTAAATTTAAATGATTTGAAATAAGAGAAAACAAGCATTAAAATATGCTCATATTAAATAGCTTAACTATGGTAATTAGCCTAATTTCAAAATTGTAATTTCTAGACCTGGAAATGAACAAAATCTTATAACTCCATGGTCATTTTTAATGTTGAATGTTCATTTTTATAGTTATTTTCAAGATCTAAAATATTCTGTCGTTAAAAATTGGGAGTAAAAATTATATATATTTTTAGAAATCCTTATCCAGTAAATCACAAATCCTCAGGAAAAATCTACAAAAAAGGACTTCAAATATTGTCAGAAAGTTTGAATACCACAGCCTCAAACTTTGCTGCACATAACAATAGATAATTATTTTAGATTTCCTTCTTAACAAAGTGTCATACATCCATGGCTAACTGTGACTGATCAGCTTTTGAAAGAGGATCGGATGATTGCGGCATGAGAAACCAGAGCAAAGTCATCTTCATTTATCTGATGAGGTAACTTCATTAGCGGGCGTCCTTTTTCCTTTTCTTCGTCTTTCGTCTTTCATGGATCAGGTAACTTCCTTTACATGACAAAAGACTATGCCACTAACTGGAACAGACAGCCACTACTCTGGATCGCCTGCAACTACAACTTCAGCAAGGCAAACAGGTCATTACTGTATGTATATTATTTAAACAACACAAAGCGAAATACAATAAAACCAGAGCAGGTTTTATTCTGGGTTAGAGATCGCAAACCAAAACTGGACCAATCAGTTGTGAGCAAAGTGATACAAGTCTGATGCAATAAAGGCACTACCTGTATCTCTGGCTTTAAATTAAAGCAGTTTATAGTGACAAAATGACCTATCCTTTCCTGTATAATTATTTATATTTATATGAATTGATAAATAATATTGAACTTTGCATTTAAGTTAATATAATTATGCACATAAAGCTTTTAAACTGATTAAGCTTACATGTTTCCTTTTTAGCTCTTTTTGAGCCTATATAAATTCTTATTTAAATTCAGTTGATTCACTAGCATTGATAGAGTCAGATATATTCTTTCAGCTACATTATCAAACTTTCGCTGCAGCAGCAGTGTTTATTCCTGCCTTGTAAATGCATTTAAAATTCATAATATATTACATAATGATCTCTTAATTTTCATCAGAGAAGTGAATTGCACCGGCTCTCTCTTGAGAAGTCAATCAAACTGATGCTCTCCATGTTCCGTGTGATTGGCTGTTCGCTGCACGTCACACTTTTGGGTGCTCGTGCTCCACAGTCAAATCCTGAGTTGACAGAGAATGTTTATATCGAGCGTTGTGAGCCAACCGAACCTGATCTAAACCAGGTTGGATTTAAATGGTATTGTCAACTCTAAACCTACTCTGAAACTGCTACTTCATGCAACAGGCCTCTGGAGTCACACAAACAACATCGTCTTGGCACTTATCGCAGGCAGCGACTCTCTGTTAATGGAGGCCTTTCAGGAAATGGGTAAAGGGATCCACTCTGTCCCCTCTCTCTTCTGCCAGTGACACCTATTAAATGCCCATGCCCTGGCACTGCTCCAGGAGGAGCTGACTTATTCATCCTCACTAAAGCCTGGTAACCAGAGAGCTGTTAATTAATAAAGCTGTCAGGTACAGCGCCGCCATCGGGCCATCATCAGCCCATCTGAAACATTATCTCCCCATTGTTTCAGGGCCAGGCTAACCGCGGGCCTTCGAATCAATTACGCTAATGCTATGTAAATGAGGTCTCCTGCCATTAGCCCAAACAACAGGGGCTGTTAATGGAGGAAATAAGGCCTTGCTATGCCGAAGCAACGAGGCAAGTGGACACCATGTCTGCTTGCTGACATCTGGGATCAAATCTTAATAGCAGAGAGCTTATAAAAACGTAGTAGATATGATGAGAACTCATGATTAGAAACAGCAGGACAGGAAAACAGGTTGAAAAGGGGGCCATGCAGTGAACAAGTAGATTTTAACTAATGTTACTGCCAGTGTTGGGTGTAACGCATTACAAGTAACTCGTTACTTATGTAAACAGATTACTTTTTTTCAAGTAACTGGTAAAATAACGGATTACTTTTAAAGTCCCCTGTGGTGAAAATAAGCTTTTAATGTTGTTTATATGTCTATATCGTGCGTGTTTTTAATGTGCTTTAAGACAAACCATGTGCAAATTCACAAGTCAACACCATTGCTGACTATTTTCTCCATAAAACTGCAGTGATCTAAAGACCCTATCAAAAAACGCTGTTTGAAATCGCTGGTGTTTCTGAAGTCACAAACTACCTTGTAACCAATCACGTCAATGAGTGGATCTTTGAGCTGGTATGAGTGAATGGAGGCAGGGCTATTTTGCATATTCATAGAACCGCATATACAAATGAGGCAAGGGTGTAGAGTTACATTCAAGCTATTTTAAAGCATGACAAGGAAAATACTTTTAAATATGTCATTTTGGTGATCAAAGATAGTTTTAGGGGTAGAATTATTGACTACCGGGGGATTTAAATTGACAACAAAATATCTGATTTACTTTTTCAAATAAGTAAAGCAAGTTACTTTGTTTTCTCGTTTATTGACTGACAACTCTTCTGTCCTCATATTGAGAAGTTATTGTAGTTCTAGGCTAAATGTCAGTATTTACTCATCTCACTGGCAAAAAAAAAACCTATTCAGAAATCCTCAAAATGAATAAAATCAGTGAAATCCTAAATCAGAATACTACGCAAACCTTATTTACATTTTGACCGAAATATAGAACATTTGCCCAAAAATAAAAACTTTTTTGTTATTAAAAAAAAAAAGACAAGCCTAGCCCAGGTGAGAAAAAGTACCGCAAACGCAATGTAACGCATTACTTTTCTTTAAAAGAAAGCAATTTTCTAACTAAAGCAATTAGTTACTTTTTAAGGGAGTAACGCAATATTGTAATGGATTACTTTTCAAAGTAACTTTCCCCAACACTGGTTACTGCACAGATTTGTGCTCCTGCTCTTGTTTCTGTGTCAAAGGAGACAGAATTGGGACACGTTATTTTCACTGATGACCTAACCCTCAAAGTGAGCTCTCTGATGAGGGGACACACACAGAGGACAGGTTGTATAATCTAAGTGCCATCAGATCCTCCAGGGCAGTTGAGTTAAGGGTAATCTGAGAGGGCAATCTGAGCCCTGCAGTTACACTCACTATTTAGGATAGCTGAGGAGATGCAAATCACAAATAATAACCAGAAAATTCACAGTGCAGTTTATAAAATTCTCTAGTGTTTTGTTTTACCTAAACACCAATGTTTACATCTTTGAAGATCACTGGTCTAAAGTGTTTGACAGGTCAATGAATGGGAATACAGTGGATAGATGATGCATAGGTTGAAATCGATACAGGAATGGAAAGATGAATTGAATGTAAAAAAGTGGTTCTCAGTATGGCACACCCCCTTGCTCTCAAATATAGTGCACTTCCTTAATTTCAAATATGCCATGCATGCCCATTGTTGTCACGATCTCCGTCTTCACCGTCCCGTCTGAGTCTCCTTCACTACACTACCCAGAATCCTCCTCGTTTCCACACCTGAACTCACTCCCTCATTATCCACCTGTCCCTCGTTATTATCATCTGTGTCACCTGTTTTCACCTTGTTATGTTTGATTCATGCCTGTATTTAGTTCCCTTGGTTCATTCAGTCTTTGTCGGTCAATGTTTGTTGTTAGCCCGTGTGGCGCCGTGTTCCTGACCTTTTGCCTGTGTTGTAAATATATTAAAAGTACCCTTTACCGATACTCCGGACTCCTCGTTCCTCTGCCTGAACCACACCGTGACAGATTGACCGACCACAAAGTATGGATTCCTTCGTTGCAGTCCAATTGCTCTGCTTAGAGCAAGAAGATCGTCCCTTGGAGGATCATCTGGCGGATTTCCACCGCCTCGTTCCCGCCACGACCTTCCCGGACGACAGCCTCTGCAGCTTCCTCTATGCAGGGCTCAACACCGCCACCAGAGAGCTGTTGTCTGGGAAGGGTCCCCAGGGGAGCTTTGCAGCTTATGTGGAGTGGGTGCTGGTGTCCTGCGGATCTCCCTTCACCATCGATGACTGCACCAGTCCCACTCCACCAGCTGAGCCTTCTTCACCGCTGGTCCCGTCCAGCCCAGTCAAGCCTTCACCGCTGGTCCCGTCCAGCCCAGTCAAGCCTTCACCACTGGTCCCGTCCAGCCCAGTCAAGCCTTCACCGCTGGTCCCGTCCAGCCCAGTCAAGCCTTCACCGCTGGTCCCGTCCAGCCACGTCCAGCCAGAGCTTCACGTCAGCCACGTCCAGCCAGAGCTTCACGTCAGCCACGTCCAGCCAGAGCTTCACGTCAGCCACGTCCAGCCAGAGCTTCACGTCAGCCACGTCCAGCCGGAGACCGCCGCCCAGCCGGAGACCGCCGCCCAGCCGGAGACCGCCGCCCAGCCGGAGACCGCCGCCCAGCCAGAGACCGCCGCCCAGCCAGAGACCGCCGCGCCCAGCCAGAGACCGCCGCCCAGCCAGAGACCGAGACCGTCCAGCCAGAGACCGAGACCGTCCAGCCAGAGCCCGAGACCGTCCAGCCAGAGGTCGAGACCATGGTCCCACCCAGCCTCCCTTTCCCGCCTCCTCTCATCTGTCTTCCATCAGTTCTTCCACCTTCCAGCCCCCCTAAACCAGCCTGGTCCATGGATCCCCGGTCTCTTCCTCCAACCTTCTCCCCATGGACTCTGCCACAGCCCTCCGCTCCATCACCTCCACCTTGGCTTCTACCTCCCTCAACTCCTCCGTGGCCCCTCAGCCCACCAGCTCCTCCAGGCTTCCTCGTCCCCCCGGTTCCCCCTTGGTCCCTCATCGACCCGCCCTCGCCTTGGGACTACCCTCCGTTGGCTGCGCCTCGTCGGTCCGTCCTGCGGGCTCGGTTGGGCTCTTCGCTCCCTCCGGGTTCACCTTGGTCCTCGGTCGCTCTGACTCCGCCGCGGTCTTCAGGGTCCCCGTCATCGCCTCGGTCGCCGGCGCCGTCGGTGTCGCCATGTCCCTCCAGCCCGTGGACCTCGCCGTGTCTCGTCGGCTCTGCGGCTTCACCCCGGTCTCCTCTACCCTCTGCTCCGCCCCTGTCGGTCGGCCCCCTGGTGTTGACAGCCCCAGTGACATCGGCTTCACCAGGGGTCCGCCCGCCATCTGCTCCGCCCTGGTCTCGCCCTCAGTCTGCTCCACCCTGGTCTCGCCCTCAGTCTGCTCCGCCCTGGACGCCCGAGGGTCCCACAGCTCCGCCCTGGCGACTCCCCCCTCCCTCCTCTGCTCTACGGTGTGAGGTCACACCTTCCAGGAGGGGGGAGTAATGTCACGATCTCCGTCTTCACCGTCCCGTCTGAGTCTCCTTCACTACACTACCCAGAATCCTCCTCGTTTCCACACCTGAACTCACTCCCTCATTATCCACCTGTCCCTCGTTATTATCATCTGTGTCACCTGTTTTCACCTTGTTATGTTTGATTCATGCCTGTATTTAGTTCCCTTGGTTCATTCAGTCTTTGTCGGTCAATGTTTGTTGTTAGCCCGTGTGGCGCCCGTGTTCCTGACCTTTTGCCTGTGTTGTAAATATATTAAAAGTACCCTTTACCGATACTCCGGACTCCTCGTTCCTCTGCCTGAACCACACCGTGACAATTGTGATACTACCATTAAAAAAAGTTGGTTAAAACTTTTATTCAGCAAAGACTGAACATTGTAATTGTAACAATAATTACATTGTTATGAAAAAGTTATATTTCAAATAAATCTTTCTATTTCAAAAGATATTCATCGAAGGATACACAAGAAAAAAAAGAGAACCACTGGAACAAATCACTGTGATAATAATAGTTTAGATCCCTGTGCAGTCATATGCCTTTTATGGCATGGCAGTTAACATGCTGAGTTTCAACATTTATAGACATTTAAATCAGTTTATAGTGACTGATATACCTGTTTGGTAGGAAATTCGACTCTTGGAATTTTTCTGCCTGCTCCACATCTTTAGGAAATCCATGGAGCACCCAGCCTCGTGTGGTACAGTCCATCCTGCTCAGTCTCTCTGTAAGGATCCGCAGGACTATACTGGATGGCACTGTATGGATTAAACATAAATACAGCGATATTACGATACAGTTACCATCTATTTATACATTTGTTGTGTTTTTTCCTAATTGCATGACAGAAATACAACAATGCAAACAGTAGAAGAGAAATCTCATTAAAGCAAACTTTGAGAACCGAGAGGTTCAGACTCCTGAAAATCAACTTGCTGTGTCCTTTGAATGACACTCGTCCTATATACTGTAAACACGGTGTTCAGAGGGGGTTACCCCACGAGACACGCACACAAACACACCTGCTTAGCATTTTGTTTGAAATACTGTATACGTTCCTCCCTGTAGGACGTGAGATCACAGTGTTATAGATCTAACGGACGCGAGAAAGGCCTTTCATTTGTTTACTTTTTTCCAGGTACTGTGAAGATGACTTTATAGAAAAAGAAAAAAAAAAACGGTATGAGAACTTTTTGAAATATGAAAGTTGTTGATATAGGATGCCGTTTTAAGAGTTTAAAATCACAAATAAACAGTCAATTTGATCTGATTGGAAAACACATGGGCAGAGGCGGACAGAAAAGGAAATGAATATTTCACTTAAACTGTGTGGAGGCCATCTAAAGCTCTGGAGCGCCCCATTAAGAGGATTCAATTAAAGGAGATGGTCTGAGCAGAACTGAAACTACATCATCTCCATACAAAGCATCAGTGATCTCATCATCAAGCGGTATTGTCAAGGACGTGCCTTTTGTTTGTATCTGTATCAAATCAAGGAGGTTTATTCAGATGTGAGGTGATAAATAATTAGCAGACACGGTGTCATTTAAATTCATGTATGTACATTTTGTCTTTTGAAGATATTTCACGGGTCCCTCTCAGAGTACAAAAGCAGTCAACTGCTGGCTGACAGGCAACACGAGCGAATTGTTTAAGGGGATGATGGCACCTCTTAAAACTGACGGACAGTGCGGTAGAGAAGGGTAGCGTTTGTAATGCAGCGGGAAAACTAATGAGAGTGGCGGAGGACAAACAAATAATGAGGGTAAAGAGAAAATAGAACAGCATTCTTTAAGGAACGCAAGCTGGCACCCAGGGGGGTCCCTGCAGCTGGTGAAAAATTAAAGTCGACGGTTTCAAACTGTCCAATTTCCACATCAAACACGCACAGCCTCTTGCCTATCTCTGCAGCCTTGCTTCAAACATCAGGCAGCCTGGAGAGGCTTCCTCTTCTTTCTTTCTTTCCTCTTCTTCACTTCTGCTAAAACTATTTTTTTTTTTTTTTTTTTGGTTTGCTTAATAATCTGGCTTCTCAAATCCCAGAAGTACTGTACTGGTTACACTAGCCACCATCTCTCCATCACCTAATTATACCCCTGTGAGGCCATTAATCAACTTGTAAATTATTTAGGCAAGCTCTCTGCCTCAAATACTCAGTCGCAGGAAAAGGGGGGAGAAAAGCAAAGGGAAGAGAGAGAGAAGGCACAAAAATCCCTCTCTCCCAGGATACCGAAGCCCTGTTCAACAAGGCAATGAAATACGAGCTAACAAAACATTTACATAGCATTTCTTATGCACACATTGCTACTTCAACAAACACGCAACATGAATTTACTAACACAAGTTGCACGTGACAGATACTGCTAGAGCTGAAAAGATACTTAACATGCTCTGACAGATATGACAATCACATTGGGTGTGCATGTGTACTTATCGGAGGTAGATGGATCATTAAAAAAAACAATAAAGGTTGACATTATTTACACAGTTCCATATTATTAAGAATGAATTGGTGGCACTTTATAATAACTTTCATTAATAAATCACAAACATTGTATCATGCTTAATAGGGAATTTATGTACAAATATTTGCTCTACTATGAATGTTACAGAAATATGGTTAAAAGATTGGGTCCCACTTTATATTAAGTGGCTTTAAGTACTATGTACTTACAGTGAAATTAGTAATTTGATACAATGGACTTATTGTGTACATACATGTCTTTACATTGTACTTATATTTTGAAAATACCTGCATGTAATTACAGCTGTGATTAATTTATGTAATTACATTTGTAATTACACTATTGACCCTTCCCTTACACCTTAACCTACCCTTAAACCTACTCATATCACCACACCTGACCCTAACCTTACCCGTTTCACATCTCAATAGCAGCAAGAGTGTTTTACAATACAACCTGAACACAATAAGTACATTGTACTTATTTTTCGATATAAGTACATAGTACTTTAAGCCACTTAATATAAAGTGGGACCAAAGTTTTAATGTAATGTTGAAATGTGTTTTAATGTACATGAACTAAGGATCTATTTTAATAATGTTAGTTATGGTTATCCATAAATTATATGATATAATAATTAATTATCAGCTGTTTTCTTCCTGTTTATTATAAATCTGCTTGAAACTATCCGCAATGTATTATATTACATAATATAATATTATTACATCATATTACATTACATTACATTAATAATGAAAGTTTTCCCAGAGTGTTATGCAAGCTTTTTATTCAAGTCAAGATTTTTTTTGTAAGTGTGATGCAACTGGTAAAACAACATCTGGCTGAATTCAGATTCAATCAATTCTCAAACCCACCCAAAACTGAATATTCATTTTCTTTCAATAAAGGCTAATGTTGTTTGGACCCCACTGACTTCTTTTGTGTTACACAGAAAGAAAAAAATCAGGCTTGGACTACCATGAGCTTAAGGTGAGTAAATGATGACGAAAGTACATTTTTGGGTAAACTATTGATTTAAGGCTAAGGATGTGATATAAAGACATGACATGGTGCTTATCTAGGCGATACAAGTTTGAATCGAAAACACACACACACACACACACACACACACACACACACACAGACACAGACACACACACACACACACACACACACACACACACACACACACACACACACACACACACACACACACACACACACACACACACACACACACACACACACACACACACACACACACACATTCTGTGCTTTGCAACCCTTGAGAATCTTTATTAAATTAATGAAAACTTGCTCAAGGCGAGTGGCCAGAGCGGTGATAAAGGTAGTGATTGGCAGTCCCAATGGCTGAATGCATTCTCTGAGGGGTGGGGCTATATATATTTACTTATGGTCTCTGAGGGATTTAGAACAGAGAGGTGTTGGGCAGACACAGAGTGTGTGAGATGAGAAGGGAATAACAATGATGAGGATGAATGAAAGGTCACAGAAAGTCAAGACAACTAGAGCATTATGGTGTGTTCTAACTATATAAAAAAAATGGTTGTCTTACAGTAGATGCAGTAGAAAACCTAGGGTAAGAAGGCAGCAAGTAATGTGATTTTGCTTAGACATCCGGAAAGTAACCAAACATTTCTGCAAAATTATATAGTCCACGTTATGTGATAATCATTTGCGCTACAATTATCATAAACCAATATCATATATGTGAATATGTGAAAATATCACAACATGTTCACTGACCGGACTATTCTGAATATGTGTGTGTGTGTGTGTGTGTGTGTGTGTGTGTGTGTGTGTGTGTGTGTGTGTGTGTGTGTGTGTGTGTGTGTGTAGGGGGGGGGGTCCAATTATCTGGTCAAAAGCAGGAAACAGAACTCTACATCTTACAGACTGGGGTTTGACTTGTTCTGTGTGATTGACCCATTTGGCAGTAGGTATAGAGGAGGTAAGGAGACATACCTTGCTGTTCTGACTCCAGGTAGGGTTTAATGAGCTCCCCCATATGGTTCTCATCAGCTGACACAGCCTTCAGAAACTCACCACAACAAACTACAGAACAGAGATATGGGAAAGAACAGAAGAAAGTAATAAACAATAATAATAATAATACTTTTTACTCACTCTCAAGTTGTTCTAAACCCTTGCAATGTTATTTTTTTCCTTGCATCCAGATTACAAAATGATGCATTCTTTTTTTTGGTGTTTTTTTTTTTTGGTGACAACTGTCAATGCATAGAAAGAGGTGCATAATGATTCTTTAAAAATGTCTTCTTTTGTGTTCTACAGGGGAAAAAAAGAGCATAGAGGTTTGAATCATCAAGAGGGTGACTTTTACATAATAGGATAATACATTTTACATTTCGGTAAAACTACCATGTTGAACCTTGCCGATGAGAAAGAGTACAGGTGAAAAGTGACAGTATTTAATAGGAATTAACAGAAGATGTAGAGTTGAGGAGGACCTTACTGTTGACAATGCCGTATTTCTGAGCAATTATTTTTGCCTGAAGACTCTTTCCTGAACCTGGGGGTCCAAACAGAAGGATTCTGGGAGTGTAGGGTGAGGCAGAGTGACGTGGAGTACGGACATAGTTCAGCACTGCAGTATAAATACAAAATAACCATTAAGGAATGAATGAGAAATTTTATGTGATATGTAACAAAGTGCAGCAATGCTTAGATAAATACATTTTCAGTGAATAAATGAGACCTATTAAAATCTATTGTTCAAGCTAAAATTTAAATGTAGCTATCAGTACCACTACAAATGCATTAAAAATGTGGAGTCAGTGAGTATTTTTAATGATAAGCCTCTCAACAAGGCTGCATTTATTTAACCAAAATACAGCAAAAACAGCAATATTATGAAAAGTTATTAAATTACATTTTTCTATTTGAACATAATTAAAAATGTGATTTTTTATGGCAATTCTGAATTATCAGTATTCAGTGTCACATGATCTTTATTATAATATGCTGATTTGGTGCTCAAGAAACATTTATTAATACTATTATCAGTAGTAATAATATTATCATCAATATTGAACTCAGTTGTGCTGCTTAATATTATACAAATCTTTTTTTCAGGATTCATTGAAGAATAAAAAGTTAAAAAGAACAGCATTTGAAATGACCCAAAACACTTTTTGTAGCATATGCATTACAAAACATTTTTGTTTGTGCAATCAAACAACACAGATTAAATGCCATTTTCTTCAACCCTATGTTCACACCGTACTACCATACTTTAATACAAAACAACACAATGCAGGCCCAGGTAGACTATATTGAATGTTTAATGGAGTAAGACAATAGAGCACATTTGTGAGGCTGGTGACAGCCTATTCGCTCAGATCATAAACAGAGATTGCCACTAAACTGAATATAAAGCCACTTGATTAATTAATCATCAGAGGCTTCCTTTCATGTCCACGGGGGCATTTGCTTGTAGTGTGACATCCACATCGAAGCCATCTGTTTGCAGTTGGGTTTCACTCGCAACAATGCTGTTTGTCTGGAACCTGCGCTGAGCCGCCATTCTAATGTGCAATGATTAACAACAGCCTAATCATAACTAATGAGTTCCTCTCATCAAGCCCTTTATGCTGCTAATTGTTATACAACAACATGATAAATGCTTAATATGCGAAACATGTTAATGCGCTAAAAGGCTAAGTCAGGGGGAAACTAGCAACGTTGCAATCAAACCGCATGCTGAATTAGCACTAAACAAGATTTAAGATGACAGCCTTATTGCTGTTTGCTCCTCAGTATGGGTTTATGAATGTTTTATGGCAGAGTTTATCTCAAATATTTATTTAATGTCCTCCATTTAGGCATATCAAGAAAATAAGGTGCAGTTAAGTTAAGATTAGGCATAATGGCACACTGTCCTACAGTATACGATTTACAAATCAAGCCCACAGCGCAAAACCATTAGGGTGGAGGATCGCTTCCTTGATACTGTAGGTAACTCAACAGAGCATTTTGGCTTTAATACTAATGTGCCATGAGACTAATGGCGCTTTTCCACTGCATGGTACGGTACGGTTCGGTTCAGTACGGCACGCTGAACCTTTCTTTCCCCCAGATAAGCCAAATTTCAATGAGAAAGCGAGAAATGGAAAGAAACCGGTCCAAAATTGGATCTGACTTTCTCCCAGCTCATGTTTATGTAGCTTGAGCTGGCAAAATATTGTAAAAGTGATAGACAGAGGTCAGTTTATAACATCTCTAAAAATGCTGCCCATAATATACAATGACTGGCTATCAGTTCCATGTATACTCATTCCTATGATAAATATGCATCTTTATAATGAAAAACTGGTATGAATTTCACAAAATGCTGCTAACCTGCCTAATGCTACAGTCAAAGTGATGTATGCAAAGAGCGGTTTAAATATTCACTGCCTAGCTCTACCTCACGACTAAAGGAAGGGAAGTGACAAAATTATTTTGTCAAGTTGAGCGATATAATATTTAGACAGGTTGGATTCAGATGGTTTTAATGTAATTGGCGAGGACCGCTCATCCCTGCCCAGGTTCTCATGGGATAGTCTGTGCCTGCAGAGCTGCCTCAGGCAACCTCCTCAACTGGAAGAGTCCCTGACAAGCAGGTCAATCACAGCCTCTGAATGCAGCCGCTTCACTACTGACCTCCGACCAATAGGGGCGGTAGATGTCTTTTCACCGCAGTAGGTGATATTAGTAGAAATGTTTGAAAAGCTCTAAATGTAACTCTGTGACCTACCTAAGTCTAACCTGCACACATTTTTAGAAATGCAGCCTATTTTTTGAATTCAAATGGCTTGATTAAATGAGCACCCAATGCAAAATACCAGCTAAGATCAGTTTTGTACCTCATACAAAATCTGTAGCTTGACAAGAAGATCTGTAAACACTAATTTAAAGCCAAAAATGAAAATGCTGTCATCATTTATTCACTTATTTGTCGTTCCAAACACGTATGACTTTTTTAGAACATAAAAGAAGATTTGAGAAAAGTCTTCTTTTTTTTTTTTTGTCCATACAATGGCAGTCAATATGGTCACTAAGACAGTTTACTTTGGCGACCAAAATTTTGTGTTCCGTAAAAGAAAAACATGCAGTTTTGGAACAACATGACAATTTTTATTTTTGGTAGAAGTATCCCTTTAAAGCAGATGGACAGCACTGGTACTAGAGCGGGTGTAGATGGTGAAGTTTACCTTGAGAGTAAACGTCTACATGGGGCTGGTCAGCATTGATGATCTTCAGGCAGCTGTGGTAGGTGCGCCTCAGAGCATGAGCTTCTGTGTGGTATTTCTGCAGCTTTTTGGCTATAAGATCAGCTGGCATCAGTGTCATGGGTGTTTCTAAACGCTGTGCAACCTCTTCACTTTCAGGCCACATGAAGGTGACGTGATATACATCTAAGACATGGAAAAAACACAAGTGGTCAGATATGATTTATACTCCAGGATATATGTGCTGAGGTAAAAGTATTGAGGGTAAAATATATATTAAAAGAAACAAAAAAACGTTTTCCAAAGCATTTATTTTGACAGCGAATGTCCTGAAAAAGATTCATAAACATAGATCATAAATAAACAAAAGGGAAATAGCAATTATGTGGAAATGGTGCATCCGCACCATCATAAATCTGCAGGGAGCTCTGGCTTTTGTTCATTACAGCTGGGCTTTCTGAAACCCTGAGGACACACAGGCCCGATTTGGATTCGGCAAACAAGTGGAGCGCTGTCAAGGTCCACAGATATGCATTCTAACAATTGTGCATGTTAGCTGCCTGTCTCGCAGTCCCACTCTCTGAACTAAGAAATGTCTAATGATCATACAGACATTACCTCCTGAGACAGGGTCTATCCTCTTGCCCGAGCTCCTTTCAATCAGAACGACATCCGGAGCTTCCAGCATCACTGCGAGGAAAGAGTTAAAAGAAAGCACTAGAGTTTGACACATTCTCTGGGGAGTGATAGTGAGTCCCAGAGAGATATTTGGCGGTCTCATTATCGAGTCCTGATTCAAATCTCTTGTTTTTCAGTTGGGAAAAACAAAGTGTTTGGACAACATGCCACTAACCAACATGATCTGGGGTGATGCCTGCTTCTTGTAGACATAGTGCCTCTTCTTGCGTCTTGGGAATGGCTTCCAAAACCCAGCCCTGGAAATACAATGCATGTTATGCACACTTGAGAAGGTACAAACAATTTGCTTTAAACAATAATAAAACTCTCTGATGACACATAGAGTCCAACTTTGCTAGTGATAGACAATACCGACACATTCTGCTATTAACACAGCTGAAACCTTGCATTTTGTCTTAAATAAACACCCACGCAATTCTCCTGTTTACATTTCTATAAATGCACTTGCTTTTCCCCATGGTCAGCTACTGTGCTTAAATTGTTGTTTAAAATAGTTTTCATATCAGCAAAACAATATCCTGCCTGGAAAAATACTTTAAAAAACAGTAATAGGCTTTGAATGAATAATTTTATATGAATAATTCATTTAAATTGCTGCCCTGTACCAGTGTAAATAATGAATGTATAAATTGTTGTATGAATAAGGAGTAAAACTGGTCCATATGGGGTCTCATGCAGGGAGGCAAATGGAGGGTTAAATCCATAAAAACCTTGAAAATGTGCCTAATTCTCCAGCTCCTCTCCACACTTCTCACTTAGCAATAAAAATAACATAAGAAGAAAGGAAATGCATGCATATCATTCATTAGCTACAAATCCATAAAAAAATCCTCCTCTCTAATAGTCTCCTAAATCCCAAGGCTTGCTGTGCAATGGTGCGGTAAAATAAAGAACAGTCAAAGAAACCATCTCCCAAAAGTGCTTGTTAGGGGCCAACTTATTACTGCAGTGAATAATCTTAAAATAAATAAATATATGCAACAAACATTTATAGATCTAAGTATTATCAGAGGAGCTGTGGGTTTTTGCTGCTGAGTTTCGAGTGTCTGTTTGATATCAGCCTTTGTTTTTTCAGGCTTTGATCTTTAACGGCAAACCTATCCTTTGCTTCACCTGATCTCAGCGCGCAAGTTTCCTCCCACTTACTTTCCCATTAAGCATTTGATTGCCTCTGTGGCTGGGAAGCCCATGAGCAGGGCCTGGCGCACAGAATGCATGAAAGGCCTCTAGCCTACACAATCTAACTGCCATGAATATAGGGAAAATACAGGGTGGATGTTGAGCAAACTCCAGGCTCCTGAATGACAAACGTCAGTAGTGTGGTGTCTGTTCAGTTTGTTGATGTGCAGCATTTCTAGACGACCATGATGAAATAACAGTTATTACAGAAATCAGGTAAAGAGCAGATTATATATGCATCTGTATGTTCAGAGGCTTGACAAGGAAACCTAGGTAGAGTCCAAACTTGCTTCAGTCAAACTACAGTACACACATACGCTCTATGCACACATTAACTCCCACACATACATCTGAACACAGCCCCACTGCGACTTGCTCCATTCCGTTTCATCCCCACATCAAAAGCGGCCGTGGTGCAGTAGCAGCGGGCTCAGACGGAGACCCCAGGACTGGAACATCTGCAGTGAGGCCAGCTATCACAGGAGGGGCATGCGTGGAGCAGATGTCACCAGCCAGCCCAACAGCAGGCAAGGCAGGGGAGCAGAAGCAGCGCCCCGTCATGTCACTCACAGACCCCCACGCAACAGACAGACAATATGGCAGCAGTGGCGGCTGCAAAACACTCCACTTGACTTTAACAATTAGATCTCAATTAGCTGTCCACTTATCTGTTAACCACTGATTCGCTTCAATGTTGCTCTAGTTTTAAAATAAAATAAAATGAACAAATAATAAATGGAACTGAACCTGGGTCAAGAAATTCTTTTAACTTGAAATGACACAGCACTCATAATGCAAAACACTGAAGAAACAGTTAGACATGTCACAACAGTCAAAGTGACAAAATCGAGTGTGTGTCTATATAGAAAAGCAATTAAAAAACTACTAAAAACTAGTCTGTGCACATAAATATTATGTACACTACAGTTTAAGTTTAGGGTCAGTGAGTTAAGTCAGGAAGGGTGCAATAAACGGATCAAAAGTGACAGTAAGACATTTCTATTGCAAACAAATGCCGTTCAACTTTTATTAAATTACATTTTAAAATAGAAAACAGTTATTTTAAATTGTAATAATATTTCACAATATCACTGTTTTTACAGTATATTAGTTTAAATAAAAAATGCAGTTTTGCTGAACATAAGATACTTCTTTCCAAATATTTCCAAATACCCACCCCAAACTTTTGAATCATAGTGTACAAATGCCTTAAATCTTTTATTGCTGTTCAATGATTATATCTTAAAATAAAACGTCAGGTAAAACAACTCCGTAAAGCATTGTTTGCATTGTGTGCTCTCAAAAAGTTGTGAATATTTCATTTCCAAACTTTCCTTTAGATTCCTCCTTTCTCCCTCAAAATAGAATTACAGACACTATGCAAATTCAAACAGCATAACTTTATTTGGAAGCCTCATTAGGGATCCGGATGACTGTGACATGCACCCCATGATCTTTCTTTCTTTCCTTCCTTCTTTTTTTCTCATTTACTTAAGGGTCCATCTTTTTTTTTCTTTCTCCAGGACTGAAAGGCACTCATTAAATTGACATTTTACTTTAAATCGCTATTCATTACCTATGCTCCCTATTCTGATTTTCCACAAGAGTACAAGTCTAAAGTTTTACAAACAGCAGCCTCATGAGAGAACGAGAGAGAAAGAATTAAGACAGCTTGAGAAGCAGTGACAGGCGGAGATGAACTAGATGACCTAGATTAGGCATGATTAACATTCATTGTTGCTTAATTTGGAAAAACAGGTAGACAAGCACACACACACACACACACACGCACGCGCGCACAGGCATCAGTGGCAGTCAGAGCAATTAAGCTTAGCTGTCTAGGCTCCAGTGGTGATGTGACATGTCAATCATTCCATTCTTTGGCCCATTTAAGTGTGTGCGAAGCAAAAGACCATGAGATGAAGGCTCCTCATGGTGAGCCAGAGAAGCTTTGTCAGGTGTCTAAATCTACAGAGGAAAAACTCTACCTCAATCCTCTGCTCATATGCAGATCAGTCAGGATGGAAAATAATTAAATAACCAGATAAATACTATCAGACAGTTTGCCTGAAGGGATAAACATCCATTACTAGATTCAAAGGAGTCGCTAATCACAAACTACTGAGATTAAAAGGTGAAAGTTAAAGGATGCCAAACGGAAAAAGTTTCGCGATGGGATTCTTGGCTGAGTAAAGCCATTTGCGGAGTTTAGTGAGGCATAAAAGGAGATGCTTTTTGGAGTCGGATGATTTACATATTCCTCCGTGCGGCTGCACAGAAGAAACTGACACTTCAGAAAAAGACACGATCAGGGAGTCCGTGATTGATTGTGTGATTTGACTGAAAGATGAAAGGAGGAATCAAAAGGTGTGAGATCTGAGAGTAAACGTGAACGGACACCTCAGCGGTGAGGTTCTTAAGTGGCATTAGTGCTGAGATCACATGTAACTGGCAGCCGGTGAGGGGCCTGCTGGTGATGAAAGGTTTTCTCAGAGAACTCTCACCAGCAGTCTTGCGTTCCCCGAGACCCATCCCAGCAGTCCTCAAGGGAGGCAGAGAAACACACGTCTAATTATTTATCATAGAAGGTTGAGTGTAGATAAAGAAAAAAATATGACAAATTATTTGGGCATCACGCTTGTAAACATTACACGCAGTTCAAACCATGGAGGTTACATGCAAGTTCAGGATGAAAATATGTTTCTCTCACTGGGTTGTTTCTTTTTTCAGGTTTTAGACAGGTTGAGTAAAACACGCAGTGTTCATTTTTCTAAATTAATTACAAAATAAATAAAAGTAAATAAAAAGAAAAAGCAAGTCCTTACCCGTCGAACACAGTCGGGTTTTGAAAGGCGTTGCTGAATCAACTGGCTCCAGACGTCTTTGGGGATCTTCTATAATCAGACCAACATTACCAACAATAAATCGCAGTGAGTAAATGATTTAATCAAATTCAATTATTAAACAAAACAAAACAAACAAACAATATATATATATATATATATATATATATATATATATATATATATATATATAAATAAATATTAATCAAATGAATGAATGACAATCCTGTATATTAATATAATATAATAATAAATATTTGAAATTAAAACAGCTCTGTACTGATGGCTGTCCCGTCAGATCATCAAATGATAATAAATAACTGACTTCTGTCATTTGTATTTTGATCAGACCAGCATTAACAATAAATCACAGAGGATAAATGTTTTAATCAAATTGAATAATTTCAAAAAATATTAATACTAATGAATTTAAATCAATAATATAATAGTCAAATAGAAATTTAGAACAACTGACTGTCATTTGTGTGTCTCTAACATGACCTTCTAAACCTACCTGAGATATATCTGTTCTCTACTAAATGACTGTCCACCAAAACAATCCAATTATTATTAAACAAACACATTCAAATATGCTGTTGAATCTCTAATTATTTATGACATCCTCTGCTGCTTTCATCTCTCTCTCCTTTGTGAACTTTGTGAAAATGATAATAATTGGAATCTTTTGGATCGTTCTATTTTAATCTCAAGGCCATGGCGAGTTTAAGTGAGAGGATAATTAGAATAATTAAACCACTGGGAGGCACTTTTCCTAAGCACATCTCTCTCTTTTCTTTTAATTCTATTCAACTCCTGATTTATCGACTAACTAGCCTGCATTGCATTTGCATGATCAGACTTCAGACAAAATCAGTTCTATGTCTTTACAATACCACAGAGACCGCAATTACCGGCATCCAGAGAGTGTTAGCAAATGCTGACAACATTACCTTTCCTACTTCCTACATCTAAAATGAATATAATGATCAAGGCATTCCAGACTACTTTTCCTTAAATATACTTTGCAATTAAGTAGTAATACACACAAATACATGCAGACTTCCGTGTTCTAGGCCTGCTAAAAAGGCTAATTTAGTCATAAAACTCTATGGGAAACCTAATAGAAGTAGGCTATATGTGTTTTCAAGAGAAAGGAGGGACTGAGGAAAAGAGAACCCCACCTGTTTTTTGTCTTGATACTGTGCAGTTCTGGTCAGGTCACTGTCATCCTTTAAGATATCACTAAAAGTTAAGTGAATAGCCTGTGTGTGCTCACACAACTTTTTAGCCTGCGGCAAGACAAAAGAGGACAATCTGAAGCAGGATATAAAATGTAGAAACACTGACAAAAATGAAAATATTCAGAAGCACATGATGTTCTCTAGAACAGGCAATTCTGTACAGATGAGTGAAGCAGTATTGGAATCTCTGAGGCCTGACGGTGTAACTATGATGAAGAATATCTTATTTAATTTAACTCTGATGAAACTCTGACATGACATGCCTATTTATAAACTTCAAGACTGAAGAAAGCACAAGCACAAAATTACAGACAAAAAACAAATATATGCTGAGTTATTTACAGTGAGCACGACACTAACACGACAAGAAAAATATACACTTGAATTGTTTAATTGTAGCTTAAAACAAAGTTCAATTAATTTAGCTACTCATTCATTTTGTACTTAAAATGACTTACTATGGTTCTTTTCCCTGATGCTGGAGGACCCAATAATATGATTCTTGGCACTGAAACAAGTTTATTTGTTAAAATCAATAATCTGTCCTCAAAATGATGCATGATGGCATTAATAGTTAGCTAAGTCTAATAATGTATTTCTATGTGTTTAAAAAAGCAGGCAGTCATTTTATAATTATGATAACTGCCTTTTTTATCTAAACAATGTTAACAAGTTGGATATCTGCTGCTCCTTCAACATCTTATATGATATTATATACGACAGCGCCATCTTGTGGTATGGAATATATTTTTGTAAAAATGTATTGCTTTTAGAAGATAATTAAAACAATGAATACAAAAACGGTAAGGATTTATCACAAGTATAATTACAAAAATCTTACCATGAACACTGTCCCTTTTCAGCAAGTTAATCAGGTATTGAATGGGGTCCTCTGGTTTGTCCACCATCAAATTTCTCAGTAGCGTCTGCAAATGAGTCATTTATTTGAGTGAAATTGCCTTAATGATCATAAACGTGTTAAACATTGTCTAGTAAAATGTCTATACCTGGACCAAATGAAATATGTCATGTTTCTCTGCATAAATGGCCATCTCAGGAGGGATTCTGAGGGGTCTTACAGTTGCATCCATCACTGCAGTATAGGCTACACCGTCCACGGGACACAGAAAGTCACCAAATGCTTGAAAATCTGTAAATAACTGTTTGTTTGTTTTTTATAAAGTGCCTTGGTTCACAAAAAGATCACATTAAAGGGGTAGTTCACCCAAAATTTAACATTTTTGTCATCACTTAAGTGGGTTACCCTCAAGTTGTTCCAAACCTGTAACGTTATTTCTTTCTTCTGCTGAACACAGTAGATGTTTCGAAGAACATTCGTAATGTTAACCAAACAGTTGATGGAAGTCAATGGGGTACATCAACTGCCTGTTTTAAGCTATCTTATTTTGTGTTCAGCAGGTTTGGAACAACTTGAGTGTGAGTAACGTTAAAATAAATGATGACAGAAATATTTTTTTGGGGAGAACTGCTAACTTAATTGTTAACATTTTAAATCAATAAAACACATCAAGAGTGTTTTATGAGGCTAAACCACGGATCTGGGCAAACGTTACAAAAAAAGGGAGGGAGGGGGGCGACTAATTAAATTGATAAAGTAGCGTTAGCTAAACAAACTGTAGGTTTTCAGATTGACCTTTCAAAGTCAAACAGAACAAATGACTGAATATATGTTTTCTGATGCAGCTCTTTGCTTTAACAAAATGGAAATTAAGGAATGTTACGGAAACTACGTAACTTTAGGTACTTGATTTAAAAGAACAAGATGCAGTTTACTGTTCTGATAGAGAAAAACATTTGATGTTACCTTGAAATGTAGTTGTTGTTGATAGTTCGCTGTGCGCGCGCGTTTGTTAATGTTTGTTGCCATTGGTAACTTGGTCAGCCAATCGCCATCTCCGCCAGCAGAGGGCGCATGAGTTTCCTACTCTGTTACTAAGCAGCGCAAATTCAATGCAACAGAAACACTTACATTTGTTTGTCAGTAGGCCTACGCAGTGCACTAACACAGGTAAGTTCTAACTGTTAGTTAATTGTGTCATTTATTATGATGAATACCATTTCTGTTTATCTTCCAACAAAATCGCTATTGTTTTCCATATTGAATAAAATACCACTTTCTCAAATCTAAACATCTTTTCAAGCTGTAAGTTAGTAACGTTAGTCTCTAACTTTACAGTTTTGTGCTAACAGCAATCTACCCCCCAGACAGTACTGTTCTTATGCACTCTAACTTTAAAGTTTACTGTATCCATTTTTAACAGGTTATTACTTCAACTGAGATGGCTGACGTCAGAGAGCAGTTACTTTCCATTGAGGAGAAGTATAAACGTTTCAAACAACAGCAATTTATATTTATAACGGCTCTTGAGCGGTCGAGAGAGCACGCCAGGGACAAAACTGAGCCTGTCTCCACCGTCGCACAGGTTAGGATGCATTCATAGTTTCCTTTTTTTATTGAAGCAAATATAACAATTACAATACAAAATTTCAAATGCTAGGGGGAGGATTAAACAATATTATAAAAATACTTTAAAGAGTGTAGGCTACATGCTTGTGAAATTTGAATAGCCTTTTTTTCTTCGAGGGCAGTATTGACACAATATAATGCTTTAAATAAGTTACTATAAAACATGTTTACTTTTATGTATGGGAAATTTAGCCACTAAAATAAAAATAAAAATTAAGTTTGATTATCTTTGGAGTTTAAAATAATACCTAAAAGAACATCTTTCCACTGTAATGTAAAATTTTCATCAACATTTCCAACAATGCATGTTGCAAAAAACAAACAAAAAAGACACAAGGTAAGTTAAGGTTAGGTAAGGTTAGTTAGTGCTAAAATAAATGAACGGTACATTCATAGTTTCCAAATTAATTAGGCTACACTTTACAGTGAATGATGAAAAAAATCGTATTACTTCAAATACTATTATTAGCAATAATTACACTACCATTCAAAAGTTTGGGGTCGGTAGACTTGGTAATGTTTTGGAAAGAAATCTCTTACGCTGCGCTTGTGTATTCCAGCCGTGTTTGGGCTGCATTCATTCGTAGTATTCTAATTTGCTGCTCAATAAACATTTCATTTTATCATTCATGTTGAAAGCTATACAGTTATGCTGGTCAATATTTTTTGGTGGAAACCGTGGCGCATTTTTTTCAGGATTCTCTAAAGAAATAGAAAGTTAAAAAGAACAGCTTTTATTTGAATTAGATTTTTTAAAAGTCTTTACTCTCACTTTTGATCAATTTAATGCATCCTTAGATTTATTAATTTAATAAATGACCCCACACCTTTGAATGGTTGTGTATGTGTAATTATAATCAGTTCCACATAATATTAAATATCATCATTAAATCATTAAATGTTGTTCCTCTGTAGGTCCAGAGGTACATGAATCACCACTGCAGCAATTCCACAGACAGACGCATCTTTTCACTTTTTTTGGAAATTATTTCGGATCTTGGAGGCGTTTTAAAACATCTCGAGTCCTCACTGTCTAGCCAAAACACTTCCTTTGAGAGCCTGGATACTTGCAGGGAGCTCCTCGGCCCCAACAGCAACATCAGCCAGCTAAGGGCACAGTTAAGTGACAGAAAAAATACACCATTTACAACAATTAAATTGCTATCTAAATGATTAAAGCTTCAAATGTAGATCCAGGATAAGGATGCTTCTTTTTCTTTTCATTGATTGAAATCACATGGTAACATGAAGCTCTAGAGTCATCTTAACATGAAAATTAGCCACAATGCAACACCATTCAGTACTACTTTTTTTTTTTCATTCACAGCTACCCACACAATGATATCAACCGGCTGAGCTGTGATGAAGCAAGGAATTTCTATGGTGGGATTATTAGCGTGATTCCACTGGCTCTAGACCGCCTCACCACCTACAGTAAAGGAGGTGTTCAACGTCTCACTCCAACAGCTACAGAAACATCTCAACAAACAGTGGCAAAAAATGTGGGGATAGTTGCAGACCTTGATAAAGACACCAGTGAGGCCCTGAGTAGATATAAAAAAGGCACAGGAGGCTGGCATGCTGGAAAACCAGCTTGGAAGCCACCAGGAAATACAAGAAAATAGATGATACTTTTTCAATACTTGCACATGTTTTCACAAAAGTATTATATACAATTCTAATTTTAAAATAGATGACTATGACAAAAAATATGCAAAACATATATATTTTATTTTTTGTTGATCATAGCAAGTTGAACACAAATCTGTTTTCTCAAATTCAAAATAGAGTCCCTGGTTACCTGTTACACCCATCACCGTCTGATTGTACCATTGTTCAGATAACTTTTGACAAACGACTTCAGGTGACAGACAGGATTCCTACTTTTTTAAGTAAGGCATTTTGTGAAACAAAATGTTTGAGGGCTTTTGGTATAAAAACAACATGAAGTCTGAGTGACAGGGAAACAAAGCACAAGCTGTAAGATCACACTCATGGTGAACTGTGATAAGAAAAGTTTGAAAAGAAAGAAAAACAGCAGTGATTTCCATAGATTTCAATTCTCACTGTAAACTCTTAGCATTTCCCCAGCTGGCAGGCCAAAGCCAGCATTTTACTTTCTTTGCAACAACACTTCACATATTCCATTTATATCTTGCACCGAACACAAAGCCCTGGGGCAAGTGTTTTAGAAAGAGACGAGTATATTGCTCTGCTAGGGTTCAGCAATCTTAAGAGGGCCTGAATTAAAAAAGAAGTGCTTTTGCTTCAGCCAGCTGCAGCCTATTATATGAAGCCTTTTCGTTGCAGATGGGGTCTGACCTGCGTAAAACAGAAATGAAAGAAAATAATAGAGGGACATATAAGCCTTCTGGCTTACAGCGAGCAGCTTCCTTTCAGAGTTTAGTGTGTCGAAGTATTGCAGTGGCCGTGTTTTGTACGCTATTAACACAAGAACATTCACCCGTCAGACATATCTTAGACCACAAAGATATTTTCATTTCTCAATAGGTCTCAACTGGACAAATGCACCTACAGCAGCCTGGCCTGTGTTCTATAAGGCTCTGACGGTCCTGCAAAGCAGCAATCTAAATCTGTTTCTTTTTCCCATCATCACTCATACCTTTGAGCTGGCATGAAGTATTAGCTAAGAAGTATTGCACTGGTGACTGGGCGCTACAATCCCAGTGGAGAACATTAATGCATAAAAATAAAATCTATTACTAGAAATACAACACAAGACTTGCTTATTTTCTATAGGCAAAGTGCACAAAGCACTGCTATGGCATATACACACACGACTTGCCTCAGCAATGAAATGTGATTTGTCATTCTACTTCACCTACGCCACATAGCTTTTTAGTTTTTCACATTTTTATCGGACTGATTGATTGTTTTTTCAGAGGCATGATCTATTTACAGTGCTTCGTTTGCAGTGATCAAACTCTGTATTGTGCAATTTCTGAGTCACACACGCAGAAATTAACGATGTTCATCGCACAGTGACTCAAAGGGGCATTTTGCGTGGACAAATTTAAGAGGATTGGAAACTGAACGGTACTATTACAAGAGCAAATACAGTGATTAAGTCAATACATTTGCTGGAAATTACAGTAAAGAGGCCCAAATAACATCCAGCCACCACAAAATATAATCACCACGGTTGCTTACTGAATGCCAATTATATAAAAAAAAATATATATACTGAATTACAATGAATTCATATTAGACAGGAGATAAGTGAACCATTTGTTTTTTGAAGACAAGATGTTCTCTTGCCACTGTGGTGACTATATGGCAACTGCCAAGCGACAACCTTTTTTTGGCCGTTTCATAATACAAGAGCTTTTAAAATGAACTAAAACATTGCAAACCACTCTAACAAAAAGAGCGTTGCGTTCTAATACTGGGTGCAAAATTATCCTCTTCTAACTGCGGACAATCATGTCAGCAGTGTACAATCAATGCTCATGGAGGGTCTCGTTGTAGTCCATGATCCGCAAATCCTGCTGCCTCCGCCGCTGAATATTATACGCTCGAGGTCTGTCCATGGGCTGCAGGTCAGCCTGGTCAGTAGCCCCTTCAAGCTCTATGCTCTCCGTGGGGTCTGTGATTGGCTGAACTTTAAGATCCTTGGAAAGGCAGGTGAGTGCAGCCGGTTCGCCATCATAGTGGCTCTCGCTCTTGTTGCGAAACATCTCTCTGGCTCTCTTACCCAAAAAGCTTCCGGTACTGGGGTAAGAGCCAACTACCAGCGGGGAGTCACAGGGGAGGGCAGGAAATGAACGGGTAAGGGCGGAAAGATCTTCTTCCTGGCTGCCATTATTGAAAGCCGTGGGTGTTTGTGGAGGTCCGTCAGATATTTCACCATTGACGCACATGTGCGTGCCTTCCTCTCTTTTCATTGGGTCAGCTGATAGAAATGGAGCAGATGGGCCAGTACTGTTTCCATTTGGCCTGAAACACAAATGAAAATATAATTCTTCTACAAAATTCAGCAACCCATCATCTTTCTGTCTTGAAAAGTCTAAAATACATTACAGAACACATTATTTGCACATGTAAATCAGTACGTGGAGGAAAAACATCTGTGTATGACAATAATATGGACCACACCTCTGGTTGGTGGGACTGCTGGGCTCAGAAGTGGGCTCTGCTGGTGCTTTAGTATTCAAGTTTTTGAGCTCTATCTGGCTATAGAGCTCAAGCAGCTCAGACTGTAATGCCTGAGTGATGTGCTTCTGGGCCAAATATCTGTTTTCTGAAGCCTGCAGCTGCTCCCTACAGGGAAAAAAAAAAGAATTAAATTAGTAAATTTTACAGTAAGAATTGGTTGAAGAGATGAACAGAGCCTGAAAAGAAGATCTAGCCTATCAACAACTACTCATTAGAAAACATTACCCCCTGTTCATGAGCTGATGAAAAGCGAATCATTTAAATCATAAATATGTAAAATTAAATAAAACTAAATTTATTTTAAATATATATTATTTACCTACATGTCATGTGACCATTAATCAAGATCAGTAAACTGTGAACATGTGATTGTGTTGTTAAAGTGCCCCTATTATGCTATTTTAAAGGTTCCCTTATTTTGTTTTGGAGGTCTCCAACAACAGGTTTACATGCATCAAAGGTCAAAAAACGCTTTCATTTTCTCATAATATAAATTGAATGACTCTCACACAACTCGTCCGATGATTCAGTCTCACTAAATACCACCTTTCTGTGAGCCTATTTTGCTCTGATTGGTCAGAAAGCCCAGTCTGTTGTGATTGGTCAATCGCGTGTCGGAAACAAAACGACCATTACCATAACTGAACTTCAGCTCCGGAGGCTTCCTACAGCTCAGCGACTGTACACATTTGTAAAGACATTATTCTTACAGATATTACATTATTATATTATACACCTTACATTAACGATGGCGTTGATTTTACCATATTAATCAGAACGAGTCCGATGATGAAACATTGGAAGAACTAGTCATTCAACCCGAACCTCCATCGCAAGGATGACTTGAGCAGGACATTTCTCAGTGATACAGAACTCAGTTTGACCTTATGAGATGTTGCAACTGTAATTCCTCACCGTCAGCATTGACAAGTGTATGTCCATCTAATTTATTGCAGTGCTCATTAACTGTATCAATTACAGCACATTTGTCAGCCGAGCACTAACATGAATGACTGTTTGTAAAACAAATCTGTCTCCATCCTTTATCATTAATCAAAGTAGTAAGAACAACAGACATTTAATGGACACAACTTTAGGTAATAGTGGGCCCACAGCTGTTTAGCAGAAGTGTTTTGGTGAGACAGTAATGACGAGAGTTAGCAGGTTAGCCGGAGACCTACACAAAATAAAACACAAAACTATGTATTTTGAACACCCAGTAGAAAATATATACATCAACAAGTAATCATACTTACAGGTTGTGATTATGAGGAGTAAGTTGGTCCAAATAAAGAGGATACTGTCCAATCTTTGATGAATAAGCGTTTTGTAAATCCTATTTAGACTTCACAGAGATTTAAAAAAAAAAAAGCAATCGTCAAAAGGTTATACTGCTGTTGTATTACTGTGGTAATTGTAACCACTGACCCTTCACATCCTCATCCTTTGGAAGTGTTTGTAAGTGAGTTTACTTTTGCAGAGCAGAAAACGGCGTCTTCTTGACATGTACACAAACCAGCTACAGTGTTTGACGGCGGGTCAAAGTAGACGTTGTTCGTGGACAGCCAATGAAGACCATAGGTGGGCATTGTGCAAATGTTTTACCACGTTACGGATGCAGGTCACGGAAGTAAGACTTGAATTCCTGACGACTTGTTTACACGGTTAAGAGTCGATTATTTATTTTGGGAGACAATAACTTTATCGTGCACTTTTTGACTTTACAACTTTGCAGACCTTTTACATTCCCTGACAGCTATATTACACACTGCATGAAAGTGAATATTTGAAAAATCATAATAGGGGCACTTAAAATGATTGAAATACTAACTTTAAATCTCATTGGGGGACTTTAAGTAAATATTTTAGTTTGGCTGATAAAAAGTTTGGGGATCCCTGTGATAATATAATACACTATATAATATTATAAAACATATAATACCCTGTGTTTGGGCATAGAAATAGGATTCAGATTCAATAGGATTCTCATTAAGATTCAGGACTACGAAAGCACATACGTGGCTTGGCTTTTGACATTCTCCAGCAGTTTCTTTTGTTCTCGGATGACTTGCTCTTTCTTGGCGAGTTGGGTCTCAAGGTCTGTGATGCGCTGTTGGGCGGCATCAAGTCGTTGACTCTGCTGGAGAGAGCTTTGCCTCAAACGCTCAACCTCACGCAGTGAAGATGCCTGCAGCATATTCAGCTCCTAAAAGTCACAAAAAGATCAAGTCTGAGTTGATTGAGCAGACCAAAGTCATTTCAAGCTCTTATGATTGGGTGCTAAAGTCTTGATATCAATAGAAAAATGTATCACATTAGCCACTATTTCATGGATTGCTGTATAACTTTCTAGCTGGATAAAAAAAGAAACAAAATAGAGATCTGCTGAGTTTAAGCAATGACGTGATTTAAGTAATCAATAGTTAATAATCATGACTACCTTGCTAGGCTCAGGCCCCAAGCGTTCAATTTCCTCTGCACATAACTTGTTGGCTTCACCCAAAAGCAGCAGCTGCTTGTTCAGGAAAGCCATCTGCTGCTCCATGTTTTCACTATTGTTTAGCTGATGTCGGATAAATCGGGAACACAAATAAAAATTCAACCAACCAAATCAATAAATATGGCAACATATAAAATTTGCTTTTAAAAATTGAAATATTCTACTGTAATGGATAGTGTTTTATATCCAGTATTTTTGTCACAAACATGTCTAACCTTGATGGACAGCTGGGTGAGCATGTGTCCCATATTACACACTTTGTTATTGGCTTTCTGCAGCCCTGCTTCCATTTCTCCAACCTTCTTCTGATTCTCCTGCAAATCACTCTGTAAATGATACCACATAAAACGATTAGCCTTTAACACAGATGCCACACATTATTTTCTACATTCCAGCAACAAAATAGCAAACATGGACAATTATTGTTGCTGTATTATGAGTGAATAAGAATAACCATGTAATTATTCATGTATGATCACCTTTAGCTCCTGCATCTTTGAGTAGTAGTCATTCCGCTCTTTCTGAAGCTGCTGAATTTGAGTCTGCAATTGGTTCACAAGAGCCTCCCTGTCTTCCTGTACCCGTCTGGAGCGCCGTTGCTCCTCCTGCAGGCTTACCTGCACAGTCTTGATCTCAACTTCCTGAAGTTTGAGTTGTGTTTTCTGTGTTTTCACAAAAACAACACCACTGGAAAAATCGCTGATATTAACAGCAAAAATTCTAAGTAACATCCTGCAAAAAACAACAACTTCATACCATCTGTGCATCACCATCCTCATTCAATTTTGAGGGGTTTTATCATAGTAATGTCACTAGTTATGCCAAGACCTGAACACTCTCACATTTTCTGCCTTGATTATAGAGAAACATTTACAGAATTTCACCGAATGGATTATGTCAAATGTGATAAATGGAGCTAAAAGTATTATTTAATTAGTATGCAAAGAATGTAGGAATTAATGACTGAGAGGCTTTTGAATTTTATGCAGAATTTGCACAGGCCTGGGTAATCCTTCCAGAATAATTTATTACCATGGAGTTGTTTTGCTCTTCCAGTGCAGTAGTGTTGACGATACGGCCAAACAGACGGCGGTTACGAAGCGCGTGTTGCTCTCTCTTATGTCTCTCATACAGCAGCTGGTTATGCAGCAATAGCAGCTGACTGCGCAACATCCCCAGCTCATCTGATGCTGCAGACACAGGACCTGTAAAAATACATCGCACTCAGTTAAAAAAACAACATAAAAAGTGCTGTAAAGAAAAATAAATACCATTAGGGCTGCATTTAACAAACTGACATTTCAATATTTTGGTTTTCTACAATGTATACTGCAATACAAACAAGCAATATACACAGTACATCACATTTTTTATTTTAATATAAAAAGTTTTTAAAGGAAAGTGGCAGGAAAACAAACACAGGAACGGTTGTAGGAGAAAAGTTGGAGGACACAATCGTCTTGAGCATGGAGAGCCTATAAATTAGTAAAATTTCTAAATACCTTTTCCTTTATTGCTATGCTGTTTACCTCCAGAGTGTGGATCTGCTGATTGGCTTGGAGAGGACAGGGTTCTGTAAGAGAGCAAACGGACACCGTTCCGTCACATTTCCTCTAAAACACTTTCCCTGGTTGTGTTAGAAGTCAGAAGAACAGAAGCATACCTCTTCAGCACTTTCTCGTGAGTGTCGTGACCCTGCTGAATAACACGGTCCAATACCTCCAGAGGGGAGGTGGCAGAAAGATCCTCCCCCTCCAGCTCCTCTCGGTCCTCCTTTTCTCCTTCAGCCCTTTGAAATGCCTCTGCGGTCTTCCTCTCCAAAAACAAAGATGCCACCTTAGGCAGGGCAAGGTCGAAGAGCGGCTCATAAGGCATGGATTCCTTCGTCAGATCAGACAGTGAGACTTTACTGCTCTTCCCGTTCTCGATGGGGGTGAAAGCGGGCCAGTGGGACCAGGAAGGTTGCTGCTCTCCACCTTTGGCAGAGCATTCAACCCTGTCTGGTGTGGACACTAAATTCTGCTCATGGCTGGGGTGAGATGAGAGAAGTGTGTCCAAGGAGCCGGAAAAAGAGCAATCCAGGCCTGGCCTCACTCCGAAGTCCAGTCTCCTGTGGGTCAGACTCAAAATCTCCTCATTGATGGTGTCTAGAAAGAAAATGTAGATGTTGACGAGAGCAGAGCTCATTGAAAACCAAGGGATGATTGAAAACACTTGAAAAGCTGATTGTTATGCATGATGTCACCACTCTCACCATCCTCTCTCTCCCCGTCTGTCCTTTTGACAATATCAGAGAGCTGTGCCAATGACGCTGGTGTCTTGGCATCAACTACACATCCTAAAAGTGGCAAAAGCAAAGCATATTAATATGTGTGTCACTTACTCAATGAAATGACACTGTATACATCTCAGCAAATATTCTCACCATTGTTATTAATACTTCTGGGTGTTACTTTTTTCAGCTCTTTGCCCGTCTGAAACACCTGAGCAGTTTTAGACAGTAAAGCATTTTCATGAAAACATGAACACTCTGAAGGAGTTTAATAAGTAACAAAGCAAATGCTTTATATCCCAATGTACCTTAGCCTGAGTACTGCTGGTATTTTGGGCAGGTTGCCCTATGTCCTCTGAAAGTGATGGGAGAGGAGATGACCCTGAAGGCGTGGAGGGAGATAGGGTCCATTTTCCATCACCTGTAAAAAATAATAATAACAATAATAAAAAATCCTGAAGCCATCCGAGAGACCAAACAAACAAAAATAACCATTCTGCTTTATAAATAAGAGTTCATTTAGCTGACCTGAAGTGCTGAGGTTCCGTCCTGAGAGGTGCGAGGCACTATGTGAGATGTCAGAAACTGTGGTGGGGGACATTCCTCTAGAGCTGGGAGGGGTGGTCATCCCACAAATTGAGGAAGGGCTCCACATCTCCTCCTTCGTCCCTGAGGAGTTCATCTCATCATTCTGTTGATGGACCAAACATACGTACATTCATGCAGTAACGGATCATATAAGTGCAAATCTATTTTTAGAGGTTTGTTTTGACTTTCTGAACAATTTGGTAACTATTTACTAGGGGTAAGCAATATACCGTTCTGTCAAAATGCCCTCCTTGCAGAGTATTTACATAAAACCAGTCAGCTATGTCTTAAGTGAACAAAGTGAATTGAGAAAGAAATTGGATGCACATCAATACATATCAAATTGGTACTATATCAGTACATATAATCTGTGCATTAGGTCTTCAAGTGACAGCAGCCTGATATACTTGTCTGTGTCCTTAATTTTAATCAAACAACAAAAGAAAAAGAAAAATCACTCACTGCTCTTGACTGAATAACTTTAGTAGCTAGTAATGAGAATCAGCAAACAGTATATTTAATTCATACAGTGAAGGCAATGCAGTTTTATTTTTACATTTCACTATTTCATTTCTGCGTTATTTCTTATTTTTATATTATTCTTATTTCATATTTTTAATTACTTTCTTCTAATGCTATTGTTAAATACACTTACTGTAACTGCAAAATTAAAGTACTGATTATGTACATCTTTGAAAATAATGACAAGGATTTTTATCTTTGCCATTTTGGCCTACATGTGTGCCATTCATTTTTATTTGATATTTTGTTACCTAAGGCTTTGTTTTTAAAATAGGGACATTAATTTGGCTGTAATGCTCAGTCACTTGCAAAATAGAAAAACCAACATGAAAAAGAATCGAGATAAAATCGTGAATTTCCTGAAAAAAATCATATGATATGATATTTTTGCCATATTGCCCAGCCCTGGAATATCACTGGAAAAAGGATGATTATGATTATTCCAGTGCTGGAGAGATCTAAGCCGGAAGGTCTGAATCACTTATTGCACCTTTAAAGCACACTTTAATTTGTATCTTTTTTCTATTGTATTTATTTGTCATATTTCTTACTTACATTCCTTGTTCTTATTTTATTGCTGACCGTTTACTTGTCTTTAATATGCTTGAGAACTTTTTACTGTACATTAGATGGGCTAGTATATGTTTTAACAACCTTATTTATTTCCAGAACAAAATAACTATATAGTGCAATATATTATTATCATGAAATAAAATTTCTTATAAGGTAATATAAGATATCGGTCATATTGTCCAACCCTATGTACAGAATCGTTTCCACACCATAGTAAAAACGTTAAACATTATTGGATCAATAATTGGAAAATGCTTACTTGATGGTTGGAGGCCTGTGCGCTGGAACCTGAGTCTTGGGTTACAGTGAGATAAGGTAGTGACAGAGAAAGAGACTGACGAACAGCAGCCATTGGTGTGACAGATGTGATTTCTGTTAGGAGAAAAGTAGGTACGATTCACAATCAGTATTCTCACAGGAAAAATGTGAAGATTGTATGAAGTATTAAATACACACAGAAAATGCCATTTTAAGAACAACTTTTATTTAATGTAAAACTTTGAAGTTGATCTCCTTTAGAGATGATAATTTCTATTATAGTTGTTTAGTTGATATGTGATATATATATATATATATATATATATATATATATATATATATATATATATATATATATATATATATATATATATATATACATATATATACATACATACACACAGAGAGATGGTCTAAAACTTTATGGCCACTCAATGAAGTGAAAAATGTTGATCTCCAAACAAGGTCACATGGCAAAGGTCTGGGTTAATTCGATGGTAAGCGAACAATCAGTTCTCGTAGTCAACATGTTGGATGCAGAAGAAATGGGCAGGAATAAAGATCTGAGCATCTTTGACAAGGGCCAAATTGTTATGGCCAGACAAATGGGTCAGAGTATCTCTGAAATGGCAAGGCATGTCGGAGGCTCCTGGTCACCAGTGGTGAGAACATAACGAAAGTGGTCCAAAGAGGAACAAACCACAAACCAGCGACAGGATGTTGGGCATCCAAGACTCTTTGATGCAAGAGTGCAACAAAGGCTTTCCCATCTGGTCCAAACCGACTAAAGGTCTACTGTGGCACAAGTCACAGAAATTTTTTAAATGATGGTTATGGGAGGAATGTCACAACACACAGTGCATCGCACCATGCTGCGTATAGGGCTGGGAAGCCACAGACCGGTCAATTTGCCCATGATGACCCCTGTCCACTGTCAGGAGTAACCTACAACTGGACCATTGAGCAGTGGAAGAAAGTAGCCTGGTTCTATCAGTCCCATCCGCTTTTGCATTACAGTGGTGCTCAGAATTAATGGTACTCCTGTTTGATTTTTTTTAATAGGCTTTCTGACCCCCAAAACTCAACTAATCTCTGCAATTCTCCATCTGTGATCCTTGAAGAGTCTTTGGCCACTCAAACTTTCATCCTCACCGTCCATTAAGAAAATATAGACACACGTCCTCTTCCTGGCAGAATCGTAACATCTTTAGTTGATTATAACTTCTTAATTATTGCCCTGATGGTCAAAATGGGATTTTTCAATTCTTTAGCTATTTTCTTACATCCACTTTCTATTTTGTGATGCTCAACAATCTTTAGATGCACATCAGAACCATGTTCTGTGGTTTTATTCATTGTGATGTATGATTAAGGGAATTTGGCCTTTGTGTTTCCTCATATTTAAACTCCTGTAACACAAGAAGTCATAGCTGGACAATTTCATGTTCCTAGTCACCCTGGTGTGCTAAAAAAGGTAAATATTAATGGGAATATACTTCATAGATATTTTATTCATAAAAAATTCTAGGGGTATGAATAATTGTGGCCGCCGTGTTTTGGAGAAAAATATTTATTTTATAATGTGATTTCCCCCCGACTTTCAATTCTTTTACTTCAATGAAAGGTTAGAATTTTACCAATTTTTTTAATGAAAGATCAAAAAGATAAACAATGCAGATTTATTTTTTAGAGCCATTTTTTATCATTTTTACCAGGGGTACCATTAATTCTTGAGCACCACTGTATATGGATGGCTGTGTACGTGGGGAGGTGATGGCACCAGGATGCACTGTGGGACAACGACAAGCCGGTGGAGGGAGTGTGATGCTCCGGGCAATGTTCTGCTGGGAAACCCTGGGTCCAACCATTCATGTGGATGTAAATTTGACAATTGCCACTAGAGCTGCACGATAATGGTTAAGCTGATAATCATGATTATTTTGCTCAAAATTATAAATCACGATAATTAATCTCATTTGAGGAATTGCAGAGAAAGAGAAGAGACTTGAATACAAATTGCATAATTATCAAAAGTTGTAATGTAATAGGCCTAACAGCCATTTCGCGCATTCTTTACCAACCTACACTTCACCTAAAAGGCCTGTAGGTGGCAAGTCAATACAAAAAAATGCATGTTTTTTTAGATGATGCGTGGTTTAGATTGTGATGTGCCTTCACATTAGATCTAAGCGACAATTTGGTTGCAAATAAGACAAACTACAGATCCAGATCCCTCCGCAAATTCATATTGCAAAAAACGATAGCCTACTAGTTGATAGACACTGAAAACTGTCAGTGGCTGTCGTTTTCAACTGATTCACATCAAGAAAACTGGTAAAACCTTAAACTTCAAAAGATAGAACAGTGAAACTCCTCTTTATTTCCAATAATTCCAAATTATTGTTCATTTAATTCTGCAAACAAAATCCCAAACAATACGGTGGAGATCCATGTTTCGATTTTTTCCAAATAAATCGCTGAAGGTTTGATTGACAGATTTAGTCACACAAACAGCACAAGTGGCTTGTGAAGAAACAGACTGGCTGTATGACAATTTCATGTAATCAGAATATCGCTATGGAGATCACTAAAGATCATCAGTGCTTTTCCCTCAGCGTTGAGTGAGCGTGCACAGGGCTGCCAGATTGCACCGATAAAGTAAAACACCGGGCAAAACATGTAAAAGAAAAGCTATTTTGGGGGGATTTAAGCTTTTTACATCTGGCAACTACAAACATCAACACTAGTGTTGACTTTTCAGGATAAATAATGAGTAGGCAAATATCGCAACGATTATTTAAAATTAATCGAGAGAGGCAGATATAGTTATCGCGATTAAAATACGATTACCCGTGCAGCCCTAATTGGCACTTACCTAAAACGTTGCAAACTAGGTACACCCCTTCATGACAATAGTGTTCCCTGGTGGAGCCTCTTTCCACAGCATAATGCACCCTGTCACACATTGTTCAGGAATGGTTTGAGGAACATGGTGAAGCGTTCATGTTGCCCTGACCTCCAAATTCCCCAGATCTCAATCTGTCTGAGAATTTGTGGGATGTGCTGGACCAACAACTCCGATCTACTCCATTAGGCAGGTGGTCATAATGTTTTTTCTCATAGGTGCATGTATTTGTTTTGATAATTATATATTTTTATGAAAAAAGATGGGGTGGATAATTGTTGCTCTTTGTTTGTGTTGAAGGCCTGTGTGCGTAAAAGCCTTTTTTTTAATTCCAATTTTCCATTAGTAAGATTTACAGGAAAGAACAAAACATGACATCACTGAATTAATAACAGAAAAGTTCACTCCACATTATTATGTCATTTTACCATGGATACTGAGCTCTGAGGATGATCGGCTGTTGTCTACAGGGCGCCGTGGTATGTGATCTGACAGAGAGGAGTATCCCTCTTCGGATGATGCCTCCTTAGAATCCAGCGAAATTTTGGCACATTCAATGACAATATCATGTGGCTCAAATCTCTTCCATCTACAGAACATTAAAAACAGTGAAGTATGAACATTCACATAATAATCCAACAAAAAAGCATATGATGTCATTTTACATACCTAATTGGATCAACCTCGTAGTCTTTGGTTCCAGTGATGAGCTCAGGATGTATCCGTACATGCTCTAACATGGGCTGACATAAAAACAGAAGGAAATTATAGAACAGTAAAAATAATTTTTGTGAGTAATTTTAAGTGACAATTCTTAAAAAATAGTGAGCTCACCTTCACCACTTCCTCAAATGTGTCAACATTTTCTTTCATACTATAGTGGGCACGTAAATATGAAACAAAGTTACAAGGATACATCCCATATAAACGATGAAAAAGTGAGTACACGCTGGCATGTAGATGGACTGCAAACACACCCTGAGCACCTACAGGACACATCCATAGAAAGAGTACCTTTACACCAAATTATGTTTCTATCATCTAAACATAACACTTCAAATATATATAGCTAAAAGAATTAAAAAATACAAATTTATTTGCAATGTTTATGCCAGCCAGAGTACCTGGGTGACGTTGGTTCCATGCAGCAAGCCGTCCAAAGATATCAAAGTACTCGCACAGAAGTTGTTTGTTGGTTTGAGGAATCATGGGTAGTAAAGTGATCAACACCAGCACACCAGTTATGAGAATTACTACATCTGAGTCAGTCTGGAAGTAGAAATAAAAGAATAAAATGAACTCCACCACTACCATTTAAAAGTATGGGCTCAGTAAGATTTGTATTTATTTTATTTTGCAGTAAAGACTATTTGGAACATTTATGTTACAAAATATTCCTATTTCAAATAAATGCTGTTCTTTTGAACTCTCTATTTATCAAATAATCCTGACAAAATTATTCACGTTTTCCACAAAATATTAAAGGGTTAGTTCACCCAAAAATGAAAATTAAGTCATTAATTACTCACCCTCATGCTGTACCAACCCCGTAAGACCTTCGTTCATCTTCAGAACACAAATTAAGATATTTTTGATTAAATCTGAGAGGTACATCACTGCTACATAGGCTGCCTAAGGGAATGAAACTTGACGGCCCAGAAAGTCATTGAAGAAAATGTTTAAATATTGAATGTGCCTACAGTGGCTCCACTATAAGTTTATCAAGCGACGAGAATACTTTTTGTGCGGAAAAAAAACAAAAATAACGACTTTATTCGACCATCTCTTCTCTTCCGTGTCATTCTCCTAAGCTGTTGGCGTAGTGTAACAGCGCAGCGCTTCTGTGTTATACGTCACACGTAGGCTCACTATTGGTCGACGCTGGTCATGTGTGTGATGCGTGTGACGTTCAACCAGAAGCGTTGCGCAATAACAATGCGTGAAATCTCCAGGCCCAAAGAGAATACTTGAATAGAGTCGCTATTTTTGTTTGTTTTTTGCGCTCAAAAAGTATTCTCGCAGCTCGATAAACTTAAGATCTAGCCACTGTAGTCAGCTGGACTCTTTTAACGATTTCTTTAATAACTTTTCGGGGCCGTCAAGTTTCATTCCCTGGCAGCCTATGTAGCAGTGATCCACCTCTCAGATTTAATCAAAAATATCTTAATTTGTGTTCCGAAGATGAACGAAGGTCTTACGGGGTTGGTACAGCATGGGGGTGAGTAATTAATGACTTAATTTTCATTTTTGGGTGAACTAACCCTTTAAGCAGCACAACTGTTTTCAACTAATAATAAGAAGTACTAAATCAGCATATTAGAATGATTTCTGAACGACCATGTGACTGAAGACTGGAATCACAGGAAAAGTTACATTAAAGCAAAATAGAAAACTTTTTTACTGATCAAACAAATGCAGCCTTAGTGAGTATAGGATACTTCTTTCAAAAATGTCTTAAAATATTCCTACAGAATGCAAACTTTTGAATGGTAGAGTATGTAGACAAATACAAATGCACACATATATATATTAATTTAGAAAACGAAAGAACAACATAAGGTGAATAAAGCACAATCTTCATCTTTGGGTGAAATATCCCTTCAAGACATTTTCTACTGTTGTATTCCATTCCTCAAATATCTCAGGTCAGAACAACCCATTTGTAACCCCCATTACATTTGACTGGCCTTTAGTTTGGTACCTTGAGGCATTTGAGCAGCGAGGCAAGAAGAGGGAAGCGTGCGATCTTGTGGATCCATGGTGGCTGCTTGCGAACAACATGGCCAAGGAGAGTGATAGTGGACAGACGGCAGCTCTGTTTGCCCATGCATTCATTCATCTTATCTAAAAGATACTACAGAGAAATGAATCCAGATAAGGTTGTTATTCATCTATCGCTGATATTTTGTAATCCATGATGACATCAAACAGTATTCATTGATGTGTGTACTATATACGAAAGAAAACTGAAGATGGTGGCAATTTTCCCTCACCTTATCATGGGGCTCCCTGACAGAAGACAGGATGTCCAAAGCTTGAGATGAACTTGTATCCAGGAAATAGTCCACGAGGCAATTCAGCAACATGGTCCCTTTTTCTACCAATCAAATTGTAAAAAATATATATATATGTATGTATATGTATCCACTGATACTGACAACTAATTACAAACATATAAAGTAGTGAAATTGAAACAGGAGTTGAACAGGTGTAGTGATACAATTTTCTCAATTTGACCAATGTACCCGAGTAATGATGTAAGCACAAGACATGACTAACCTGCGCTGAGAGATTCCTGTAACAGGTTTTTGACCTGCTCCAGCTCGTGCAGGTCAGTGGACCCCAGAAGAGGGACAAGGTCAAACACATTTGGCTGGTCTTTGGCCATAGCTGTGCAGGACAGTGGGCAGGACTGATGCCTTTGTCACAGCATAAAACGATGCCCTGTGGTGTCAGCATGGGGTGTCTATGCATGAACTAGAGACAAAAATTGGCAAAACACAATCACTATTAAAAACATAAAAGACAATTTTAACGACGACAAACATGCTACTAAATCTACATGTATATATATACACATACTGTACATACACACATAATACATGCATGTGTGTTCACAAGTTTGGGATTGGTGGGATGTTTTATGCGTTTGAAATAAATCTCTTATGCTCAGCAAGACTGTTGCTATTTATTTGTTCAAAAATACAGTAAAAACAGTAATATTGTGAAATATTTTTACGATTTTAAACAGCTGGTTTCTATTGTGAATATATTGTAAAATGTCATTTATTTCTGTGATGGCAGAGCTGAATTTTCAGCATCATGAAACATTTCTAAATTATTATTGATATTTGAAAACAGTTGCACTGGATCATTTTTTGTGTGGAATATGTGATACATTTTATTTTCAGGATTCTTTGATGAATAGAAAGTTCAAAAGAACAGCATTAGTTTGAAACAGAAATCTTTATTCTCACTTTTGATCAATTTAATGCATCCTTGCTGAATAGAAATATGAATTTCTTTAAAAAAAAGATTGACCTCAAACCTTTGAACAGTAGTGTACACTATCGTTCAAAGGTTTGGAGTCTATTTAAAATTTAAACCTGCAAAATGGTTAACTGTTAAAACAGTTTACACAAAAATATTAATCAGCACAGCTGTAACATTGTTAATAATCAGAAATACTTCTTGAGCAGCAAATCATCATATTAGAATGATTTCTGAAGGATCACGTGACAGAAGACTTGAGTAATGATGCTGAAATGTCAGCTTTGATCACAGGAATAGCTAAATTATATTTTACAATATATTCACATAGAAAACAGCTATTTAAATTGTAAACATATTACATATTATTGTTTTTACTGTAGTTTTGATCAAATAACTTGTCTTGCTGAGCCTTTTTTCAAAAACATTAAAAAAATCTTACCGATCCCAAACTTTTGAATGGTATTGTGTACAGGGGTTGGACAAAATAATGTGAAAATAAACAATATTTCTTTACTAAGGTGTAAAATTTGCCTTTAATAAAGCTTCCAAACTTATTCAAATACAACTTTTGAATAGTCTCCAGTTGAATGTCGTCTATCGGAACATCTGCCAGTTGCTTCAGAAATGATAAACAAGGGAATCTGCTTCCCACTCTTCTCTCCAAAACTGCCCACAGTAGTTCAATAATATTCAAGTCAGGTGATTAAGCTGACCAGGGCAGATAAAGATCATCTTGGCGCTCCAACTGTCAAGGTTTTATGAACATAACACCATCTTTTTTACATTTTAGCAGTGGTGTCTGAGATTACATTTTTAGCCATTGCAGCTCTTTCATTTATGTTGACTTTGTGAAGTTTTCTGTGGTCAGTTTTTGTGGAATCGTGGTCTTCATGGTGAATATTGAGGTTAGCGGTCACTTTGCTGCAGTTGTTCTGTGTTGTTTGGATACAATCCTTCTTAGTCTACGACCAACCCTATTAATCACTTTCGGTTTTTGCCCTCTATTCTTCTTTGCTGATAAAGTCTTGCCATGCTTTGTGTACACATCCATAATCATGATGATTGTTGTTCTTAAAACACACAACAAATAGGCGAAAGAAATATACAATCTTTTTAAAATGTATGGGGTTAGTACGATTTTTTGTTGTTGTTGTTGAAATCAATGCTTTTATCACCATTTTATTTATTTTTTGGACATGTGCCATGGTAATACTGTATGGGAATGAATGTACCACTGGTATTCTTTAAAGTACCACCAAGTAAATACCATAGTACATGAACATGGTATTCACTCAGCACCCTGGTATAACCATCTGACTGAGACCATCACAAAACAGTAGTATTTTGTGAGCGTGTAATCTCAACAACCCACTCGTCCATGATGCCCAAAAATGCTGTCTATGTAGTCAGCTTACTAAGTATTGAGACGCAGCCATTATGAAAATCAACTGTCGCCTGTCAGATTCTCCAGCGAAGAAAGTTGAGCTGCGAGTGTCCATAAAGACTGAATACAAAATAAAGGAAATTAGACTTTTGACTTCACGAACACTAACCCCAATATTAATCCAAGACAACTGTTACCCTCAGTCTTACAGTAAGTGACCAAACTCAACGAGTAAAGCAAAATAGTTATTGTAAACGCCATGTATTAGCCTATACTAGTTAACGTTACGTGACAGCAGCGCATTCATCACTGCTGACAAGCGAGTGCTTTAACTCTACCTCACGTCCATGACAGCTTTCGCCATTTATTTTTACTAAAACCCGACTTACTCAAAGACAAATGTGACACATTAAACGTATACCAGGCGACTCAAAAACAATGTATTACCGTACAGAGAGAGCGAACTTCAAACAGTCGCCATCTTGAACGTCTCACGACCTTTTACACTGCTGAGCTGTTTGCGCAGATGAAAAACTTAAGATCCGTGACGATCCCAGTGTAAATGAAATCCAGTGGTGAGGGTTAAAGGGGTTATGCTTAATTATAGAAAGGATACTGACCGACTCTTCTGTCTCGCTGTCACAAGATCACGGCATGAGTAACAGAAAGGTGTGAAGTGCTGCTGTGCAATATGAGAGCTAGCTAAGCATGTAGCGGCTTCAGCGTGACAGAAGCTCACAGCGCATGCGCGTGGATTTAAAGGACAAACATGTTTATTTGCAACAGTATTAAAATATATAGGCCTATAACAAAAAAAATACTGTCAGATAGTAATTTGCAATCATGATACTAAAACGTATTTCGTCATATAGTGCATATGACAGTGAACATGGCAAAAATGTATATTATTTGTAGGCTACAACTATTATTATTTAACAACAATTAAGTCTAATTAATTATTAGACTCTGCTGGGTGTTCCCATACACTATTTACAATATGTGCTCAGATTTGTATTCTCTGGTTTCGTAGATGAAAGCGTAGAAAATGTCCTCTATGGACCAAAAATGTTGACCTTGTTTTAATTCAATAAGTAAAGTGTCCCCAAAAGTGTAAGGACACTTAAGCCACACCAGAAAACAACTGTCATAGCAAAATATTACACCAAAATACCAAAAACGGTAGAAATTTAACAGCTGCTGTGATTATCTCTTTCATCAACTAAGTGCAAACAAACCAGTCTGCAACTCTGCATCTCACTGAGCTCTTCTCCTAATAAAGTGCGGTGTAATTATAGTCTGTTAAGAGGCGTTAATTAATGAGGTCGCTAATGCATATCTGATGTATTCATTGCTCAAGGGAGAATATCAAAGAGTTATTGGCAAAACTTACCAGTAAGGATAGCAATCAGATAACACCTTTACAGCATTTACAACAGGCACTGGCGACCCGATTCTGCAGCAAAAGACCAATAAGAAAAAGGAATGGACATGAGATTGACCAGGTGCAAACCCAGATAACACTCCAGCTTCATGCTGATATGCCTAAAATACTGATATGATGACATGAGTGCTGTGAAATCAGCAGAAATATCTGCAGCTTTTTTTGGTTTTGATCTCACTTATTCAACATGCCCACTCAAACTTCTAGATCCCCTGGCATGACTTCAGACAAGTATGATTTAACCCTTACAGCTATTAACTTCATAATTAGCATTAGCACTTGATAATTTAGTGTGCTACAGTACCATCTTTATTAAATGAATGCATTGTCAAGAAATAAAATTGAATATATATGACTTTCATTCCATTGTGACTGTTAAATAAAAAAAACAATAAAAATATTAAGCATTACAAATAAAATACAATAATGTCTCTTTGTTAACATTAGTTAACTTAACCCTTGTGCATCAATTCAAAAAAGTTACACATAGGTCCATAGTGGACAAAAATGTCTGTCAAAAAACTGTCATAAAAATGTCACGCTTTGGAGCACAGACTTAAAGGTGCTCTAAGCGATGTCACACATTTTTTAGGCCAAAACATTTTTTTGTCACATACAGCAAACATCTCCTCACTATCCGCTAGCTGCCTGTCCCCTGAACACACTGTAAAAAGACGCGGTCTCTGCAGACACCCCAGGCTCCACAAACGACAACAAAAACAAACTGGGCTAACCCGCACCACGAAACATAACAATCTGTTCCAGCCAATAACCGACAAGAAGGATTTGGGGGTGGGTTTGGGGGGGTTAGTGCCCGGATATAGTTTGACAATACTTTAAACGTCAACAAGAAGTGATGTCACCCGACTAAAACTGATAGAAAAATATAGCCATAAATCTAAACAAGTTGTGTTCCAAATTTGCTTTAAGTAAGATTTTGTTTGGTATATTTCCCCATTAGATACCAGCATAACTCCACTGGTGCTCACAGTGGTTGGATTTGTGATTTGCAGTTGAGTTTTTCTATCTCAAATATTATAAGCAACCATTTTGTATTACACACATGCAAAGCACACTCTGACATCCACATACCAACACACCCACACAAGTATTGATAGTAAAAAAAACTAAAAATTAAAACTTTGGAGCCTTGCCAACAAGCCTCTTAACAAAGATTGCATATGGGTAACTGGCCCTAGGATTAAAAAATGCAGTTTTTCAGTTTTTAATGGGTTTCAATGTATACATTTTTTTCCATGCTGAGCGGAAGTAGGCCTATTTTGTGTCCCTTTAGTGCAAAATATATTTTTTAAAGGAAATGGGGGTGAAATAGTACAATTATAATAAAAATATACACATGTGCCAAACATTTATGCAGTTGGCATTAACACAGGCAAAATGATACATAGCTTAAATAAAAAAAAACACTGAAAAACACAACAATGGATGCTCAAGGATTAAGCAATATATTTTTACAGCATTTATTAACCTAGTTAATACAAATTCTTGCTCATGTTAATTAATAAAAGTTAACAGAAACAACTTTTTTTAGAATCTATTAGAAAAACAATAAATTTACATTAACTAAGATAAATAAATGTGCCAGAAGTATTTTTCATTCTTCATGTTAACAATGTTATTAACTGTTAACAAATGGGACCTTGTTGTAAAGTATTGCCAATAAAATAAAATACAATTAAAAGCAAAAGTCAAAATATGTGGATAAAATATTATTTTTACTTTAATAAAATTGATAACTCAACCATGAGCTAAATATGCGCTCCTGGGACTTCAGATATCATTTCAAATTTCTCGGATGATTGCTTTGCATCCTCGAAACAGACTTGGTTTATACTATTACACTATTACACCGTTAGGTGGAGCTATTTTCCTGCCACACAGCTTTGCACTCCCTTGCTCTAGAGTACATAGATAACACCACAATGATTTTAACACATCTGGCATAAATCAAACATCAGTGTGTTGGGGAAAATGAATACAATAAATAATATCTTGAATCTGGATCAGAAGGAGAGCTGGTTGTCTTTAGTCCAGCGTCCAAATGAATCCTGCTTCAGCAATTTTCTTGCAGGCATTCTCAAAATATTTATTTATTAATTAAATTTATACTTGAATAGGGACAATACAAAATATACATGTTTCCAGGAAAAAAAATCAATACAATTAAAAAAAACGCTGTACATAGAGAATATATCATATGCTAATTTGCATCCATATAAAAGGATTTTTCTATTTAAAAAAAATAAAAATAATAAACAATGCCAACTGCCAATCCTGCTTACCTTTATTATCCCCATACATGCATACATACACACCTAAGAGAAAACACTGGATATATTTACATGTAACTAAATTAAACAGCTTATCCATTGTGTTGCAAATGCCTCCCTGAAATTCTGAGTGAAAGAGAAAACCAAAAGGTTTTAAATGTTGCATGCAGATGCAATATATTTCCCGCCATGCACAGCGTTTATACTTTTATTTACAGCATTTATACTATACAAGAAACCTTTAGATTTATCAAAATGTGTCTGTCAGAACAGATAAAACATTCTGCTTAATCCCAGTTCCCTCTGCACTAATAGCACCATCACAAGGCATTGTCTGTTTTTGTTGTACTGCAAAATTACTCGCAAAAACCTCTTTATTAGGCACGGCTGAGAATAATTAAACAGACATTTTTGGAAAGGTTTTTTTTTTGCGTGTGGTAGAATGATTTCTATTATGTTTGCAAAGGATCACATGTTCAAAAAAAAAAAGTTGATAAAGCATACAGCCAATAAAACATTACTGCTTGGTTTCAACTTGATGGGGGTGGATTGAAATCCACTGCTGCTTCAATGTATATGTAATGATGAGTAATTATAATCAAATTATTAATCAATATTTTTCTTTCTAAATATTAAATGAGTTGAATGATTTCTCTAGGCTTCTGAGATTTCACTTTGTTATAGAAGTTACCAGTATAATTACTGAAATATTCTTTTCATGTATTCTTTAATGTATGTATTTGATATCTGAATGCAGTAAAAGTGCTTGCTTATTTATCCCAGCTTCCAGAAATGAAATAGGGACTTGTTTTGTGTTTGAGAAAGATCTTCAACGTGTTAAAACCTATAGTTTAATGGACCATTTCTTTGTTAAAGCCTTACTTTCCAGTTATACTAAAGTTAAGAGAAAGAACGCATTATCTTGATGTTTTGAGATGACTCTCATGTTTATAGTTTGAGCCTGGCTAAATCCAACCTTGGAAAAGCTGTGTGTCGGTGTGTGTGTTAGTCTTCTTGGTTAAGGAATCACTGGCATTATTGGAGATTGAGTGAATTGTTGTTCGAGACATGCTGGCGCTCAACAATCCAAATCTGCGACCTGGAAGGTCATGACGTGGGTCCGAATGTGTCAGATGCATAATCGATGGAGATATGCTTCCGTCTGTCTGTATGTGTGTGGAAAATTACTGTGTTTATCTATTTCTAAGCCAATGAGAACCATTCAACCTGTAAGCAATGACGTAGCTTAGACCTTGAAAATGGTATAACTGCTGTGATCTTTGTAACTGTAAGCGGGGCGGCCTACGAACTCCTGTGTGAGTATTGAAGCTGACTTCTGCTGATGAAACTGCAAACTATCTTCAGTAAAATTGTTCTTTAATTTTTTATAATTCTGACTCCGGGTCTTCATTCTTCATATCTGGTTCTGGGTCTTTGACTGTAAACCCCTTACAGTTATGGTGGAGGATGCGGGCAATTATTCTCGGTGACACCCCTGGCAAATCAACAAACAAGGTAGTAAGCTTTTTATTATTTGTTAGGGCTGTCTGACTGGAAGAGATTTTGAAGGAGAGCGGGAGAGCCTTCACTCCGATGAGGCGAGTGAAGAAGTAAGTTAATTATACTGCTGACAGTATAAGTCGCTGAGAGCGTCGTTAAGGGTAACGGCAGCAGACAGTGCAAGCGAAGCGTGCTCTGTGGGGGCCCCGCTGGGCATTACTGGTGTAGCACCACCCCAGCAGAGTACGTCCCTGGGCTGGAGGTCCAGTGGCACCGTAAACCTGCTCAATCTCTTCCATCTCAGATAGGGGATCCCCGAACTTAGTGAAGTGAATCAGGCAGTTAGGGATACTAACAATAATAGGGTTGTTTGCCAGGGATGCATCAGGAATGATTCCGAGAGAAAAATTAAAAAAGTTGTGACCCAAATTGGCGTGGACCAGTATATGTAACTGATTTTTGGAGTATACTTTGCAGTTTCATCACGCAGAAGCCAAGCTGTGTTGTTCAAAGATCGCCGCCTCCATTTCTGCAATAACTTCAGGTGAGTATGAACCATGATTAAGATATGGCAGAAAAATGTAATAGCCTAACATGATCAGTAACCTGAACAGTCCTGAAACAAATAGTGAGACAGAAAAGCAAACGCTGTAAGCAGCTGTGCTCTGAAGCCCTCACTTCAAAGAAATTTGCAGAAATTATGAAGTTAAATGGTAGTCAGGGTTTTGATTCTGATTGGAAATTTAAACAACAACTTGACTGGCTACAAACAAACAAAGAAACTGAAAATTTTAAATGTTTAGCCTCGTATTGCTTACGATGATTATAAAAGCAAGTGAAAGAAATTCTGGGTCAGGGATAATTTCCCTGGACAAGTGACTAAAGTTAAACAGAAACTTTGAGAAAACAACTTCGAATATTTTGAGCATTTCGATGCAGCTTATGAAAATTAATGTTGTGCCAATAATAATGATGAAGATTATGATTCGTCTATTGTTGTATCTGCCATGGTGGACTGTCAAAGAATATCGAGCACTGCTTATCAGTGGCTCTGTTTGCATTCCTCAATGGAACACACTGCTTCAAGGGTGTGCAGTAAGTTAGAGCAGACGGAGAGTGTTTTAATTATGGTCAGCAGGACCATTTAACATGTAAATGCCCACTGAGAAGGTGTTTGAAAATGTGACAGTGACACATTTCTGGTAATAATGCAGGTTTGAAAGTAGATCAGTGTATAAGTGAAGACGATATTAACATTTTGTCTGAGAAAGAATAAGAGATAAAAACAAGGTCAAAAGATTGAAGTCTTAAAGTGAGTCCTTTTGAAGAAAAGATCTATAATAGTAATTATTATAAGTGAACTGATGAATACAGTTTGATGTAAAATCAATGACCCATGAAAATTAATGACTCCAACAAATGTGAGTTGCAAAATGTATAAACCTAACTAAAAAAGATGATTGTGTTTTAATTAAACATTTTAAAAAGGGTTTAGATTATATAGAGAGACTAATCTCACGGATGATTTATAATAACTGCGAAAGATGCAGAGTAGCCTTGTCAAATTTAGTGTGAATCCTGATTGGAGATTGATAAACTCCTAGGAAAAAAAAAAAAAAACTTTGAAGACAGATATTAAGCTATGGTAATTGAGAACTTGACAATTAAAATTGAGATGAAATGTGAAATGTTATTGAGAGCTAGAATAATTATTTAAGATTAAATAAGCAGAGGCAGTAGGCTACTGAATTAACAGTTCCTAAATGTAAAATGTGTAGAAAGGCACCTGATTAAACAAACAGCTTGAAAACTGTTGACCATGAAAGAACTAGAAGCTGATGTTTTGCTTTCAAAAGATAAGTTTGTTATTGGCTGCAATGAAACAGGTTGCTTATCTGAATCTGATGTGTGCTGTGGCTGTACACGGCCAGTACGACAGACACTCAATCTGAGTGGAAATTTGTAATGTCTAAATAAAGACAACTATAAAATTATGTTTATTTGGAAACAAATGTCATTTCTGGCAAAGATGCCTTAAGCTGGGATAGTTAAAAGATGATAGATAAAGTTTAATGATTTTGTTGAAGTTAGAAGTTTATGAGAGAACAGTGTACCAATCCTGAGTGCCTCAGAGTCTCTCTCAGTCAATCCCAGCTAACAGGCTGTTATCTGACCCTGTGTCATAAGTAATAATAAGCTATTTATAGTAAAAGCACAGTGTCTCAGTTGAAAAATAAGACACAGAGATGTAAAAGAAATCATTGCCATTAAGAGGGCAATTTGTATTGGTGAATGTTTTAAATGTAAGACTGAATGACTTTAAAGAAGTCTTTAAAATAATAATGCAGACCTTAAATGATAGAAATAACATTTTTGATTATTTTATTTTAGGACCAGTAACTTCTTTGTCTTATCTTAAGTCTCCACCATTGAAACAGGCCCGAAGGCTACGGCTACAGATGTACAGTAACAGTACACTGAATGTATGGTTGTGAACTAAATTCACTGAGGATAATCTAAGTAGCTAGGTTGATGATTTTAAGATGGTTAATGGATTTTAGTGATTAAATACTGCTGTTATAAACCTGTCTCCCTGTGTAAACACTATTAGGCAATCAGAATGGCTCTGGTGACTCTTGAACGTGCCTTTCCTAAGCTCCAGAAAGCAGCTGAGTTCTGTTAAAGGAAACTGATTGTGTGATGGGAGAGAGCGGTCACCAGTTTGTAAGCGGTCACCAGTGGGCACAAGATAATCACCCCACGACGGGTAAGACTCTCTTTGGCCAGACAGAGGGCAACCTAAGCCAGGGGATTATCGTAAAGTCACTGCGGACTTCCTGAATGGAGGTGTGTTATTGAGACAGGTACGAGAGTTGAGCAGGAGCTGTGAGGCCAGCAGCGTCCTTATACCGTTAAGGGGAGATGACGCTGTGACGAGTTACGGCAGTCTGCCCTATAAATGCAAAGCTCCTCTATACCACTCACCAGAAGAAACCGCATTAATTGTATGGCTTGTTTTTCATTGTGACAAGTATCTGCAATTATGCCAGGGGGACAACACCGTGAGGAGAGGAAAATTAAAGATAAAGAGCTAACGGGAATGGGCTTTCAAGAGACAGCTGAGAAATAAGGGGAATTGCCATTATTTGTTGTGGGGACAGGAACAAAACTTTTTATGTATTGGCTGCCTCATGGGCAAGAATAAGAAAATTTATAGAAGTGTTGATTTTGAACTAATATGTTTTAACTCCTGAAGGTCGTTTGACATGGTGGGTGGCTAAAGATGAAGACAGTTTTTGATTTGAGAAAAGTCTGGATAACAAAATTTAATGGTAAAAGGATAGTGATTAATTTAATGTAATTATTATTTGTTAATAAGAGAGAGAGACTGTTTGAGTGGAGGAAGGGATGGCTGTGTCTGTCTTTCTGTTATTGGCCTGCTAGAGCAAGCTGAAGCAAAATAATGATAATGAACAAAGCAACTCAGCTGACTTGTCTAAAAATCTAAGGAATAATGAACAGAAATGCTTTGCAACTGGTTAAGAGACTACGTAAAGTAAGGTAAAAGCTACAGGAAAAATGTGAAGTTTAAAATCTTATTTAAAATTTAAATATTTTTTAGCAATAATATATAAAAGAAAGAGTTAATATTAAAAAGCGAACATTGAAAATGAGCAGTTAACATGCGTGTCCAGTATGAGTGTGTGTGATGGTGACTGCACTTTATGTCGTGTATGTGTTAATACTATTATTTTGTGATATTGTGTCATTAACCTCTGGAATGAGTGTTTTATCATTACAGATGGGTTAAGTGAAACGACAAACTTTAAAGAAGCTGATAATTCTGAGTCAATCTGATGAAAAGACAATGCAGAACATGGGACGAGCTTTAATTGGATTGGTTTTCCAGCTCTGTCTGCTATTGGTAATTATGACTTTTTTGTCATGTATGATGTTGATTTGAATTACTCTCTGGATTAGTATTTAAATTGGAATTGTGAAGTTGAAGATTGCCGTCCATTATGGGGTAAAAACTCTTGTCTAAATTCAACTGAGGGTCTAAATTTAAATAGACAACTAGGTGGGATCATAATGTTAAATGTAAAAATAATAGATTTGACGGCAGAGAGACAAAGTGACACATTGGCTAAGTCACTTAGCCAATGTATAAATTTTAAAATATTGCTGATTACTTACAAAGCACTAAATGGTTTAGCTCCCCAGTACTTGAGCGAGCTCTTAACGCATTATAGTCCTTCACGTCTATTGCGATCTCAAAATTCTGGCCAGTTGATAATACCTAGAATATCAAAATCGACTGCTGGCGGTAGATCCTTTTCCTATTTAGCACCAAAACTTTGGAACAATCTTCCTAACACGGTCCGGGAAGCAGATACAGTCTGTCAGTTTAAATCTAGACTAAAAACACATCTCTTTGGCTTAGCATACACATAACACATTATAGATTTCTATAATTCAATGTTAGGCTGCATAGATTAGATCAGCCGGAACCGGGAACACTTCCCATAATTCCTGATGTACTTTGTACATCATAAGAAGGATGGCGTCTACGCTAATATTAGTCTCTCTGTTTATCCCGAGGTTTACCGCAGACCGCCGGATCCAGGGCATATCCAGATCTGATGAAGGACCATCACATGGACACGTCGACACGCGTTATCAGGGCTGTGAAGGTCCATGGACCCCTCACCACTCATCTCCTCACCGGCCGGATGACCCAACCCAACCAGATGAACTGGATAATATCGTGAAAGTTCTGATCCCATCTGACTCCTGACATTATGCTGCCTAACTCATAATCATACACTGTTCATTCGTTGGCCAAAGGAGGACTGGCCCCCCGACTGAGCCTGGGTTCTCCCAAGGTTTTTTTCTCCATTCTGTCACCTGATGGAGTTTTGGTTCCTTGCCACTGTTGCCTTCGCCTTTTGGCTTGCTTAGTTGGGGACATTTAATTTTCAATTGAACAATACTATTACAACATTGTTTTCCTGTTATCTCTGTAAAGCTGCTTTGAAACAATTTGTATTGTAAAAAGCGCTATATAAATAAAGGTGACTTGACTTGACTTGACTATCCAAATTATCCAGAGTGAGCTCCCTCATTTTTACGAAAGGCCGGTGGGCGAACAAAGGAAGAGTGAATATAACTGCTAAAAAAATTTAATTTCTCAATCCATTAAATGGATGTATGACATTAGATGTCCAAGAAAACTTCAATTTAGTTAATAAAGGTTAAATGACATAATATTTTGGTTTCTGCACAACTGTATAAAGATAAGTGGGACTGAGACAATACTGATAATATTTTTTGCATCTTTAGACTAACCCTTTGATAGAGAAATACTGTGAGAAGTAGTTATAATGAAAAATAAAGTTAAAATTAATGATAAGAAAACAAGGGTATTGAAGAATTATTAAAATACCAGGACTTCCTTAATGAGGGAACTTTAAGTGTTGTTTAACTTTTAGTTTAAGACATGGGTGAGAGACTGATGGGAAAGATGGAAGAAATATAGAAAAATGTATGTTATGAAAATAAAATTTCTGATAGAATTTATGGAAGTCAAATTAAGTTTAAATGGTATGAAAAGTGAGTTTCAGAATAAAAATGAGCCATTCTATGATTAACAGGGATTAACGTGATATAAAGATAAGGAATTAACAAAAGCTTTATTAAGCAGAATGGGGGAACAATACTATATTTTAGTGGTCAAATAATGATTGAAATGATGATGTGAATTTGTTTTATTTTATTTCTATTTTTGAAACAAACAAAAAAGGGTATAAGATGTTATACAATTAACATGGTACATGCTATGTGACCGTCAACTTAAGAATAATTTCAGTAAAGACTTAAAGTGCTCTTAATTATTAATATTTTATTCTTTGTTGTTTATTTATTTTATTTGACAACCATTGTGTCTATAAAAGGGTTAGTGAAAATAATGGATTAACCATCCAACTTTGTTTATAATAAAAGGATTTGAAAATTATAGTTTTATAAAAACTGGTTCATGTATTCGTGTATTTATGATTGTAGACAATGTCTGTCTTTAATATCTGAGGAGTGACTGAGGGTTCGATCAAGGTCGAGAGTACAGGAGCAGTGTCTTCTTATTCAGCCCGGCTTTTTGGATGTTAGATATGCACTTGTTCTGTAATCAGTGTTGTTGATGATAATACCAAATTAGTAAAATGTAAAGACAGCTATGTCCAAAGGTTCTGGAGAATAATATACTATCTTGGATATGAGGGATAATTTGAGGGATATTTTGTTCATGATAAGTCCTTGAAGGAAAAAGATATTGTCTGTTTTATAAAAATAAAAAAATAAAAAAAATTAACCTGACAGAGCAGCATGGGTCAGAAACTTAACATTTTGAAGCAGCCTTTATTGATAGACCAGATGTGGTGGTATTGGACCCCACATTGGTCTAAAACGGGGGACTGATGGGGGTGGATTGAAATCCACTGCTGCTTCAATGTATATGTAATGATGAGTAATTATAATCAAATTATTAATCAATATTTTTCTTTCTAAATATTAAATGAGTTGAATGATTTCTCTAGGCTTCTGAGATTTCACTTTGTTATAGAAGTTACCAGTATAATTACTGAAATATTCTTTTCATGTATTCTTTAATGTATGTATTTGATATCTGAATGCAGTAAAAGTGCTTGCTTATTTATCCCAGCTTCCAGAAATGAAATAGGGACTTGTTTTGTGTTTGAGAAAGATCTTCAACGTGTTAAAACCTATAGTTTAATGGACCATTTCTTTGTTAAAGCCTTACTTTCCAGTTATACTAAAGTTAAGAGAAAGAACGCATTATCTTGATGTTTTGAGATGACTCTCATGTTTATAGTTTGAGCCTGGCTAAATCCAACCTTGGAAAAGCTGTGTGTCGGTGTGTGTGTTAGTCTTCTTGGTTAAGGAATCACTGGCATTATTGGAGATTGAGTGAATTGTTGTTCGAGACATGCTGGCGCTCAACAATCCAAATCTGCGACCTGGAAGGTCATGACGTGGGTCCGAATGTGTCAGATGCATAATCGATGGAGATATGCTTCCGTCTGTCTGTATGTGTGTGGAAAATTACTGTGTTTATCTATTTCTAAGCCAATGAGAACCATTCAACCTGTAAGCAATGACGTAGCTTAGACCTTGAAAATGGTATAACTGCTGTGATCTTTGTAACTGTAAGGGGGGCGGCCTACGAACTCCTGTGTGAGTATTGAAGCTGACTTCTGCTGATGAAACTGCAAACTATCTTCAGTAAAATTGTTCTTTAATTTTTTATAATTCTGACTCCGGGTCTTCATTCTTCATATCTGGTTCTGGGTCTTTGACTGTAAACCCCTTACAAACTACATTCAATTTCCAGGTGTCTCAGAAGGAGATTAAAAAATCTATATCTGCTTGAAAATCAAATAATGTAGCAAAGCTGCACAGTGTTTTTGCGTATCTCCAATGGGTCTGCATATATGTTTTGTGTTGGTTGCATCCGACTTTGTGTAGGAGATGCATATCAAAGTCATCCCCAACTGAAATCACGCTAACAAGCAAGCAGAGCGGCATGTATTATACAGTACATCAGCACTGCATGATCCAAACTGACACTTTGGGAGCTGAGAGCCAGTTTGAGACTAACTCTGCTGGTATCATTTATTGAGAGCCTGAAGCATCTCAGTGGTGCTTCGGCTGCCATCTCCTCTTATTCACGTTCCCTTGTCTTCCAGAGATCCACACTTCAGTGCTCTGTGTATTGCTGTCTAACTTTTTAATGTGTCCACGGATCACATAACGTCATTGTGTCGTGAAAGTAACAGATATCGGAAAAGAGGCTGCCGATTATTTGATCTGTGTATGTCCTGATCTCATGAAAGTGCGTATCTATACAACCTATGTTATTTATCGTGCCATTTATACGCCAAAAATAGTTTTTGCGTGCATTTGACACGCAGTTTTCGCGATACGCCCAATGGCGCGCGTGTAATACGCACGCACTCCCCACCCCTAATCCTATCCAAGGGGTTTTCAGTGCGTAAAACATTTTTGGCGTATAAATGGCACGAGAAATAACATTCGTGGAATAGATACGCACTTTCATGAGACGGGGTTGTCCATGCTGTTGTTTGCGCCTGCACTCGAGTGATGTCATAATCCCCCCTCTGCGTGTGTTTGTGACTAATATGCAAAACAAGCACAGTATGCATGCCATATGTGAATGTGACGTAGCAGGCTTGGTATTTATATTTTGGTGCATACAATCAATTTCTCATTGTAAATCCTATCCATTGGATTGTGAAGATATACTAGCTACTTTAGTCATTGTTTCCAGATATATCTCAGGCAGTGGTTGGGTTTGAGACAACATGAATGCATGTAAAAATGTACTAGAACAATATACGTGTTATCATGCAGCTATAAGACTGATTACTAATGCACCTTACAGAACCCATCATTGTGAATTGCATTCCCTTTCAAATTGGACGCCGTTACATATTAGACGGGAACTACACTGGTGTGTCCTGTTAGGTTTGTTACACAAATATCTTCAAGAGTTGCTGCAACAGATCATCTAATCATATTCTTTTGATTATCCCAGAAAGAAAACGACCTGTTTATGGTCGTTCACTCTTGGTTTTGCTGCTCCACATGATTGGATTGTGAAAAGTCATTGAAATTAGAGACATATATAGGGAGTGTTTTTATCACAGCCTGTTGTTTTTTTTTGTATAGTGTATATAGCAATGTATGTTAGTATGTCTTTCAGGAGATTTAAACTCTCCTGCCAGGCTGTTGAAAATAAGATCTTGTTCTTAAGTGACTTGAATGGTTAAAAAAAATGATTGCAATTGCATGGTTGCAAAGGTCACCAACAACAATCTTGATGAAGAATAACCTAAAGCAAAGGATGGCACTTGCTGTACCCAAACAAGAGCTTTATAATCAAAATTCCATCCATGTCTGACTTAAGTTGCAGTTTTTCTAACTGTGATAATGATTGATGTCCTCTTAGACAGGACCAGTAATGAGGTATTCTAAGTGCAACCTCAAAATGAAGCATTTCTTTCCTGTGACACCAGCATTTGATTTATAATTTAATTTAATTTTTCTTATACACTTTTGAAGCCTTCATACTGTATGTTAGATTTGTTTTATAAAAAGCAGTTTTCATTATTCCAAGTTACTGTGTCTGGGAACAAACACTTGGACCTCAAGCCGTAGATGCTTGTTTCCTTGGTAACGGGGGTCTCGTTGAATCTCTCCATGCATGGCACTTGAACGCGCCTGTTCTGGAGCTATATCTACGGGTGATAGATTGAGACAAGCTCTCATTGATTATTCTTTAAAAAATGTTGCATCCCTCTCTGTTTTAAAGGAATGGAAAACAAGTTTATCGACAGTTCGGCATGTAAACGATGATCATTTAATGAATAAGAATGACACGGATTTATCAGGTTGCCATAAATTGATTTTTTAACGCAAACAGTGTCATATTAAATCCCATATTAAAGGAAACAACACACCTACATGTCACCAACAGATTAATGTGAAAGTATAATGATAATATCCCATAATAATCCATGCAGTTTGTCAGTGTAGTTAAATAGGCTATTGGTTGCCTCCGTGTGTGAAAATTCTGGACAATAGATGAACAAAACAAATAGGCTACAAAATATGAAAAATATAATCTTTTTAAAGCTATTTTCCCTTTTTATTTAACAATTCACACAAAAATACTACGTGCATCTTACTGGTCTCATGCGACTTATTACACATCAACGTTGTCCAATTAGTTCAATCACACGTCACCGTGATGACCTGAGATTTTCCTCGCATTAACGCAAATGTTTTGAAGTCTATTCAAACGTGACAGCTCCGTGATATTAGGGGTGATCTACGAGTGCGCGCGCATCAGTGCGCGAGCACAGTTCTCAGCACCAAGGACAGCGTCTCTCACAGAGCATCAGGTCACCCTTGACAAAACCTTGACTATGATTCACTCACGGCAGGAGCGGGAGAAGTGAACGCAGGTGATGACTACAACATTACCGCAAAACTGAGTTCTGCACCTTTTCCCAAGAGAGAGCGAGAGAGTAAGGCGACTATCAACAGGAGCGAGCATCGTTTTCTAAAAAGGCGTGTTGACATGGTTTTTTTGAACATGAACGGGTTTCATGAGCGGACTCAATGAGTGAAGCCCATTCCTCAGCGGACTAGACTGAGGCGATCGCATTCCAGTGCTGCTGGAGAGGACGCAGTGAGAGCGGATCTGTCTAATCAACGGACATCGACACGCATCCTCCACGGGCCACTCAGCTTGACTCCTCTGCCATCCAGGGCAAAATGCGTCTGGTTCTGTTCGCTTTCCTCATCTCGTGCTCCTGTGCGAGAGGCGGATGCGAACCAAAGAATGTGAATATCGGGGCTGTCCTGAGTCAGAAGAGATATGAGCAAGTGTTCAAAGACGCTGTCACTCAAGCCAACAATATATACGGCAAAGATAAGTTCAAGATGAACGCTATTTCAGTCACCCATAAGCCAAACGCCATCCAGATGGCACTCTCCGTATGTGAGGACCTCATCTCTAACCAGGTAACACTCGCAAACCAGTCTCACCTACTCATTAGGATATCAGGAAAACGCATTTTGAAAACATCCGAATACATTTTTAATACAATATTTTGAAGAGCCATGTCATATTGCTCTCCTTTTTTGAAAATAATATTAATAATAATAGGCTACATTAAGAAACCCTGTTTAAAAACATCTATACCAATCTATCTCTATAAATAATGCTATAATAGTATCTTTTTATTATAGGTCTAAAGTTATATTTCACTTAATTAAATTTCACAGTTTCATAATATAGTATAATCATAGTAGGCTATAAGATTAAACGAGAATTTTTGAAGTATACTGACAGTATTTTTACTTGCACAATATCTTATAACTGCTTATGTTTTAAGTGCGGTCAAGCAAGCTCAAATCTATCTATCTATCTATCTATCTATCTATCTATCTATCTATCTATCTATCTATCTATCTATCTATCTATCTATCTATCTATCTATCTATCTATGTTAAACATGTTACTGTTTCGGATGACCCCTGTGAATTTAGGCTATAGCCTATTATATCAAAGAGTTAAATCAAGCTTTCATTTTATTCATTTATTTTTAATTAAATATTTGTATTGTATTCTTTGTTAGTTTTTCAGCTTGTTATGCTAATTGTTTTTGGTAAACGCGAGGGAAAAAAAGAATACAGGCTATTCATAAATACAACATCTTCAAAATCATGAATCATATACGTGAATTCATTAAAGGACAGTTATTTTCAGCCAGATTTAGTTACTTAAACTTTGTTTTATCCAAGGTCAAGCGCTGTCGCGAATCATGATTTGTATTTGTTGCATGTGAAAACATTCAACAGGATCAGGGGTCCATTTTGACATAGCAATGAGTGAGCGCAAGAAGACTGCTCAGAGGTTACATGAACTGAGATTGAAACAATGCAAAGTATATAAGATATGTGACAATGTGATTCATGTGGTGTCATATAAATAATACATATCCAAGCAAAGCTTTTAAGGTAGTAGCATGTCTAACCCCTCTACGAGGCGCAATGGCTTCACCGCTGGCCCTCCGCCTCTATTTTAATGAAAAACGAGGCCAACATGGCGCCAGACTCATAGATAACAGCTGCTTTGTTCTGCGTGGAAAGCTCTATCAGAATATTACACAGCGACGGAGGCAGAGATTATAGACTTCAACGCTACGGATTACCATCCAAATCACACCCGCCTAACATACGCTTGCACGCGCACAGAGCCACATGCGTGCATGCATGCAGTTCATGACAACCAACCTGCAAACTGCTGATGTTAGATCAACACTTTGACATTCTACTGTCAATTGGCTCGTCTGGCAATGTTAAATAATTGCTTCACGTTTTAGAAATGCGTCAATTACAAATACAGGCAACTAACCAAAACAGTCACGTGTTGTGTGAATAATTACCACCCTCCATATTGCTAAAATGTTGCTCATTTTAATGGAAAAGAAATGTAAAAATGCTAAAAAAAAAAAAAAAAGGTTAACAGCAAGTTACCTTACCATGTAAGATGAAACGTATTAATTATATTTAACAGGACAGTGCATATTGTAAAATTACTGTAAACTTTTTGTAAGTAGCCCTCTGCCTATAGCTATTTTGCATATTTTGCGCTCATCACTGTCACTTTTTACCCAACCGACCAATCACAGTGGAGGAGGGGTGAGACCACACCGACCAACCGCCACATTCTGCTTGTACAACGTCAACAGATGACAACAAGAAAAACAAAGCCAGGAAAAATACGTTAGGCTACATTGTATCGACATTTTAACATAGAATCAACACAGAAACACAATTTAGTGAAATGAGATATAGTAACACTTTCGCGGATATTCCGTATCATGATAACAAGCAAAGTGTCTCAACTGAAAAAAATGCTGGCTGCCAAAACGCTCTCTAGCGCCCATAGCTAGGCGTTTTCAGCAGAGCGCCTAGCGTTTTCAGCTGGCTAAAAAAATGTAAGCGTTTTTCACGTTAAGCGTTTTAGAATGTCCCAAATTTACCAACCATTCATCGCGTTCCAAATCTGCGCTACTAGAATTTCGTCTGTGCTGAGTGTGCTCGATGACGCCGCAGGACGTTCAGAATTAACGCATTTTATCAAATTCAAGCGAATTTGAACAAATATTTAGTTTTAGAAGTGAACACATAACACAGCCTATGAAATTTTTGACCGCCACACGACACGTCGCGATTGACCAATCTGAATCTAGTTGTAAGTCACGTGATAAGGTGATTATAATTTATTTTCACATTTTATGTTGTTTAGTTAGGCTAATGTTTATGCCATTATCTTATTGCATGTTTGTTAGCTTATAGTGGTCTTTGTTTGGTAACAAATCCAATCTTTATTAATATGGTCTTCCAGTTTACCACCTGTTTTATGGTGGTTATCAATAGGCTATTTTTCTAGTATACAGCAGATTTTATTAGGTCAAGTATGTTTGTATATAAATTGTTTGTATATAAAAATGTTTGTGTATATATATATATTATATGCATTGTAAAATATATAGGTATCAAAATACCAGAATTTATGTTTTATTCTCCTCACTGTGATGCTCAGGTGTATGCGATCTTGGTGAGCCACCCACCCCAGTCCAACGACCATCTGACTCCCACTCCGGTGTCCTACACGGCTGGTTTTTATCGTATCCCTGTTGTGGGCCTCACCACCCGCATGTCCATCTACTCCGATAAGTGGGTGTGGGAGACCAGATGCTGGCCTTTGACTCCAGCTCAGTATAGTTCAGACAGATTCAAATTCTACCTGCGTTTCACTGTAGATTGTCATCTGTCCTTTTCTTCAGTCAACCTTTTTTTATAAAAATGCTTTGTTTAGAGCTTTGAAAACTGTTCTGGAAGATAAATATAAATAAAAATGTATTTTTGCATGACGCTCCTCCTCCATGGTGGTTTTCTATTCCTGCATCAGGACTGAATAATGTGATAAATGTTTACTCAGTTTCAGTTCTAGCGTGGACCTTTTTTTAGACATTTAATTAAAAACTCTCATAAATACTGTAAATAGCGTTATGATCGATTGATTCTTTTAGATTCACTTCAACTCTTTGTCTTCTGAATTGTCTTCTGCATCTTGGCGTGCTAAAAAAAAGTAATGTTGGGATCCATCTCTAAATTAATTACAGTTAAAGTGATTAAAACCTAATGAACTGAAATTGCCTCGGGCCTTTGAGATTCACCAGTTCTTTTTCTCAACGTCCATTTAGAGCATCCACCTCTCCTTCCTGCGCACTGTACCGCCTTATTCCCACCAAGCCCAGGTGTGGTTTGACATGATGCGTGAGTTTCAGTGGAATCACATCATCCTGATTGTGAGTGATGACCATGAGGGCAGAGCGGCACAGAAAAGACTGGAAACCCTGCTGGAGGAGAGGGAGACGAAGGTGAGACTCACACGGTCCAGCATTTAAATGAGTGTGCGTGTGTAAGTCAGCGTGTGTTCCTGTAATCAATATCTCAGAGGTCCTCTATATATGTTAAATGTTTCCTTTTTTCTGTTGTGTAAACACATTTCTTTCCATTGGCTAACATTATTTATGCCAGAGGCATCAGCAGCGTCTTAAGTGGTTTATCTGCAAAACTTTGTACTTTTCTACTCATCTCACATTGCTTTTTTACCATAGTCAGATTCTCCTATTTGTCTATCCACAACAGGAGCAAAATGAGGGACTTAGCCTGGGGCTGTGCAAAAAATCAACCAAAAAAATTTGGCAGGGAGTTTGGTTCAAGTTTGTGTGATTCTGTGAGAATTTCTTCCCAGCAACGGACTGTGACTGATTTATAGGTTTTCTTTGTGTGCAGCTTTGCACTGTTAAATATTTCACATTATATAAGAAAGTATTTCACAATATATTTGACGGTAAGGGTAGTGAACATTAAACCTCTTTAATGTTTGCAATTATACACATATCATGTATGTGTATAATTCAAAATTTCATATGCAGTGTCTAAATAAATAAAAAAGAGTTGTAATTTAGTAAAAAGAGAGAGACATTTCTTCAGGATCTGAATCCATTAGCATGGCGCTGTATTTTTAGGACACCCGCAATGTCGTTGCAATGTCATGTTCAGTATGGCAGCCTCAAGGCCAGCTGTTTTTATATGCACATGGCCAGACTGTTTTGGGAATCAGTAGAAGGGTTCATGAAAGTCTTTCGGTTGTGTCTTTTATTACAGCAAAAAAACTTTGCCTGCACATTGTCTGCAGGGCTGGATCACTGCATATTAAAAGCTTTTTGTGATATAGTTTAGAACAGTTTTTCGCTGATACTGTATATATATAAGATATAACCTTTGGGTTACCAGTCTGACTCTCTAACCATTGGGCCATATTTTACTTCTGCTCTGCAAAGGCAACAAAGACTTGACAGACTGTCTATATATCAGATTCTGTGGCTCTGAAGAATGTGTATTATCTTGATAGAGTGCCTAAAATATGTTGTTTCAGGCCATATGTCTAGACTGGCATGCCTTGTGGTAGCAACTTGTTGTGCTTCATGGGCTCTAGCTGATGTTCTTTTACAGTAGATTGACAGAGAAATTTAAATTGATTGATGGGATGGCGTGAACTGGATTAGGTTGTGCATTATGACGAAATAGAGTTCAGAAGACATTAGCATTTATTATTAATTGTGGTAAAGCAAGGAGCCCACTCAGGGCAGGTGTTTTAATTAAATCCAGGTGAAAAGGTTCAACTAAAATATTGAGAAAACAATGAAAGGAGCTGAGCTCATTGAAATAAGAGTGAACCGGTTTAGACCATTTGCAAGGATAGATAAGGTTTGTTGATGTTTTTGCAAGCCCCAGGATTAGAGTTTCCCAGTTTGAAGCAGAAAAGTGGAGATTTGTTGGAATGCTTTACTGCGCACCATATATAACTGTTTATAATATTCTGTGTCTGCATATTTTCTCTGTGCACATTATTCATCAGAGTAAAAACAGGAACTATGAAAACCTCGACCAACTGTCCTTTGACAACAAGCGAGGACCCAAGGTATATTTGCATGGTCAATGCACGCCGCCCCAAACGTTATATGAAAGTAGCCACTAGAAAACAGTCAAACAATCAACAAACCGATTCCAGAGATTCTTATCCTGCCAGCACGTATATTTATTTGTTTGGATTCCTTTTATGATTTCAATCGAGAATGGGTTATTTTTTCTGTTAAAGCGTATACAAAAACTCGCTCCCCCACCTGTCACTTTTTTATTTTTGTGTAAAGGAATGCATGTATTGTAGCCAGCAAGATTGCAAGTCTATTCTTTTTGACACAGTGCGTGGAGATCTGGTCGAGTGGGACAGGCACTATCCAGATGTTACTCCCACCTTTCTGCAGCATTTCTTCTTTTTTGTTGGTTTTTTATTTTTTGTTGGGAAAGAAGCCACCACCACCATCTTCCTTCACCTGTTTTTTGCTTTCCGGTTGCATCAATCTTCTTCTCCCTTTTCCTGTAACATGCACGTTTTTCCTTGGAATCTTGATTCCCTTGAGTTTGCATGTGAAAATGCAGAACTTTTTTTTTTTTTTTACCTGCTCCAAGCTTACTTACGTTTTTTTCATTTAAGCAGTTTATCTCAGACACTTTTTTTACTTCATTTTTTAAACCCCCTCCTCCCCCTCCCAAAAAAAAGAAAAAAAAGGAGAGGGGAAAAAAACGCAAGCGCTCAAAGAGCATGGTTCATGGTGGGAATGAGTCAACTACTTGACTAATGTTGTGTCCTAATCCCAGGCAGAGAAAGTGCTCCTGTTCAGCCAAGACACAAATCTGACGGCTCTGCTCCAGGAAGCCAAAGAGCTAGAGGCCAGAGTTATCATCCTGTCCGCAAGGTGAGTTCATCTCCGCTGCTTAACCCAACAGACTGCTAATCGCTAATGTTGCTGAATAATACATGTGGCCAGCCACGAAACTGAATATTTGGTGCTGGCAAATATGGCAACGCTTTGGTTTGAGGATTCTAAAAAATATGTTTGTGTATCAGAGTGAATTTTTCAGTAGAGATTTGGCTTCTATTTGATTCTTTTGGAATTTTAATTGAATTGGCCACATCTCACAGGAAGTTGAATTGGATTTTGAATTGGAATGAGGGGATGATAAATTTACTGAATTGCAAGTCAAAGAAATTCAGATAATGAAGAAGTGTTCTTCTACCCTGGTCCAAAAGTTATAATACAATATAATGTAATATGGCAAACTTTGCTTTTCCAGTAAATTACAAGTATATAGATTTCTTCGAATTTCAATTTATTTAAATTAAGTCCAAAGTCTTGTTCGCTATCTCAAAGTTCAGTTTAGATTCAAGAATCGAATTGGAATTTAGACATTCTCAATTCATTGTGATAACAATTTTAGTGAGTTTATACATTAAAAAATAAAACATTACAGCAAATGAAGCTAAAATGATGTCCAGCATCAGTACAAACACTTCATAATCCGTTTTCTGGTTAAATGAATTAACATCTAATTTGTTAACAAGAGATTGCCTCAAAATGTCAAACTGTTTGTCTGCCCTTCATGACTCACTCATAATCAGGCCCATACAGAATATGCAGACTGACTTGAGGGGGGAATTTTAGGCATTCTGCGTAATGGATTTAAACATGACAAAATGTGTTTTACACTCTCGTTGGTGAATAAAAGCATGGTCTCAATAGTGAATGCTCTGAATTCAGAGTTCTGCACTCACAGATTTCATGTGGGCTTGCTTATAACATTAACATTTTAGGTGTTTACTCCAATCCGTTATAACCAATCTTTGTCCAATCACAGTGAAGACGAAGCTGCAGCCATTTATAAAGCGGCACGCCAGCTCAATATGACAGGCTCTGGTTATGTGTGGCTTGTTGGAGAAAGGGAGATGTCTGGTAAAGCACTGAGTGAAGCCCCAGATGGTATGTACTTTTCATCCTCTCCATTTTCTCTCTCTCTCTCTCTCTCTCTCTCTCTCTCTCTCTCTCTCTCTCTCTCTCTCTCTCTCTCTCTCTCCCCTCTCTCTCTCTCTCTCTCTCTCTCTCTCTCTCTCTCTCTCTCTCTTCTCTCTCTCTCTCTCTCTCTCTCTCTCAGGCTGTTTAACAAACTGAACATGTTTGCCTTTTAAGCTTTTTATACGATTACAATTTGCAATCCCCACCGACGAAATCAGTGTCTGTGCTGTACTTGCGTGTTTAAACGTTTAAACATTTGCATGTTTAAAGGTTTTAAACACAGTGATTCTTTACTCATTGTACTGTGCTTTATGTCTAATGTTTAATTTGTTTCATTTTTGAGTGTTTGTCCTTTCTTTCAGTAGACAACAAATGATGCAATAGAGAGTTGTGGTAATCCATATTGGTTTGAATGTGCATACATTTTTAAGGTTTGGCTGTCATGAGTTTATGTATAAGTGGTGCTTTGCTACCTCCACATTGAGGTGTGGATATGATGGTAAGCGACAACCGCATTTCTTTGTTCCCGGCTTCTTTATATACACATCCGTGTTCAACTTCACATCATTCTGCTCGGTGCTGACCCTGTCCTTATCCCCCCATGACTTTCACAGCCCTTCTGTCTGTCTTGAGACAATTCGTCGCTCATATGCAATGCACGTTTGTTTCTCTCTCTGGCAATGTGTGCATTTATTTATTATGAGTATGCCTTGACGTGCTCTTGAAGTGAGAGTCGTGTTGTGAAGCATTGGCCAACACCATGTAATGTTGTCAACTGGGCAGGCTTGCTCGGCCTTCAGCTTATCAATGGCAAGAACGAGTCTGCGCACATCTACGATGCCGTGGCTGTGGTGGCCCAGTCCATTCAGGAGCTCTTTGAGAAGGAGAATATCACAGAGCCTCCTCGAGGCTGTGTTGGCAATACAAACATCTGGAAGACTGGCCCACTCTTCAAACGGTGAGGCCAGGGATGATCACTGGCTAGCATTTGCTAGCTTTCCAACCAACCATCCATTTGCTGTCATGCATTATCATACATTACCACTGGTCTGGCACTGACAAGAGTGGATCGAAGCTTTCACACCACAAAGATTGAAATCGCAAGCATTTTGCTTCTAAAAACCATGCCTTCACTCCTCAAAAGGAGTAATAATCGAGTGCAAGGACACATCAAGCCTGTTAAGTTGTTGATTACATTGGCCTTGTGAAATCTGGTGGTACCAATTTGCATTTGAGACCCAATTTGAGACCCTTACAGGTGTCATTTCTGTTCTCCTATGTCTGTGCCTGCACATTACGTGCCATCTGTCTCCACCCCACATGATACTGTACCCCCTAAATCTTCCCTAGTTAGTTTTAATGTCTTTTCCTAAGACATGCCTGCATCTCCCATCTCTGAATTCCTGGTAAACTTCCATTACTTCCAGTCATCGTCAATGTCTTCCGTTGTGTTTAAATGAGCATTTTGTGCCTTTTCTAAAACCCCCCCTCTGGTGTACTAGAGTACTGATGTCATCCAAGTATCCAGATGGCCTAACAGGCCGCGTGGAGTTTAATGATGACGGAGACAGGAGGTTCGCCCACTACAGCATTCTGAACTACCAGAAAACCCGGCTGGTGCAAGTGGGCGTCTACAATGGCTCGCAAGTATGAAATTGGCTCAGTCTTTTAATGAGCTGTCCTTCTACTTCACACAAACATTGCTATTTTAACAGTTGGGGCAGTTAGCACACTAATTTTATTGTAACACTTTACAGTAAGTTTACAGCATTAAGTTTCATGATCCAATAATGAAGAGAGGCTGCTCATTGCAGAGCCAATGGGTGGAGCGTGATGTCCAGCTCCCCGTCTCTGAATGTAATCTGGGCATAATGGATGGAGCTAAAAAGTCCAACCACACCCTAACCCTACCCATAATTATATCAACAGAACTGGACTAGATCAAGTTCCACCCATGACGTCCAGAGAGGGGGAGCTGAACTTAATTTGGCTCTGCATTGAGCATCACTTCACAATGTTTGTGAAGTGGGTTCTACAGCAATGTAGTCTGGGGGCAGCTTACAACATTTTTTTACAGCATTTATTTATCTAGATAAATGTTAACTTATAAACATATTATAATTCATCATTCATTTTAAGTAGCTATTAATTCACTTAATACAAACTGACATGATATTAGTGTGTAGAATTCAACAATAAACAATATTAATGTTTTAAAAGTGAATTTAAAAGTGAAATCTAAAAAAATGTGAATAATAATAAAAAAACATTTACATTATTTAAAAATGCAGTGAAGTTAGACAAATGTATATTAATGGAAATTAATGAGGGTGAATGACCCTAAAAAAATATTTTGTTCCAGGTTGTAATGAACTCTCAGAGGAAGATTATTTGGCCAGGAGGAGAAACTGAAAAGCCGAAAGGCTATCAGATGTCAACAAGATTAAAGGTACTTCATTGCGGGGGTTTTGATGCAGAATTGTTTCCCTTAAAAACCCCTTGCATTTACAATTTCATTTACAAGTCATCTTGTTTCTTTGTTAGATTGTCACCATTCATCAAGAGCCCTTTGTCTATGTCAAACCGACGTTACAAGATGGAACATGCAAGGAAGAGTACACTGTAAATGGAGTCCTGATCAAAAAAGTAATCTGCACTGGTCCCAATGAGACCATTCCAGGTAGGCGTTATGTATTATTATGTACTGTATGTATATTTTTGGACCAAAGTTGTGCTTTGTCCAGATTTGACTGGCTTGTGTATCTCTATAGGTCGCCCCATAGTGCCTCAGTGCTGCTATGGGTTCTGCATTGATCTTTTGATCAAACTTGCAATGACAATGAACTTTACCTATGAAGTGCATCTAGTGGCTGATGGCAAATTTGGCACTCAGGAGCGTGTGAGTAATATGATAACTTTATTGATTCTTCACCTGCCTGTAGCCTTGCATGTCTTTTCAAAGGTCATGCAACTAGGCTTGTTTGTGCATTTTCAAGCCTCTGCTGAAATATGCATTTTGAAATTTAGAAGAAGCGCATTTAGGCATGACAAATTTCTTAACGTTATCTTCCTGATATCAGGTAAATAACAGCAACAAGAAGGAGTGGAATGGCATGATGGGAGAGCTCCTGAGTGGCTTGGCAGACATGATCGTGGCTCCACTTACTATCAACAATGAACGAGCCCAGTACATAGAGTTTTCGAAACCGTTCAAGTACCAGGGGCTCACAATACTTGTCAAAAAGGTGAGTCTCAGATGACCAACAGATCATTATTTTAATGTACAGACTTCAAAGTGATAGTTTACCCAAAATAAAAGTCAATGGCGACAAATTTTGTTCTGGACCACACTGACTTTCAATGTATAGGCAGGCAAAAACTATTCTTTAAAACATCTTCCTTTTCTGTTCCACTAAATAAAAAGAGTTAAACGGCTTTAGAACAACAATAAAATTGGTACATTTTGGGTGAACTATCCCTTTAAAATGGCATTATTTCTTGTGGGCAATAAGAAAGTAATAGATGAAGATCTGGTGTCAGTTTAATTTCAGTTTCATGGCTGCTAAGTTTCAAATAAAGTATATAAAATGTAATTAATTTTTGGAAAAATCCTCTGAGAACATGACTTTCTGGGATGGAAATAGCATTACAGTTTCTTGATTTAATTGAATTCCCTGAAGTGGGCTTATCTATGTACTGAGAAAATGCTGTGATAAATCAATTGACTCTGGAGTACAGTGAAATCTATTAATACACCTCTAACTAGCGTAGATGTAGACTCCATTTGGTGCTCCATATGGCAATGCATGTGGCAATGTGGGTGGTGTTTGTTGGATTGGATAAAGCTGTGTTGTTTTGCAGGAAATACCACGCAGTACACTGGACTCGTTCATGCAGCCTTTTCAGAGCACTCTGTGGTTACTGGTGGGTCTATCGGTCCATGTTGTGGCGGTGATGCTCTACCTATTAGACCGTTTCAGGTAAAGGAAGACTCGTTACATGCATGACACCTTAAAGGGATAGTTTATCCAATCTTGTTTGTCATTCATTCTTCTGTGGAACACAATGGATGATATTTTGAAAAATGTCTCAGTGTTGTTGTTTTTTCCCTCCATACTATGAAAGTCAATGGGGTCCAATGTTGTTTGGATCCCAGCGTTCCTTGAAGTATCTTCTTTTGTGTTCTGCAGTAGAAAGATATTAAAACAGGTTTGCAACAAAAAGGGTGAGTAAATGATGACAGGATTTTCATTTCTCAGTGAACTATCCCTTTAAAACTCATCCTTGGATAGATGTAGAAATGGCTGAACACACAGATGTGAGAATGTGGCTTGATATCATCAAGTTTGCAGAAGATCTCAGAAGTTTGGCTGAATATTAACAACATTTTATGGATGCAGTCTAAAAGCATCTGCCTCTGACTGATATGCGCTTTGCCCTGCAGCCCGTTTGGAAGGTTTAAAGTAAATAGTGAAGAGGAAGAAGAAGATGCCCTCACTTTATCCTCTGCTATGTGGTTCTCCTGGGGTGTACTTTTGAACTCCGGAATTGGAGAAGGTAGACATCAGAAACGAGAGATTATTATTCAGTCCATCGCCCCTGTGAGGTGGAAATATTGCTGGCTCTGTGTTTGATTGATTTTGCAGTAAGCATAATTTTCTTTATCGCTTTCACCCCACTTACATTCGCAGGTGCCCCTCGGAGTTTTTCAGCAAGGATTTTAGGTATGGTGTGGGCTGGTTTTGCTATGATTATAGTTGCATCTTATACTGCCAATTTGGCAGCCTTCCTAGTGCTGGATCGGCCTGAGGAGCGCATTACCGGCATCAACGACCCTAGGGTGAGCACTAAATATGAAGTAGCTTTGCATGATATACAGCAGAATATCAAATAGGACTCTAAATTACTGTGCACAGAGATTTCACATTTCACACGGCATAAAACACCACATATAATTAAGCTTGCCAAGGACACATAATTATGGGTCATTTGTTAGCAAAGGTTATTTTTATTTGCCATGTTTCATCATAACAATCCATGTCAATTCTGCCATGTGGGCTGAAAATTAGCAAAGGACTGAATGTTACCATCTGAATAAAAGTAAAATAAATAATATATTAAAGGGTACCTATTATGGCATTTAAAATGTTCATAATGTTGTTCTGGGAGTCCCCAACAACAGTTTTACATGCATGCAATGACAAAAAACACTTTTGTTGTCTTATAATATGCATTTATTTTTACCTGATTTGCTCACCGATTTCCAAATGATTCGTTTGACGACTCATTTTTCAAACCCCGCCTTTGCGTGACGCTAATCTGCGGTGATTGGTCAGTTGACCCAGTCAGTTATTTTTCGCGTTAACCCAAAGCTTAAACATATTGATAAAGCACTGCTGTACTACAATACGCTCTATTCTTTATGACAACTCCAATAACATCGACAAACATTTTACATATTTCAAAAAAACACACACACACAGCTTGGACACCTAAGCTGCTCTGAGCGTAACTGACACACACACACACACACACACACACACACACACACACACACACACACACACACACACACACACACACACACACACACTTATTATTGAGCATGCTACAAAACCCATAAAAGCAACAATTCTTAACAGTACTTACAGGTTGTGATTCGGAGGAGGAAGCTGATCCAAATAAACTTGGTAATGAACGTTCCTTCAGTATCAACCGACTCGCGAATCCACACTTGAAAGCATTTATGTTTGTAAAGGAATCCTCATTAAAATGACGCGAACACAGCTCAAGGTGGCTATACTTGTGTGGTATAGTTGTAAATATAAACTCTAGCCACTGATTCTTCACATGCTCGTCTCTGGGCAGTGAAAAAAAGTTCGCTTTTGATTCGCACTTCAGAACAGCTCGTCGACATGTTGTTTTCACTGTTTTCTGGCGCGCATAATGAGTGGGCGTGTCTTATTCAAATAACTTGTCTAGTTGACGTCAACTAGACAGAGAAAAAGCATCGTTCGTCTAACGATTCATATCAGCGACTCAGAGTCGACTCTTACATTTGAGAGACAATAACTTTGTATACGGTGAACTTTCATATTTAAAACTTTGCAGGATGTTTTCGTTCACTTAGATCTATGTTACACACTACATGAAAGGTAATTTTCAAAATTCCATAATAGGTACCCTTTAAAATCAAAGGGGTACAAGTATATTCTGAATGGTATTTTCTAATATTTACAGTTATATACTTACAATTGTAGATGCACAGCTGTATGACTTCACTAAACATTTTTAGGTCATACTTACCTTGGTTTGCCTCTATTCCCACAGCTATTTACCTCAGAAATATTTAATGTAATTACAGACAAAAAAGTCAAAGTTTTGGATTTGCAGACACCAAACACCATTTTGAACAGCATGTTTTGAACAAACAAATAAATTATCTTGCATAGCACCCATTTATAACAGTTCATCCAGACCGTCCCACTGTTACCTTGTATTCCAGCTGCGAAACCCATCAGACAAGTTCATCTACGCCACAGTGAAGCAGAGTTCTGTGGACATTTACTTCCGGCGCCAAGTTGAGCTTAGCACCATGTACCGCCACATGGAAAAGCACAACTACGAGAGCGCCGCTGAAGCCATCCAGGCCGTGCGAGACAAGTCAGTCAGCAATAAGAGTTTCCTCTAATTATATTTTTAAAGTATTGTAATTTTTTGTTAAACCTGCCAGAACAGGTTTATTTGAAGCTGTTGTTTTAAAGCTCCCTTTAGGGGCCGGACATAGATATCAATGCCAAGAAGTGGGCTGCAAATAAATTTCCATTCAGTATAAAGGATGACACATATTCCTCTCTCCTCAGTGACTCTGTGAAGAGCAGCGAGAGGCTAAACTCCTGTTAGTGTGATTCAGTACAGTATTGTTGTGGAATACAAAGCAGGGTAGGGAGTTGTATTATAAAGAAAGACCTTCACTACAAGGCTAAGACGGGAACAGATGGCAGACTGCCAGTGTTTAATACATTTCCCTTACACATTTTTTACATCTGGAGTTGTATATAATCACCAGGAATTACTTCCACTTTTCTCCATTCAGAAGATGCAAGTAATTCAAGCTGTTTGTGTAAAGTGTAGTAGAGGTGCAAATTAATTATTAAATACAATGGTGAGCAGCAGAAGTCTAAGACTATAAAAATCTGGGATCTAATTTATTTTGAATTTTCAATTTATCAAACAATCCTGAGGGGGGAAAACGTATCATGGTTTCAACAAAAATATTAAGCAGCAGTTTTCAACATTATTAATAATTAGAAATTATTTCTTGAGGACCAAATCAGCATATTAGAATTATTTATGAGGGATCATGTGACACTGAATACTGGAATAATGCTGCTGAAGATTCAGCTTTGTCATCACAGGAATAAACTACATTTTAAAAAATATTCAATTAGAATGCAGTTATTTGAAATTGTAATAATATTTCACAATATTGCCATTTTTACTGTATTTTTGATCAATTAGATGCAGCCTTGGTGAGCATAACAGACTTCTTTCAAAATTATTTAAAAAAATTGTAATTGTAAAGATAAAGAATTTTATTTAAATAGCAGAAATGCTAGACTTATCATATTTTCATTACAATTTTTTTCTTCTCATAGCAAACTCCACGCATTTATATGGGATTCAGCAGTGTTGGAGTTTGAGGCCTCGCAGAAATGTGACCTGGTCACCACAGGCGAGCTGTTCTTCCGCTCTGGATTCGGTATTGGCATGCGCAAAGACAGTCCATGGAAGCAAAACGTCTCACTGGCCATCCTCAGGTAATCTCAGTCAAGACTAATCATCCACAGTACGCTGCTATATTTTGTTTGTTTTTCTCTTTTTTTCTGTTCCTTTCTGCTAATCCCTAGGCTTACCGCAATCACATGTCAACTGTTTCTATTTATGTAATAACGGATTGTTTGACTGATGTGTTGGGTCTTTGAATTAATAGTTCCCATGAGAATGGCTTCATGGAGGACTTGGATAAAACCTGGGTCCGTTATCAGGAGTGTGACTCCAGAAGCAATGCACCAGCCACACTCACTTTTGAGAATATGGCAGGTATGATCCCCCTCTCACAGGATCTCTTTTGCTTTTTAAAGGTTTGTTGACAGACACTGACAGTGATCAAATCCCTCAAGTTTGTTGAGTCTCTGTGCCGTTGGTCGCTAGTAGACTTTTCTACTCGACCGTGGTATCCAGCTGTACGAGTTAGAAGATTGTCACATCATGTCTCTGCTCATTTGCATTAAATTAAAACCAACTTTATCATATCACCAATGTTCACAGAAGCTCAGGTTGCCAAAAAATAAATGCAAATCTGTCAGTATGAACGGCCCTTATTAATAGTCTCTGTCTTTTGCCCTCTTTGCTACATTGGAGACTGAAATAATCAAATGTATTTTTCATCACACAGGCGTGTTTATGTTGGTTGCTGGTGGCATCGTTGCCGGGATCTTCCTCATCTTCATTGAGATTGCGTACAAACGACACAAGGATGCACGCAGGAAGCAAATGCAACTGGCCTTTGCAGCAGTTAATGTCTGGAGGAAGAACCTACAGGTACAGTCGCCTCCCAACCCCCAAACACTTGCTGGAAGTTATTAGAGCCAACAAAAGGCCAATCTGCAGCTAACCACTGGTTTCTGCCACAGAATGAAGAAATCTCATAGTCGGTTATCCATTCATAATGTGACTTAAAAGGTCATAATGAGGCAGAAATTAACACATCAACAAAAGAGTGAACTCAAAGAGAACAGCCAAATAAGGCAGTCAAACTGAGCAGCGAATGTTACAGTGAACTAAAACGTTTGTCAATATATTAATGCATCCTAAACTATTTTAATGATTTTTTTTGTAAAAGGGAGTATAAAAGGGTGAGCTTAACTTGATACACTTCCTAAAATATAAAGCAACTATAAGCTTTCTTATGCAAGACCCATTTATACTGTTTGGAAAAATATTTATACTTTACGTTCAGTAGTTTGAGGTCAATAAGATTTTAAAAATATATTTTTTTAAAGAAGTCTCTTATGCTCACCAATGCAGCAATTATTTGATCAAATATACTGTAAAAACAGTAATCTTGCAAAAAATATATATAGAATTTAAAATAACTGTTTTCTATTTGAATATATTTTATATATTTTTGTGTTGGTAAAATTTTATTAGTACAAATACATTTTCTTTCAGGGTTCTTTGATGAATAAAAAGTTCAAAAGAACAGCATTAATTTGAAATAAAAAATTTTTGCAACAAATTAAGTCTTTACTTTCACTTGTTATCAATTTAAGGGTAATTAAAGGGTAAGTATTTTCAGGTTTATAAATCTGAAAAAGACAAACCTTTTCATTTAAAATGTGTTTTGTAATTGCTGAAAGCATAAGATTAACAATGTCAAGTCAAATTAACATTTTCCAGATTTTTATAGTTAGCTTTGGCTTTAGTACAAGGACAATAATAATTGAATTTAGGAAACAACATGTTGTCTTTAAATTATCATGTTTAATAACCTTTTCATATAATATAAATGGGTCTTTGGCATCAAAACCTTTAAAAATACTGCTTTAGATAATACAACAAAGCACAAATACTCAAAGAAAGCTAAGAATAATCCACAGATACATACTGTTTATAATAGAGTGTGATTGTGTATTTCTGATAAATATATAGAACCTCACATCTGTGTCTCGAGGTGAAAAAAGATAACAGGCCAATTCATACATTTGGCCATGCAACAGCACACAAGTGTCCAAAATAAATCCTTTAGAGTAATGATAAGAGTGGTTCTCAGCAGATCCATGCAAAAACACATTTCTCACCATCCAATCGAAACTCTCAGCATGATAAAGTAGCACCTGCAGCCTTACTACTGCCACTGGCATTGCTTTTATTGAGTGCACAAATGCACACACACACATTAAAGGAGCCTGTGAGGCTGCTGTGGAGTCAGGAAGGCGCATGCTGAGCAGGCCGTCTGACTGTCCCTGTTGGGCTCCAGCAGGGATCAAAGCATCCTCACACCCTATACAGATCAGTGTTTGTCTGCTGCTGGCCTCCAGCTGTATCCATACACAATGGGTCACAGGCCAACATGATGCCCGGATGTTGGCAAAAGTAACAAGGTCAGCCCGTTTGAGACTTGAGACCTGGCTGGCTTACACAACACATGACCACAGCTATGAACTTCTGTAAAAGTTAGTGCGTTGTTGAAGCGAGATTACTTTTCCTAATGGGATTCAAGTCATTGAGCGTGGCCTTGTTACTTTAGACTCATTATTAGCAGGCACATATTTCACCACAAGGCAAAACGCTAAATCTAACTATTGGATCAAGTGTCAGTGCGGTATCAAAGCTGACAGCTAGCTGATTGACTTCACACATCAGAGTCATGTTATAGGGAGTTAAGCGTTTTAACCTTCGGGCTGTACCGCCTACTTGAGTCACAAGACAATGTTGCATGGTTAATACGCCCACACATGCCTCCCACGTCCAGTCAGAGGTCCAGAATTGTTGGAGGCTCATCATTTGAGATGAACTAAAAACTATTATTTGACCACGGACAAGGTCTTTTTGATGATTTTCCTCCTACTGTTTATCGAATAAAAGAAAAATAATGCTTATATAATTAAATTGCAAATGAGCCTCCATGTAATCCCCATCTGAATGGGCAAATATGGATGTTTAACCAGCGCTAATGGCAACCGAGTGTGCCGATGAATAATTCCTTTCTGAAAGCTAAAATCAATTATTACACACTAAAACCGCCACGCTCATTCCAGGTTGCACATGCAACATATGCAAAAGCCGTACACACAACTGCTTCCTGAATGCATGAACAGGCAGATCTACCCTGGATGCATTTGCATTTCAAACCAGAGCTAGCCAGGAGCAGATCAGGCGCCCGTGTGATGTGGGCTAGCTGCCCACTCCGGAGGCACTGCCTCTGTCATCACGGGGCTTTGAAATGCAATGGATGAAAGCACTGACGGTTAAAGGCGCTTGTACTGTCACCCTTTCTTGAAAAACCATAATGCATTATGTGAAAACAGATGAAAACCTTATTGTGGGCATTTTTTGTCTCGTTTCTTTTGCAATGTTGTTTGAGAGAGCCAGACAGTAACTAATGATTCACAAATGCTAAAAGAATTTAAAATATCTCACAAAAGATGCACTTTACTTTACAGAAGCATTTTGTTTGGCTTTGGACATTGGATTAAAATGTATTTAGAGGGGAACTCTGCAGATCATTATGTCTGTGTTTCACAAATCAATAAAATATTAGATCATTTGATGACTATTTTTTTAATGACAAATGTCACTCCCTTGAGAAATATATATGAATGCATTTTCGGTTCTGCACTTGATGGTTACACAACATTTTCGAGTCAACAAATTGAAACTTTTCTTGAAAATGGTGTAGAAGTTTTTCAAAACCATGTGAATAAGTACATTTTTAAGAACCTGGCACGTTTGTTTTAAACGATATAAACTGGTTCACTAACCTGTTTGTGGTATAATTATTTATATATTGTATTGCTGTAAAGTAAAGTGCAGTTGCAGATGGTCACATTTAGAGTCGCTCACTCTAGGGGATCAGAAACATGGTCCAAATATGCTAGTAAATGAGGGAGTGACGGTGCCAGCCAAGGTCAACTGTCATGTCATTCATTTTGCATTCCCCTTTTGGTTCCATCTATTGCATGTCTTCTGGTTGAATTCACCACCCCCCTCCAGACGCTCTTGTCTCCTCTTATGAGCCTGCACACCCCTTCCTCCTTCCTTCATATGCCCATTATAGCCCCATTGGGGTATAATGCCAAGGAACCGTGTTAAGTTTCGATTGTTTATTGATGAGTTGTTCATTTTCCCTGACAACACAAGAACATCTTCTCCCTTTCAAAATGGAGCCTGTCCCCCAAACACCCCCCTCCCCTCCACCCATCCGATTACGTTTCTTTTGCTTTTTTCCTTTGCTAATGCTTTGGCTTTCCATTTACGGAGTTGCAGAACTGTGGATGAGTGTGGTCTGATCACACAATCCACAGAAGTCCTCCTCTTCCCCTCTCTAGAATGTCAGGATTGTAAAAGATTCGAATTAAGACTTTCTGTACACGTTCTCATCTAGTCTATGCAAGTGTCCTCTTTCCTTGTAGAACGCTGTGGGTGCGCAAATGGACCGTTCTGACTCACAGCCAGGATGGACAGGAGACTGCATGTTAATCGTGATTAGCACTAAAATTAGCAGGGTAGTGCCATTCAGTAGCTTTCGTAGCCGAGGTGGGTGGTGATGGTTGGAAACCAAACGCGCTCTTCCAGAGAGCACGAATAATTGTTCTACATATACTGTATATTTATTTTAGGATTAGGAAAAATGGTAGAGCAGAGCCCGACCCCAAAAAGAAAGCCTCTTTTAGGTCCATCAGTACCAACCTGGCCTCCAACATCAAGAGACGTAGGTCGTCCAAAGACACGGTAAGAAGATTAAGAAAATGACGCCCTGCCTGTACTTCTATCTTCTCGCACTTTTCCTCTTTCTCCTTGGCCTGCCCTGTTTCTTTCGCTCTCTTCCTTTCTCCTGTCATCTCATCTCTCCTCTCCAAAACAAACGTCTCATCTCAGAATATATTCACCCTCACACATGGAGTTACAGTCATGGCCACATGTCTGTCAGTCAGCCATCTATACTCCATCCAGACATCTGTTGGGAAAGCCCAATCAGGGTTCTAGCTGCCAGGGAAAGTGTGGAGAGGGAACAGAGGAGCAGATTTTTTGGGGGGCTTGAGGGTTTACCTTGCAGGAGGGGGCGAGGTAGCTTCTCCGTCGTAGTGCCTGTACTGGTCTTTCTCCCGTGCCTAACCTGGATGTGACTTTAAGCTCGTTTTCACGTTTTCTTTTCTCCTTTCTTGTGTGTACTCGTGTGTCTCTCCTTTCATTGCTCGGTCCTGTAACGGTTATTTCCATGTACCTCATTCTCCTTTTATTGTCCCATTTAATGTGGTTGCTCTCACAAAGTCACCCTGTATGCCTCCCACGATGCACGGTATCGCCATTTTAACAGCCAAAGACGAGCGGTGCTAAAATAACCTAGGCTGTTCCCCCGACAGGCATGAACTACCAAGATCTCTGCGTTTATTTGTAACCATCCAATGTTTTCTTTGCAGTTCAATGAATAAAAAAACCTTTCATTTTCAGGAAATGCTGCTCAGATGGGTTTTGTGTCTACGTTTACAATGTATTGAACTCTCAGAGCTAGATTCCCACACGAGTTTGTTCACACAAACCGCCTCCTCACTGTGTTTCCTTGGTCCCACAGGTTTAATAAGACGTAGCTCTCAAACTAAACAGCTACCGGCTCTGAGGATTCAATACAAACAAATGTGCAAGCACAAACAGACTATTTCATTGCATTACTTTAATTGGTTTCGACTGGGTTGTTTTTCAATTGCTCGCTAGACATTTTCTGGGTATGGCAATAATGACCTGGGGCTTTGTTGCATACATCCTCAACTTGCAAAATTATTTCTGATTGGCAGCTCATGGTCGAGTTTACAAAGAAACATCCAAATCCATGTAGCTCACATTTCAGTTGATTTCTCCCTCAGTAAGATGGTTTAAATCAGAGGTGAGGATGCTCACAGAATGCATTCTTAACAAAACCTGAAGGTAGAATAGGATCAGATTAAATATACAAAGTCTACAACCTAAACAGTGACAATGTCTTTATGAACTGATGTTTACCCATCACAGTCCTAACCATCCTTTTCTTTTCTATCAGTGTTTTTTATAAATGGATTTGAATGGCGTTTTGATTGTCGGTGTCCACACCACATGCCACACTGCCTCTCTCTTCCTCTACCAGCATGACCCTTCTGGTTGTTGTAGAATAGATCTCTTATGCTTTCCCCCTGTTTGTAGACAGGGGGCGCTTTGGTTTTGACTCAGACTTGACTCGGAACACCATAAACAACGTTGTTATGATTGAGGGTATCCCAACACCCACTAAAGCCTTCTAGCCAAAACTATATCCCTTCTGATAATCAACTCTCAAAGTTGTCTTGATTAAAGGGATAGTTCACCCAATTGAAATTCCTGTTATCATTTACTCAAGTCATCGTCGTTCCAGCCCTGTATGTTTTCTTTATTCTGCAGAATACAAACTTGGGGATCAAAACAACACTGGACCCCATTGACTTTCATTGCATAGACATTATTTTCAAAATATCTTCTTTTGTGATTCCGACTTCAGAGAAGAAAGAAAATTGGTTGGGAACAACGATAAAGCTGAGTGAATGATGACATATGGGTGAACTATTCCTTTAATTAAATGTCAACCTTTTTCGCAAATAATATTTTTGTATGCGGAGAGTATCAAAATAAAACTTTCAGTACAATAATACTATAGAATTCAGAGATACTGAAGGTGAAACCTGTGGCAGACTGGAATGAACTGCACCTTGTGCTGCATATCAGGTCCGGCTGTCATATTTCATTAGGACAGTTACTATGGTGACAGTACTTCTAGGTCAGGTAAATTATTAGCCGTGGGCCAGGACACAAGAGTGCTCTCGTTTGTGCCATTACCGGTTTCTAGTAGACATTTTCGTGTGTATATATATGGTACCCGTTTAAGGAAGCATATTCATTTGGGACTGTAAACGTAAGCAATGATCCTTTAAGGGAGCAATTGCACAGTAATGAATCCGTTACCTCGTTCACTCTATTTATCTTAAGCCACAGTCCAAGGAGGCCTGTCTGTTTTTAAAACGCAGCCAAATTATTCTGGATGACAGATAAACACGGCCTGCAGTGGGTGGAGAGATTGCCTCCGTCATAACAAACGTGAACTAAATACCGGGAGGTACAGAATGCAAATATGTTTCCTCTTACTTTTCCCTTTTCTGTTTCCTCCTCATTTATAGCCATATCCCACGGACATTACCGGCCAGCTCAACCTGTCAGACCCCTCTGTGAGCACAGTGGTGTGAAAGTGGAGAGAGAAGGAGAATTTGACAGGCAGAAAGAAAGAGAGAGCGAGAAAGACTGGAAAAGGAGGAGGTGGTGGGCTCTGATTCAGACCGCTTGAGACAACACCTTCAGCACCGTCATTTGAGCAAAATCCACTCTGTCTCAGCATATGCACACTGGATATGAAACTTATGGACACACTGTGCCAAATTCGACCACACTGGAGCAAATCCACACTGCCACACATATCACAACAGACCGACACACTCATAGATACACAAAGTGCTTCACTTTTTACAATTTTTTTGCACATATCTAAAGAGTTTTTTGTGAATTATGTAAATATATATTCAGACTTGTGTTTCCCCACAGTAGGTCATCGTTCAGTCTTAATAAGATAATACCGAAGTAGTTTTTCACTTTTATGATACGGACATAATTATGTTTCATACAGTACATCTTTCTACCTCCACCTAAGATACATGTAGCTTATCTCAACACTTTGGTAGTGTTTTGATGTTTTCCCATTTGAAAAGAGCAAACACAGAACGTCTCTTTGAAAAAGTGGGTCGTAGTAGAAAATGCAGTACTATAAATAATACTGTAGGTGAACGTTTGGCACATTTTGATCATCGTTGCACTGCGTTTCTTAATATTTGATTCTGTCTTCACTGCCGTTTTCAAAACACACTCTCTTGAAGTGGCCCGAGTTGCTTTGGACACATACTGTGGATTTTTGACTACCTTGTTTTATCTACTTTATTAATTCATTAATTTATGTTTTTTTATCTTTTGTAAAAATAAATATATAATACATTTTTTGGCTAAGAATTATCTGAAAATCAGCGTATAATATGGGGTCTATTCAGCCAGGGGCTTAATGTAGCAGATCCGACCTTGTTTATCATACAAGTTTAATGGCAAAACTTCAAACAAACGAAAGGAACCTGTTAATGATAAAGAGTGGCGTAGATGTAATGAAGCAGATTTTATTACAGGATCTTTTGAGCTTCATGTTTAACCCTGCTTGAAATTCCCTGTAATAATTTCCGTATCATTGTGTGAGCTGGTAGCATGCATGCTACCACATAGGGACCTTTCCTCACATTATACATATTTCATCATTTCATTATAATATATGAGCAGTATTATATTTTGTCTGTGTGTAATAATAACACTAGATGCTATTTCCATTGTTCGTTGTCAAGCTTTTGCTCTGTGGACTAGTGAAACGGTTACCAGCAAAAGTGGTAATTTATAATCTGAGTCAGTCTTCTTTTCAAAGTATGCTGACCAATTATAGGTGAGTTAAAGTATTAGATCACTGTATAGATCGTTTGTCGCAAACAATCAATCTGAGGGCTTTGCTAACTATTGTGAGAAGTTTAGACTGTGAACTATGCGTACTTTAACAGTAAGTTATGGAGCTATTTTATAAGATGAACATTAATATAAGGCATATGTTTTAGATTAAAAATTTTTTTTTTTTTTTTTTTTAGAAAAACAGATTAGATTCATAGTTCAGGTTCTGGTGGTGTTTGCTTGACAATAGTATTCTGTTTGTTGGGTTGGGTTCAGCAAAGTGTCTGAAGTCCAGTTTTACTGTGAGCTTCTTTATGTCAAAGTGAAATTCGTTTTGAAGCGAATAACGTGTTAAGCAGATACGCAAATTCTCTGTAGATTCATGGATATTAAATATGACCTACTTAGAAAAAATGTATGCAGATGACCATCAAGCTAATATTTGATCATATAATTGGAATCATTGTGGCGAAAACCCCATGACGTTGACAGGAATGAAATAAAGTGTGTAGCTTGAAGAAGTACGTGTGAGGCTCAATAGGAAAGACATCTTTGACAAACAAAAGCAATGTAATCTGTCCAATTCACTGTTGTGTGCAAACATGCATTGTTTCTAAAGCTTTAAGATAGTGCAAGGCCATTTGAATCTGCTTTTACCATATTTTTCAACCACCAAATGTGCTTTTGATGACTATTCCAATACTGTTTGTGAAAAAAAAAACTCGGAATTGAATTCAAACAAAGATATGTTTAAAAATGTACAACTGCTATACTCCAGTGTGCCAATAAAATATGTATCAAATGAAAAAAAAAACCTGGATTGAAATATTTTCTGCTCACCACTAAGGTTTCAGCAAATCAATATTTTCATATCTATTTCATAAAAGAGTACAAGTTGTAGGCGAATGTTTTAGAAACAGAAAATCAGATATGAGGATTCATAAGATTAAGAGCAAAGGTCAGCCTTCTCTCCTCTATAATTATACATGAACTTTCACACTGAATACACCACTGAATATGTGGATAAATACCATGCAGATGTCATATTTACATTACTATTCATAACATGTTTATATTTTCTACAAAGTGTGATTATTATCTATTAAATATACTCAGTTTACTAGTAGCCAATAATACTTACTTAATGGGTTTACCACGACTCCCACGAGGAATAAAATTCAGTGCATTAACGTAGTGTGCCCACATTCATTATTCAAAAATAAATGAAATATGCCACAATAATGTTTATCATCAGTATCTTGGCACCACTCATGCTCTTGCTCTCATGGGGACATTGCACAGTGTGAGAGCACGCAAAGCCATTTGTTTCACTGTCAAGATCAAAGTAGAGAACAACTGACTAAATCTATTTTAATCTTTCAGGGTTTTTTGAAATATGTGAATGCAGTTTATGAGCTTCATTAAATAGGTACAAATAATGTAGGCAATATTCATTCATCAGGGTGAAGTGAATGGCAAAAAAGTGTCCCAATCACCCTGAATTCACCCATATTTAGTCTCATCGAAGTTATCATTTTAAAGATGACATGAAATGAATTATCATTGCACAATCTGCCTCTCACATTAAACAGACATGGTCACAATCTGGTGTGGAGAAGGTGTTGTGCCAAGACCGGAGAGGAGGAGGCGCTCTGAATCTGTTTGTTTTGACATTTTGAGCAGAAGTAATCCGAACAGACACACAGGTCAGTGAATGGACAAACCCTCGGGCATCTTGCAACCTGATGCTTGTTTTTCTTTGTAAGCTAGCAGTCCTACAGCTTCTACATCAACTGAAAAGGTAGGCGTTTATGATGGTGTTTATATTGCGTTTATGCTATTGTACATAACTACCGTGCTAGGCGAGGCAGGTGTTTCTGATGCAGCCCTTTCAGAGTCAAAATCTATGAAACAATAAACGTCTATAAGATCCTGATTTTAATCATATTTTTTTTATCCTTAAAATAATGTTTTTTTCTTTCAATATAACTTTTATTTAGAGTCTATTTCAAATCATTGCTCAAAAGCTTGATAGCTTTTTAAAACATTTTGCACTATGCATTTAACAAATAAATAATTTGCTAGAATTTTGGTCACACTTTAGATTAGGGTCCAATTCTCACCATTAACTAACTATTAATTACGAATTTTGCCTCAAACTCCTAATTACTGCTTATTAATAGTTAAAAAGGTAGTTGTTAAGTTTAGGTATTGGGAAGGATTAAGGGATGTAGAATATGATCATGCAGAATAAGGTATTAATATGTGCTTTAAAAGTACTAATAAACCGCCAATATCCTAGTAATATGCATGCTAATAAGCAACTTGTTAATAGTGAGAATTGGATTCTAAACTAAAGAGTTACAGATTTTTTTTAGTCTGGATTGAATTCAGTGTGTGGTTAGTAAATTTGTTTATAAATTACTTTGGCTTTACGCACCTGAAGCAAAAGGATTTTTTATCCATTTGGAGCACAAGAAGTTTTTCCAGTTTATCAAAAGCTTGATAAAAATGTAGTTTGCTTATGAGGGTTGGATTTAGCACCAACTCAATATAAGAACAATTAATTCCAGAGTTGAGGAAGCTACTTTGAAAGTTAATCATAATTTTAAGTTGTTAAAAGTAGTTTTGAAACACTACAAGCCACAACTAAAGTTAGCACTGAAATTAGCAGAGTTGCTATGTTTTTTTATAAATAAAAATATGTATAACTTATACACTTATGTCAATTAGAATTTAATCAGAGCCATAAAGCAAATTAAACAAGTAAATGTATACTAAATAGCTAAACAAAAACAACCTAATTTATTTACATAACCAAGTCGAAAATATCTACATAGCGCAGAGTGTCAAATCAGTGATTCATTTTTGTGAATCTGTTCGATATAATGAATCGGACGTTCCAATGTAATGGGTGCTTCTTAAATGGAAGGCTGCATCCTAGTGAGTCCTTTTGAGGCTTAACGCTAATGAGACGGTCTAATACAGGGTTGTTCAAACTTGGTCCGAGGGCCACTGTTTTGCAGAGCTCCATCTTGCCACAACACACCTGCCTGGAAGATTCTAGTTTGCCTAATAGCTTAATTAGCTGGTTCAGGTGTGTTTAAATGGAGTTGGAGCTAAACTCTGCAGGACAGTCGTCCTCCAGGAGCAGGATTGGACACCCCTGCACTAATGCATCCATCAAAATGAGCTGAATGAAGGCTGCCTCCCAAGGCTCCTCCTAATTAAGACGGCCTTCGGTGGCGCTTGATGACATGGCAGCTGAGATATGCAGCCTTGCTTCAGCATTCCGTTTGAGAAGCACCCAACATGTGAGAGAAACATTTAGACAAACCGATTTACTAGAATGAATTGCACTTTAACATTAGGCTAAATATGAGAGAGGACCATTAGGATGAACAGATCAAGTAATGAATCAGCCAACACTACTGTGTCCTATCAGAGGCTGCATCCTTAAAAGAACACAGACTTCAAAGGCAGCGCCTTCAAAGTCCACAGTGTTTGAACCAAGCATTGTTAAAGGGTTAGTTCACCCAAAAATTCTGTCAGTAATTACTCACCCTCATGTTGTTCCAACCCCCGTAAGACCTTCATTCATCTTCGGAACACAAATTAAGATATTTTTGATTAAATCTGAGAGCTGGGTCACTCCTCCATAGGCTTCTGGGAATGAAACCTGACAGCCCCGAAAAGTAATTAAAGACATTGTTAAAATAGTCCAAGTGACTATAGTGACTCGGTCTTAAGTTTATCAAGCGACGAGAATACTTTTTGAGCGCAAAAAACAAACAAAAATAACGACTTTCTTCAAGTATTCACTTCCTTCTCTGTTTGGCCTTTGGATTTCACTCAGTGTAATTGCGTAGCGCTTCTGGTTGAACGTCATTCCCAGTAGCCTATGGAGGAGTGACCCAGCTCTCAGATTTAATCAAAAATATCTTAATTTGTGTTCCGAAGATGAACGAAGGTCTTACGGGGTTGGTACAGCATGGGGGTGAGTAATTAATGACTTAATTTTCATTTTGGGGTCAACTAACCCTTTAATTTGTGTTAAGATAAAGAAAGGTCTTACGGGGTTGGAACAGCATGAGGGTGAATAATTACCTTAAAGAATTTTAATTTTTGGGTGAACTGTCCCTTTAAATGGGACGTCTAGCAACTGTGACAGCTGGCATTGTGGAGTGGCAGTACGTGTACTAGACTTTTTTTTAAAGTTATATTCAACTGTCTGAAAACAAAACAGGGTTCACACAACCTGTTTAGCTGTTCACCTCTGTGACTGTCCATTTATGTACATAATAAAAAGTATTAGCTATCTACGAAATCGCTTTAATTTTTTGTTTTGTTTAACATTTGTATTTAGATATTTGAGTAAGTTGAAACCCAATACTTACATTTAAACGGGTAATCTGCATTTAAAAAAAAAAAAAAAAAAAAAACAGTCGTTACCGGAGCTCAATGAATCTTGGGATTGGCTAATGGCTATGAATGATCCATCCGTACTTTGCGGGCAGGCTGCAAACGAAGGATGCATTTATAGGCCGCATTCGAAGAAGCGCTGCTGTGAAGCATTCGGCCTTTAAATGTAGCGTTTAAAGGATGCAGCCTCTGAACCCGTACATGAGAGAGATAACATGTTGGACGAACTAATTCACTATTGAATCAGACGTTGCAACTTGCAAGGCTACAATTAAGAGAACATATTATAGGTATGAACCTCTTCTCGCATTAAGTAGGCTAGCTAGCTTACTGGGAAAACACTTTTAGTAGCGTCGCTATTTTTAGTTATTTTCTTCCAACCACGGATTAATTCTATATCTAAAAAGATTATGTTTGCACAAATGATAAACATAACAAAAGCCCTCAGGCCTGTGCAACATTAACTGCAATATTAATTTAATCTCTGAGGCCCTACCGCTTGTTTTTCTCCCCAGCAAGCATCTTGCATGAATCTCTGAGTACTTCCCGTACAATGAGTACAGCGCAAACAAAAGATCTCGCCGTGTCTCTGTATCCACATCAGGGCTCGGAAAGTGTGCTGCTGAAGAAATCTCTATGGAAGTACACACATCTCACTGATGAGCGCTGTCAGAACGGTTGCTGCCTGGACAAACAGCGCCTCCTGCTGGTCAGCATGGTACTGCTGGCATTGTCTGGCATGGTCCTGCTTCTACTGTGGAACTACCAGTGTTTCATTGTTAACCACATGTGCCAGGACCCGGAGCGCAGTTCAGAGTATGTGCTGTTTGATATGGATGAGCAGAGGCTTTCTTCATATGGACCAGCCTGAAGCTGCGAGGCTGAATAAAGCTGTGACAGCTGCTTAGACATACTCTTCCAAAGGGCACACGAGGGAGAGAAAGAGAGGGGGAATTAATATAAGAAAAGGTCTGTGTCATGCACAATAATTCAGAATTATACTTCTGAATTATTACTTTCATCATTAACCTAACAGAAAGAGAGAAAAAAATTCCGTAGTAATGTAAAGTCTATTGATGTAGCCTACATCAGAAGTAGCCTTCTTGTAGCGTACAGTAAATTTAAATCTGCCATGCCTATATGGACATTTGAGAATATGTATAGTTGTTAGCTTGTAATAGTTCTGTTCAATGTGGAATATTGCATGTGATTATAATTTGTGTTCATTTTGTATAATCCAGGCCCTGTTTAAATAAATATTAAATAAATCTTCTTGGAAGACATGCCATTTTCTGTGATGAATGACCCTGCATCAGCTCATAGCTTAATAGCTACATCCCGGCACTATGAGCTCGGCATTGGAACAGTGTTTAATGCTTTTGTAATGTGTTTAATATCCTATTGACATTCATAATACATGCAACATTTACAGATAAACCTTGTCTATAAAACCCTCAAGATCATATTTTCCTGTGTGACAACCAAGCCATTTTGATCTGTTTAAAACTCTTAACACATCTGCATTTCAAATCAGCGTTAAACAGTCACAAATAAAAGGCGTTACACCTCACAATGCATTACTTCCTACTAATGCAAATGACTCCCAGACATTGTGTCTGGAACACCTCACACAAAATGTCTTTAAAGTTTGGCAAAGCACTTAATATAAGAATATAAAAAGAATAACAGAGATAAAATGAACAACCCAGAGTCTCGTTTCACGTTTGAATAGACACACACTACTTTATAAAGTCACACAGCGAACACCTGTTGCACCACGGGCTCATGACGAGGAACAAAATGTAGTGCCATGCCCACTTATGAGGTGCCGGTGCCTGTATTTAACACGCGGCGTTCACAATAGTGCCTGACTTGCCAACGAATGTCGTCGCTGTCATTTCTCCTCGGTGAATCGCGTCGCGTGGATGGTATCCATGGGTAACCAACAGCAATGCCAGATCATTACTGCTACTGCTGCTCTGTTTCTGGCAGTCATTGGCATTCTTCTGCTCGTCGTACCCAACAATAACATCAAAGAGCCGCCAGAGTTTATGGTAATAACATTTTTCTTATTCGTGACACGCAAATCCAAAAGATGAAAAAGGAACACTTAAAATTCCCGCGACGTTTCGCGGTCACGGTAGCCTATAAGATCAAGAAAAACATCGAGCTGCTTATCTGTATAGAACAGGTATATAGAACCCTATCGAACGTTTTCGGCTGTGCAAAAACAATACAGAGCGCTTCCTCTACATGTTTCACCTGGGTTTGTGTTTGTGTGTAGAGATTTTGAAGGGTGTGCTCAGAGATTCTCTCGCAGGTCGAACACTAAACACGTTTTTGGTAGATTCGCGATGGAGTTCAAATAAAATCCTTCTCTCTCCGTAGTTTATGTGGGTATTTTGTTATTTTGCTGTTCACATATCAATGCTTTATTTACATGATATGATATAAAGACAACTGGGTGAATTTTGGTCAAATTTAAGCCATTATCATTATGTGTGGAATCGAGCGTGTTTAAACTAAATGCTGGCTTGCCGAATTTCGACCCCAAAATGGCTGCCAAATTAACTTTACCCCACTAGCATTGGTAGGTTTAGGATTAGTTGTGGGAGAGAGGTTTAGGATTAGGCAATCAGCTACTGACTTCAACGAGGGGGGAAATAATTTGGTGGGAGTCGAAATTCGGCACAACACGTGTTTTAAAAAGGTTTAAAGGTTAAGTGTCCTGGCAGGGGGTGCTAGATCAACGACAGGGGGAGCTACGCAATTATATATACGCCTATATATATATATATATATATATATATATATATATATATATATATATATATATATATATATATATATTATATATATATATATATATATATATATATATATATAATAAATAAATACTATTAATTAATTAGCAAAAATTGGCCACTCAATATTTAATATTAAATTATTTTAATTATCACAATTATAGTTTTAATTTTATTAAATTGAACAAGCACAACATTCAGCCTTCAATCAAATATTCTTAAAGATTTATTATTAATAATAATGTTATTTCAACATAATATCTCGTTATTTCGACATAATGTGTAACGTGCAACAGGCAAGATGTGCATTTGTATATCCGGTGACACGCGTGCATTGATTTTTAATAATAAACTAGTGTTTTTTGTGTCAGTGGGTATCGGCTGCCATCTCCATATGTGAACGCGCATATAGAGAGAAATTCACATAATGGATTAGCTTACTTAATCAGAGAGTAGCCTATTTCCTTTCGTTTTGAATTGTTTAAAGACATTTCAAGCTTTCTATAGATATATTTCTTATGTGGGCCTATGTGAGGCATACGCTGACAGTGTTTCCCACAGAATTAGATTCTATGTGTGGTGGTGTGGGGTTTTTTTTTTTGGGAGGGGGGGGGGGGGGTTGACACATAATGTAAGATAACTTAAAGACATTGCTATTGCTATGCCATTGCTACACGTCTATGACTGCTCCACAGACTTCTTGTTGCATATTTTGCACCCTTTGTTTGAACATTTTATTTTACGGGCCTTTCTGAAAAAAATATTCCAATGCCCCATCATATGGGCTTGTTTGTGTGATAGACTACAGGCCCTGTACTAAATGTAACAATTATTAAACACTATATTAAATTTAAATAACAAATTAGATTTATAAATAACCAGCTTTTTAAAACAACAATTGCAATGTGAATTTTAACAAACTATACAAATATTTTAAACTATTTGTGCTAAAAAGTGCAAAACATAACAACTGAAACAACAACTGAATTTTAACAAACACTTTACAACTATAAAACAATGAAGTGCAAAATAAAGTGCAAAACAACATTGTCAAAATGCAGAGGTGCGAATTTACAAAATGAAAAGCAGGCTACTTTTGCCATGATGACTGAATGTTAATAATCCCTAAAAAGCTGACATCATCGCTATCTCAAACATCTCTGTTATTATCAATGAAGCTGAATGCACAATGAATATTTCACAATATCTACACGTTGTTTGTTATAATTAGAGGATTTGCCAGCATGCAGAATTCAGCACTGAACAAAAAGTCAGTTTTGAGCGGTGATAGGAGTCTATCTTAAATGCTTCTGATTGGTCATCGTGTTTAAGAAATCAACACATATGTCTGTGATTGGCTACATCGCTCACGCTGGAAACATGTTACAAATAGAAACTCTGGCCAGTAAATCGTTTCAATTGTGTTTAGTTGTTCTTTTCTGCAATAGATTAATAACAATTTATTAGTTTTTATATGTTTTATTCATTGATATTCATAATTTGCGGGAGTCCTGTGAATCGTTTTATTCTCCCACAGCCCGCACACACACAGAGTGAGTGCATTACCGCTCGCACTCGGCCATCAAATCTAGTCCCGCGCCGCACGTCTCTAGATCAAGGACCCGGCCCGAGGATGGCGGCGAGAAATATTGGCCCAAGTTCTGCCCCCGGCAGAGAATTTAAGCTATAAACAGGACAGAGTAACAAGGCAGGCTTCGCTCATACATTTTTTGACGACGTAACGTTAGTTAAGACGTGTGTTGCTTAGGCGGCCGCCTTAGTTACAAAGTGCTTCGGGAAACCCTGAATCTAATGGAAACGCGACAGCGTTTAACATAGAATAACTTATCAGAGTTGTTTTGCAGCAGTGTTCATTAACAACCATTCAACTCCGGATTGATTCTGGAATATTCGCTGGGAAAATAAGCTCCGCAGTGACCGCAACAATCCGTCCTCCAACGCATGCTCATGTTGTTTTGAGACTGAGCTCGAAGAGGAGGCGGGGCTATTCGTGCGCGCCTCCGTTGTCAGTTTGTGTGAGAGAGAGGGGGGGAGCAAGCTGCGCGCAGCTCTACAATAAAATACAATTTTACCCATATTAAATAGTTTAAAAATCTGAAAATCAATCCGTGGCGGTCAGCGTTGATATTGTGGCGGCCCGCCACAAATTAATGAATGTATGGGAAACCCTGCGCTGAGTTTTGGTTAATTTATGATGAGATGCTCCAGTTCACGTGTGCAATGCAAGTGACTGCGCTGGCGCCTCCATGCCATGATTATATTGTCTGCTATATTTGCTTCTTATTTATTAAATCCAGGCAATTGGTTGATGAAATAATTATTAATATTAAGATACAACTTAATGAAGTGGTCAAAATCATGTCTGACCCACTCATCGGGGGGGTTGAGGGGGGGGGGGGGTCCATATCTGCAACTTTTGTCAAGTTCACGGATAATTGTGTGTGCATTTATTAATCATTATGATACTAAAATCATATATATTAGCCTACCTTAAATCGTCAACAAGAAGTGACGTCACCCAACATCGCTTAGAGCACCTTTAATGTGGCTTAATGCAGATTAGAATGTCCCCTTATTATGTTGAAATAACGAGTTACGTCGGAATAACGATATATTATGTCGAAATAACGAGTTATGTCGAAATAAGGAGATATTATGTCGAAATAACGAGTTATGTCGAAATGTCGAAATAACGAGTTACGTCGAAATAACGATATTATGTCGAAATAACGAGTTATGTCAAAATAACGAGTTACGTCGAAATAAGGAGATATTATGTCGAAATAACGAGTTACGTAGAAATAAAATAACAAGCTATTATGTCGAAATAACAGATAGCTATTATGTGTTTAAGCACTTCAAGATAATGAAATGCATCTTTAAATTTTTTTTTTCTTTTTATATTAACCATACAGTCATCATTTAAAAACAACAATAAAAGTTTAGTGCACATGAGCTGGGGATTTTCCATGTTCTTGCTGAGTTAGTTTATCTATGTTGACAAATAATAACATTTTCAGAATGACAAGAACTCTTACGGAAATATGAAGGACTGTTGCCTATGCCTCCTGATACTAAAAAGTGATCACTCTATGTATTTTTACCCTATCTTTGCTGAACAACATTTTTATTATCTATTTGATAGAGGGTAAGCTATAAATATTTATCCAGATGTGGTCTTTATTTGATTTATGACCCCTTTAAAAAACTCTTGTTTATATTGGCTGGATCCTATTGTTTGTGTTTCCCAGCCGTTTTTCTTCAAAACAGGACAGTGAGTCATTGTGGTTTTGAATATCTGGAACTACATGCCCACCTCAACCTTAAACACACCTACTGTTAAATAGCCCTAAAACACAATTCCGTTTAACAGGGTAATAATTTCTTGAAGACAATAAAGCAACATGCTGAACATTTGACTGATGGCAGTTATGGAGTCATAATGGCATGCATGCTTACACATGTTTTGAGTCGCATTGAACTCAGAAATCTTTCAGACTAAGAGCTGCTAGACAGTGCTATTATACTAAGCTAAAATGGCTGTATGCAAACTGTAGGCAAAGTCTGGAGAGCAAGATATGTAGTTGGAAGAGATTATCATGTTTTGCATGAATGAATAGAGTTAAGTCAGTGTCTTGCCCAAAATACACAATACATTAGGAAGCCTGTTGCACAACATGTGATAAAAGAAAGGGATTGATAGAAAAAGAGAGAGGCATAAATGACACTTATTTCTTGATTTTTGGCTGTTAAACACTTATGATAATTTAGCAAGCACTTTACACTACTTTCAAGAAGTGTTTGCTTTATGCAAATCATATTCATACAGTATTTGAAAGGCAGCTACAGAGGTGAGTCATGTTAATGAGCATTGTGAATAAGGAAGGAAAAGGCCTAGGTATAAATAGGACAAGTTAATTTGTCAGAAAATCTAAAGTGTTAACTGCATTATGTTTTAATTTATTTAACTTATGATGTTATAATAAGCTAACCAAAGAGAGGGTAGGATAATTATTTTTCAATTATATCTGCGCCGCAGTGAAAACTAATGCAGTTCCCACATGGCTGATGCTCACATACACGCCCTGTTTTTAGCAACACGAGACAAGACCCAAATTACCTGCTGGTTTCGCCAGTTATGTGCAAGTTATAACTTAGTCTAGTTGTTGCGTAAATGAGATTTACACATGAGATGTGAGATGAGATGTACAATTTACACATTTATCTAAAATGTAACCTTGCCTATAAGAAAATATGAATTGAAATCTCTATTCAGGTAATGCAGAATAAAACGGCAGACTGATTTAATCAATGATAAATGAACTCCTGTCAGACTTTAGTCATGCTTTTCAGTCCAGGTCTCAATACTAACAATGTAAATGCAATACATAAATGTAATTGTTTTGTTGTATTAGTATTTGTTTATTCACATTGATTAATTGTAGAAACAATAATGTTAAATAATAATGAAACTTTAATGTTATTTATGTACTGTTCAAAAGTTTGGGGTCTGTAAAATTAATTTGAATGTTTTTGAAAGTCTCTTACGCTCACCAAGGCTGCATTTATTTGATCAAATATACAAAGACAGTGATATTATATTATTACAATTAAAAATAGCTGTTTTCTATGTTGTTTAAATGATGTTTAAATAAAAATGTAATTTATTCCTGGGATGGCTATGCTGAATTTTTAGCATGATTACTCCAGTCTTCAGTCTCACATGATCCATCAGAAATCATTCTGATATGCTGATTTGGTGCACATCTCTAGGATTTTTTTTTAATTATTATTATCAATGTTGAATACAGCTGTGCTGCTTAAGATTTTTGTGGAAATTGTGTTGTTTTTTCAGGATTCTTTGATGAATAGAAAGTTAAAGAACAACATTTATTTGAAATGGATACCTTTAGTAATATTATAAATGTATTTACTGTCACTTAAGCAATTGAATTTGCAGAATAAAAACTACTGAATGGTAGTGCATCTATAATAGATTTTTTATGATTATTTATGTGTTATATTTCCCTATATACCCTGTGTTTCTAAGAACAATTCTCCCATGTTATCTTTATAATACATTTATTTGTCAGGCATTTTTTTTTTCAAGTGACTTGTGTATGCATTTCGGCATTGTGTCTGTGTGTGCTTTGTGTTCACTGGAAACCAAACCCTTATCCCTGGTGTCACAGGTTTTTAGTTATAGCTTTATTTTATTTTTTTGCTCTTGGGTTTGTTTTCAGTATGGAATAGTCCTGGATGCTGGATCCTCTCATACGGCCATGTTCATCTACAAATGGCCAGCAGACAAGCAGAACGGTACCGGCATAGTCAGTCAACACAGCGAGTGTCAGGCAAAGGGTGAGTAGACACTGATAAATGGCTTGTGATGTTCCTCATTTGAAAGTCCTTCTGTATAAAAACATCTGTTATGAGACTTAACGTCAGCAGATAAAGTTGAGGACATTAGATAAGGAAAAAGAACAGTACAATAGGGATGTGAGACTACTAAAACCATGTGTAATGCCTTGAACTACAGGGTTTCGTCTTAATTTTATTCTTTTTTAGAAACAATTTACCCACACTTTTGGTTACGGTCACTTACCATCACTTACCAGACAGATATTACAAAATCCAAACGACAAAGTGAGAAGTTTTACTTCATTTATGAATGTATTGTAATGAAGTTCTTGATTTTGGTTTTGAGAGAAAGAGAATTTGGACCGAAATAGGACATACCCGAGAGTGCTGAATATGCACACATTGTTGCCCACTTCCTGTTTTGTGGTTGTACCCTTTTAAAAGTAAAAGTTGCCCTTTTACAATTTCATCACTTTTGAGTCTCCAACTCAACTCTAAGGATCTGACAATCACAGAATCAGGATGTTAAAGGGTTAGTTCACCCCAAAATGAAAATTAAGTCATTAATTACTCACCCCCATGCTGTACCAACCCCGTAAGACCTTCGTTCATCTTCGGAACACAAATGAAGATTTTTTTTATTAAATCTGAGAGGTACATCACTGCTACATAGGCTGCCAGGGAATGAAACTTGACGGCCCCGAAAAGTTATTAAAGAAATCGTTAAAAGAGTCCAACTGACTACAGTGGCTAGATCTTAAGTTTATCGAGCTACGAGAATACTTTTTGAGCGCAAAAAAACAAACAAAAATAGCGACTCTATTCAAGTATTCTCTTTGGGCCTGGAGATTTTACGCATTGTTATTGCGCAACACTTCTGGTTGAACGTCACACGCATCACACACATGACCAGCGTCGGCCAATAGTGAGCCTACGTGTGACGTATAACACAGAAGCGCTGCGCTGTTACACTACGCCAACAGCTTAGGAGAATGACACGGAAGAGAAGAGATGGTCGAATAAAGTCGTTATTTTTGTTTTGTTTTTCGCACAAAAAGTATTCTCGTCGCTTGATAAACGTATAGTGGAGCCACTGTAGGCACATTCAATATTTAAACATTTTCTTTAATGACTTTCTGGGCCGTCAAGTTTCATTCCCTTAGGCAGCCTATGTAGCAGTGATGTACCTCTCAGATTTAATCAAAAATATCTTCATTTGTGTTCCGAAGATGAACGAAGGTCTTACGGGGTTGGTACAGCATGAGGGTGAGTAATGACTTAATTTTAATTTTTGGGGAACTAACCCTTTAAACTCCTAGTACCCCAAAAATATTGCTGATTAGCAATGTTTTATGGAAACATCTGGAATAGGCACACAAAACATATCTGGTTGCATTCATGGTTGTCAAGGATAGTGGAATATCAGGCAGTGAAATAGCAACAGATAGTTCTTATGAACTCTGCGTGGGCATACTTCTTAAAGGGGTCATATAATGCCATTTTTGTACAAGTTAATATGAATCTTTAGGGTCTAAATGAAAACTTTGTAATATACTTTTATTAAAAATTCTCATTAGTATTTTAAGAAAACACTCATTTTACCTGCTCAAAAACAGCTCTGTTTTCAGCACACCGTTTCAGTGCATATGCCTTTAAATGATAATGAGCTTCGCTGACTCCGCCCCTCTGTTCTGCGGGGCGTTTTTGACACAACGCACGTGGAGTGTTGCCTTGACAACAGCTGATGGTGTATTTTGGCGAAAGAATGGCAGCTGGATTCTCTGAGAACATATCTGTGCAACCATATCAATTTGAACCGGAGTCGGACCCGGAACATGATGACGGCCCCGAAGAAGTTCGACAATTAAGGCTCGAACAGGACGTTTCTGAATGGTTGGTTAACAATGTCACTTTGATCTATTTTTGTATACTGGCAGGGTAACGTTAGAGTTGTGAGATACAAACGCTATGTGTTTAACGTTACTAATGTAAGTTATAGGTTAGTTCGTTGACAGATTTATGTTGAAAAACTTTTTTTTTTTTTTTTTGTAAATGTAGGCTTGTCAGTGATGCGTGACGTTCTCTCAGTGTTAGGTACAACTATCGTGACTGAAACACATGAGGTCATGTCAGTAATGATTCTAGCAGTAGTTGAAGGATACCTAATAATTTGTTGTATGTTTCTGGCCTGTGTTACCATTCATCTTAATGCAGTTATAACTGTTTTTTTGACATTACTTTATTAATCAATAACATACAAGTAAACCAGTTGTAACTTAGTGTTAGCATGTTAACTGTAACACCTGCGTACACATTTTTTAATAACACAAGAACTATAACGCGTTTTTCATTATAAACGTGGGATTATGAATTATATTGAGAACGTCGTAGCGTTACATAGAACACATGCAGTAATGCACCCTGAGTGTAAACATTAGCAGCTAGCCACATTCATCGTGAAACGTGCAAGGGATTTGCAAAGATTATAAAGGTTAATAAAACGTTACACTCACTTCTTCTGGAGGTCCAACAGGAACACGAATAGTTGGTACCGATTCCTTTTTCAGTAGCAGCTTCTTAGCAAAACCTGATTTATACTGACCCACGTTTAAAAGCAGTCTGGTGAGAAATGATTTGCGCAAACATGAGCGCATTCACGTTGCTCGTCGGGAATGTTCCCTTCATAAATAAAACTCAGCCACTGCGTCTTCAGCGGTTCGGATTTGGGAACTTTTAAATGACTGCTGTGTTCGTTATTGCACCCAAGAACAGAACACCACAATCGCTTAGACGGCCGCCATTCTGCTCCAGTGTATCAACAATGACGAACTATGATTGACAGCTCACTCACGAGCGAGGGCGGGTCTGTGTTGAAACGCTGCTGTCAATCAACATCGTGGGAGGGGCGTGCGATCTTGTGACGTCACAGGATCGAACGGCTCGATTTGAGGCAGGGGAAAACATATAAGGAGATTAAAACAAAACCACTGGATGGATTTTTATCATTATATGATGGTTGTGTACAGGCACTGCCAACACACATGTCAGTACAATCAGCTTGTAAAAGTGCATGTACCATTATATGACCCCTTTAAGATAATCTATGAGATATCCGGTGACATGACCTCTCTCTTCCTCTATAACTTTCTCCAATCAGGAGGCGGGATCTCCAGCTATGCAGGTGTCAGAGGAGGAGCAGCCCGTAGCCTTGAGGAATGCATGGAAAAAGCCTTGAAGGAGATTCCAAAGTCAAGACACAAACTCACTCCTTTGTATCTCGGGGCCACAGCAGGCATGAGACTACTGAAGTGAGTCAGATAGCAGCTTTGTGCCAAAAGATTTTTTAATGACTGATGACAAAATGATCATTATATAGGGACAGTATCTATATATCCTATATAACTTACCTCATATAACTTGCCCTATGCTACCATTGGTTTAGGGCCAATTAAATTTTTTAAAAGACATTAATATTTTTGTTCAGCAAGGCTACAATTGGTTAAAAGTGACAGAATGAATATATATATATATATATATATATATATATATATATCATATCATATATATATATATCATACGTGATATATCACGTATCATGTTTTTTTTCAAAATTATAAAGCAGCACAACTTTTCTCAACATTAATAATAAGAAGAAGTGTTTCTTGAGCACCAATTATAACTTCTAAAGGATCATGTGAATCTGAAGACTGAAGTAATGGCTGCTGAAAATTCAGCTTTGAATATATTTATATATAAACAATATTTACAATATTATTGGTTTATTTATTTTTAATAAATAAATTCAGCCTTGGTGAGCATAAGACACTTCTTTCAAACACATTAAAACTATCTTACTGCCACCAAACTTTTGTATGTATACAAAGTCTACATTGTTCAATTAAACACTGCAGGATAAGTTCTGATTTTGATTTGCAAGTATAGAATAAATTGTATTGAAAGTGAAAAATTCATATATTTTTGTCTTATCACACAGTATTTCTAAACCCAAAGAGTCAGATGAGGTTTTGAAGGAAGTGGGAGACAAACTGAAGACCTACCCATTCAGCTTCAAAGGTGCCACTATTTTAAGTGGACAAGAGGAGGGAGCTAATGGATGGGTCACAGTCAACTACCTGCTTGAGAACTACATCAAGGTATATGGTTACTTAGACATATTGTGAATCTCACAACATCTGAATGTTCTTTAATAAAGACCTGTTTTCTCTTTCATTTCTCCAGTATGGTTTTGTGGGTCAGTGGCTGTCTCCAGGCAGAGACACTGTTGGTGCGCTGGACTTAGGTGGAGCTTCTACTCAGATCACATTTGTGACTAAACAAACAGTGGAGAACAAAGACAATCTGGTGAAACTGACGCTGTACGGACGAGACTATAAGATTTACACTCAGAGTTTTCTGTGTTATGGCCGAGACCAGGTCTTACTCAAACTGCTGGTACATCTGATCACGGTTAAGTGCAAACTTTTGGACTGGTTGTTTTAATCACCATTGTGATTTGATATTATTTAGAGTATAATATCTGATGTTTTCTCTTTCTTTATGTTTCTTATAGACTCAGGGTTCAGACAGCTCTATAGTCCATCCCTGCTATCCCGCAGATTACAATGACTCCATAAAGCTGAGCAGTGTGTTTGACACCCCATGCAATAAAAGACAAACTCTCTATAAACCCGATGACAACCTGCAAATAAAGGGCACTGGAAACTACAGTCAATGCATGGGAAACGTTTCTCGTCTCTTCTCCTTTGACCGCTGTTCTTATTCCAAATGCTCTTTTGATGGTGTCTTCCAGCCAAACATAACTGGAAACTTTATGGTAAGAGTTTCTTGATTGGATAATTTAAACTTATGCATTCAGTTGAATATTTTTTTTTAAACAGATTTTATCAACCGGCATAATATGAAATTTGTTCCTTCATCTGCCTTAGGCAACATTAATGTCTTTACTGGTGGGGGATGGTTGTGGTGACGTGTAAGCAGCTATTAAGTGGGACAGCTCAAAGCATTAAAATAAATCATAAATTCATCTTCTGGGCACTCGTATGTCATTATTGCATGTGTCATTATTATGATTACGCAAACCTCTCTGTCTCTCCATCACCATTCTCTTTCTTTCTTTTTCTTCCACAGGCATTTTCTGCATTTTTTTACACCCATTCCTTACTTCAGAAAGCTGCAGGCATCACCATCACATCTAAAGCAGATTTAGAGAACGCTGTCCGTGTCGTCTGCAACATGAGCTTTCAGAAGGTACCACCCTGTTCATTTTGAGCCCTGCTATTCTGAGATGACTTTCCCCTTATCTCAGCAATCGACCAATGATTGAGAGTCTCAGGTTCTCAGATTAAGAGAAATTGCTTTATCCTTGATGATAATATGTACACTGTGTTTTGTTCAGTTAAATAATTATTATCAAATGAAGCAATATTGAACTTACTGATCTGTTGATCTATTGAGCCTAGTTTATTAAATGACTTTCAGATATTTGCCATGGAAAATGTTTAAAGAAGACCTATTATGCTTTTTTACATTTTTCAACTTTCTTTAGTGTGCAATGTTGCGTTTGAGCATGAAAAAGGTCTGCAAAGTTACAAAGCACAAAATCAACTCCAAAGTCCTTGAAACGCCTTGATTGCAGTCTTGAGTTTTAACTTGGAACATACACTCACAGTATTCCTCATTTAAATAATTCCTGCCCATGGCATGTGCAAAAAAAAAGAAAAGAAAAAGACAAGGCCTGGTTGAGTTGCGTTAGTAGTCCGTTGAAACACGGTTATGGTAAGGGATCGTGACATATCCGAAAGCTGGGGGTTTTTTTTACATTCAAGCAGGAAAACCTATTCTAGTAGAGTATTCTTTGTAAGAGGGCATAATGGGTCCTCTTTAAAGTATTTAACCTCTTCCACTTATCTTTCTCTCTCACTCTCTGTGTCCTAGATGTCAAAAATGTCTCTTGATCAGGAAACCCGCCTCAAGGACTTCTGCGCAGTCTCTGTCTATGTACAGCTGCTCCTGGTCAAAATATATGGTTTTGATGATCTCTCCTTCCCACACATCTCCTTCCAGAAGAAGGTAACAAGACATTTTCACAAAAAAATTACTCTATTTACTTAATGCACATTCCCCATTTTTAGGTGCACAATATTTTTTTGACATCATCAAGCCCCCCTTCCCTCAAAACATGTCATATAAAGAACACTTTTGACTGTCCAGTCAAAATCAAGTACTACATTTCATTTTTGATTTTAAAGTTTATTTATCACGTTACAAAAGTAAACTGCAAAAGCTGTTTCATTTCATTCAAGCTTCATGAATAAATGGCCCCTTCTAGGTCAAGAAAATGTCAAAATGTTTCTCTGGTTTGCAGGCGGGAGACACATCTGTCGGCTGGTCCCTTGGCTACATGCTACGATTGAGCAACCTGCTGCCTGCTGAAAATGTGTTACTGAGAAAAGCACTGAGCTCAGGCAACTGGAGTGTTCTGATCCTCCTCTTTTCTGCCCTTCTTATTATGGCGATATTTTTTCTGTGGCGAGCCATCCGTAAGAAAAAAAATGATAATGTAATTTAATAATGAATGAGTTATATTGCTCCCTGTGTACATCTTTATGCAATGCCCCTAGCAGAGATACTTCTGTTTACAGTACACTGAAAACAATAAGGGGGCACATCAACATTTCAATAACCTATTTGTTATCAAGCATATTTTATATAAATTCTGTATATTTTAGAAGAGTCTACATAAAACATTTTGCATAACACATGAAACATGAGCATGATGTTATTATGGCTTACTAATTTTGTCACTAACCTTTATCACCGTCTTTTCATAATGTTGAATGCATGTTTTTTAGGTAAGATTGTGTGCTGTGACTTAAAGGATTAGTTCACTTTTTTAAAAACTTTTGCTGATAATTTACTCACCCCCATGTCATCCAAGATGTCCATGTCTTTCTTTCTTCAGTCGAAAAGAAATTAATGATTTTGATAAATACATTCCAGGTTTTTCTCCATATAATGGACTTCAATGGTAGCCAAAATGGTTCAAGGTCCAAATGAGTTTCAGTGCAGCTTCAAATCACTTTAAACGACACCAGACGATGAATAAGGGTCTTATCTAGCGAAACGATGCGATGACTCGAAAAAAGATTTGTTCATTTTGATGAACGAGTTCGAACAGGAGAATCACGAACGTGCATTTCAGGACAGAGCAAGGCGAGCATTTGTGCTAATAATACTTAAACTGTTTTATTTATTTTCGAAATGGCGCATCGTTTCGCTAGATAAGACCCTTATTCATCGTCTGGTGTCGTTTAAAGTCATTTGAAGCTGCACTGAAACTCATTTGGACCTTGAACCGTTTTGGCTACCATTGAAGTCCATTATATGGAGAAAAACCTGGAATGTTTTCATCAAAATCATTAATTTCTTTTCGACTGAAGAAAGAAAGACATGGACATCTTGGATGACATGGGGGTGAGTAAATTATCAGCAAAAGTTTTTTAAAAAGTGAACTACTCCTTTAACAGCATATAATGAATCGTATGCTATTGTTTATAAAACCTTTTAGATTTATTTGTGAGCTATGCTTTTGTACTATGTTTGTGTAATACAATGTCAAAGGCACTGAAAACATTCCAAATGGAAAATCTTGAAAATGTAGCTTTGCAGATACAATAATGAATTAGAAAATGTACTATTGTCTGTTTCCATTCCTGCTGAATCAATGCTTTTGTAATATTAAATAAGTTTGTGTTTACTAATTAAACAGGTAACAAAAACAGAATGCTAAATGTTTTTGAATTTATACCTGATTCCAAATTGCAAGCATTATCATGTTCATGTCTGTGAGACTGACAAAACTAAAGATTACTGGCTATTAAAAAGATGGGTCCTCTGATAAATCCTGCCTAAATTTCCAATTTCAAAGAAATGTCAACACAGGACAGAATCTATTCACTTTTATAGATTTCCTTTTCGGAGCAATGGTCAAATGCCAAAAATATAACTTTAAAAGAAAACCGAAAATTCTTTGTTTATCCACACACTTTTTGGATTATAATTATATTCTTTAATGTTCCCCTCTACTTTTAAATCATTACACTCCTGGTATACACTAAGACAAATCGAATGGAACTATGGAAGCCTTAATAATCCAATACAGTAGACAGACATCCTCAAGGAAATGATGATAAAACACAATAAATCTATCTCAAAAGCCAAGACACTTCTTTGTTCAAGTTCTTCACCCCATTGGCCCAATGATGGAATCTTATAGAATGCCTTGTGAGTAAAAAAAAATGTATTTAAATTTCTTTTCTCAATGTGTATTGTTTCTATGGCTCCTGATAATAAAATACTAGACAAAACATAACTGTGATTGCTCTAGCGCCACCTAGTGGCAGATTGATGTCTGTTTGCATGCCTGAATAGAAGTTTTGCTTTTCTGTAGTTTACGGACTCTGACATCCAGACACTTTTAGGGCACAATAGATTGAAAGCGTTATCAAAAATAGTGAAATTTCTCTTATCACTATATGTTGAAGGGGGTGAATTGGAATCCACTGCTGCTTCAATGTATATGTAATGAGTGATTAATAATCACGGATAAGCAATTCTACATAAATATTTTCTTTATTCAATGAGTGACTCAAATATACTTTTAATCATATGTTTGCTGTGAGTGTTAACCAGCTGCTTTTAAGTACATTCTGATGTGACCCTTAACACATGTGTTGTCTATATATCTTTTTTTTGGTGGCAAGTTAAGGTTACAGGGGTCCAAATGCGTGACTTCACCTGATTTACAGAATTATACCTCTTTCATGTGTATTTTTCTAGAAACTAAAGTGAATAGAATCTGTACTTCTTCCTGAGGAGGGAATGCATTATCAGTAAGTTTTGGTAGTTTGTCCTGATAATAGTTAGTTCAGGCCCTCTTCAACCTTGGAGAAACTGCAATTCCCTTGTGCTTTTGTGTGTGTGTTGTATGTTCTGTGCAGGTCTTTTATAGGAGCTATGGGACACTTCGGCATGCAACAACAGACCCAAAGAGGCCTTTCTCCAACCTCTGAGGTCACCGCAGACCTAAATCAATCGTGCGACAACTATCTTGACTAATGGCAACATACTCTCCTATCTATCCATGTGTGGAAATTTGCTTAGACTACATGTGTTCTTAGCCAATCAGAAACTGCAACCTGAAGCAAGGACATAGCTTAGACCTTGGTGAAGGGTATTAATCTTAACTGTAAGTGGGGGAGAGAGTTATGTGAAGAAGCCCCAAAGAATCCCCCGGACTGTTGCACTGGAATGGATGAATGATGGTTAGGGCTGCATAATGGCAACCCCTAGGCCCACTACTACTTGTGCTGGATGGGTGCGTCACTGCCAAGGACCGAATCATTCTGGTGGATCATGTGCACCCAATGGTTTGTACCCTGAAGGTGGTGCTGTGTATCAGGATACTAATGCTTCAATAAAAAAGCAAAACTGGTCAGAGAGTGGATTAATGAACATGAAAATGAAGTTGAAAATCTCCCATGGCCTGCACAGTCACCAGATCTTAATACTGAGTCACTATGGGTTGTTTTGGAGGAGTGAATCAACAACCGTTTTCCAGCACACAGACTGCAGATTAATCTAAAACATTCAGTATAAAGTCATTGCCACAAAAGTGCACACTTTACCAGTAAGACTTTTCATATAAAAGAACTTTTGTTCTTGATGGTTTACATGCCCAGACAGGTCTGACAGGTTGGTTTACTTTAGTGTTAACGTGTCAGAAGTTAAACATTTCTATCCTGGCTACAGTCTGACTACAGTCGGTTAGCAACTGTCACTGTATTCTTGTTTACAATAAGTTATAATGCAGTTGCAAATATGTACCGCTATTGCAACTCTATTTATTTCATTTATAGGCATCCTTTTGCTCGTCATCAACCCTGAAGACATTAAAGAACCAGCTCAGCTCATGGTAATAATATTTTTTGCTGTTCATTAGTGAAATATGCTACAAATTTGACAAGTTTTTATCTGCCAAGAGGAAGATGAATATTCTAGCACGTGGTAGACAGCCATTGAATCGCAGCTGGCAGCTTTTATGACAGTCTGAATGACTGCTATTGAATCATAATTGCTGTTGCTCCCTTCAAAAACAGAGCAGAAATATTAAATAGATTCTTGTGAATGCTCTTAAAAATAAATTAATATTTATATAAATGCATAAGTAAAATACGAGTGCCATTCATTTGTGAACTTTTGGCACGCATAATACTCCGACCTACAGATTCCCACACTTGGCAATTTTAGCTTCTGTTGGGTTTTCCCCCCCAGTATGGAATAGTCCTGGATGCTGGATCTACTCATACTTCCATGTTCATCTACAAATGGCCAGCAGACAAGCAGAACGGTACCGGCATAGTCAGTCAACACAGCGAGTGTCATGTAAAGGGTGAGTAAACAATAAAAAGTAAAGAGTAAAAGCAAGGAAAGAGTATTGTTTTCAAGATATATAGTAAAAAGTAGTTCATGGCTATAGCAGTTCATGGGAAACAGTCTTTAATCCAATAATATATACTTCCCAAAGGCGATATAACGTGACTTGCGTACAGCTGTTACAGGAAGCATGCAGTGATGATAGATTGTAAAGTTATAAATATGGATGTTTTTCTTACAAAGACGCATCACTGCGCTTCAGAAGGTCTTATTAACCCCCTGGAGCCGTATGGATTACTTTTCTGATGGATGGATGCGCTTTTTGGCCTGGAAAAACTAGGATACAGTACCATTCTATTATAAAACTTGGAAGAACCAGGATATATTTTTTTTAATATATAACTGTGATTGTGTTTGGCTGAAAAAGAAAGTCACATACACCTAGGATGGCTTGAGGGTGAATAAATTATGGGATCATTTTTGGGTGAACTACCCTTTAAGTCCTTGTCCCATTTTCCCTCTCTTCTGATTTCTGTCACCTTTCGTCTGTTCCATTTATAGCAGGAAAACCCTTCCAGAATAAAATGATTTGGCTCAATTTCATTAGTTTGCTTTTGATTTCTCCTACTCAGGAGGCGGGATCTCCAGTTATGCAGGTGTCAGAGGAGGAGCAGCCCGTAGCCTTGAGGAATGCATGGAAAAAGCCATGCAGGAGATCCCAAAGTCGAGACACAAACTCACTCCTGTGTATCTCGGGGCCACAGCAGGCATGAGACTACTGAAGTGAGTCAGAATCAAAAAGAGCTTTATTGCTAAGTTTGCTTACACATACAAGGAATTTTACTTGGTGACAGAAGCTTCCAGTGCACAGGTAGAATGACTGCGACAAGACATAGATAATAAAAAATATAAAATACACAATATACAAAATAGACAAAATGTGTATGTACAGGTATGGTATAATCAAATGTAAGGGAATGTAAATAAGGTATGGTGTGCTAAACTAATCAGTCAAATACTGTTCTGCATTGCACATTTATTGGACAATGGGGGCATTTACCTGTTCATGATGAAGATAAGGAAAATATGAGGCCCGAGGAAAGAAAATGTTTTTGTGCCTGACTGTTCTGGTGCTCAGTGCTCTGTAGCACCGACCAGATAGCAACAGTTCAAAGAAGAAATGGCCTGGATGTGAGGTCCATAGTGATTTTACCAGCCATTTTAGTCTAGGGTTATAGAGTCTGTAGAGCAGGGATAGGCAACTTCAGTCCTGGAGGACCACTGTCCTGCAGAGTTTAGCTTCAACCCTAATTAAACACACCTGAACAAGGCAATCAGTGTTTTCAGGATTACTAGATAGATACAGGCAGGTGAGTTTTTATCAGGGCTGAAGTTAAACTCTGCAGGACAGTGGCCCTCCAGGACCGGAGTTGCCTATCCAGAGTCTCAGCTTTTCTTAATGTCCACTCTGAATTTTACAAAAACAACAAAGCAATGCTGTTTCACATGTTCATACACGGGAAAACAATTCTATATAGATTGAAATGCTCCTTAATGTATCACAAATAACTAATATACTTGTTTGTCGTACCACACAGTATTTCTAAACCCAAAGAGTCAGATGAGGTTTTGAAGGAAGTGGGAGACAAACTGAAGACTTACCCATTCAGCTTCAAAGGTGCCACTATTTTAAGTGGACAAGAGGAGGGAGCTTATGGATGGGTCACAGTCAACTACCTGCTTGAAAAATTTATCAAGGTATAGACTGAAATTTTGGTCTAAAATACAAAAATCAAGAAATATTTCAGAGACTAATTTATTGATGTGTCCTCTGTATAATTGTATGTTTTATGTACATTATTTTTCTAATCCTTCATTTCTCTAGTATGGTTTTGTGGGTCAGTGGCTGTCTCCAGGCAGAGACACTGTTGGTGCGCTGGACTTAGGTGGAGCTTCTACTCAGATCACATTTGTGACTAAACAAACAGTGGAGAACAAAGACAATCTGATGAAACTGAGGCTGTACGGACGAGACTATAAGATTTACACTCAGAGTTTTCTGTGTTATGGCCGAGACCAGGTCTTACTCAAACTGCTGGCACATCTGATCACGGTTAAGTGCAAACTTTTGGATTGGTTGTTTAAATTACCATTAGACAAGGTGATTTGATATTATTTAGAGTATAATATCTGATGTTTTCTCTTTCTTTATGTTTCTTATAGACTCAGGGTTCAGACAGCTCTATAGTCCATCCCTGCTATCCCGCAGATTACAATGACTCCATAAAGCTGAGCAGTGTGTTTGACACCCCATGCAATAAAAGACAAACTCTCTATAAACCCGATGACAACCTGCAAATAAAGGGCACTGGAAACTACAATCAATGCATGGGAAACGTTTCTCGTCTCTTCTCTTTTAACCAGTGTTCTTATTCAAAATGCTCATTTGATGGTGTCTTCCAGCCAAACATAACTGGAAACTTCATGGTAAGTATATGGTTTTCACTGGCATTATATTGTTTTAAATATGTTCTACTGACTTGTAAAATTCACAGTTCCATAGAACAAATGATGGTCAATGGTTTTTGCTCTTGCATTCTTCCTCTTATGCAGATGGAACATTGTACTTAAATACTCAGTGACATTGCAACACCGGTGCTGAATCTATAGCTCGCAAAAAAGTCATTGTGACCATTGTAGTCCGATTACAGATTATTGGCTACTAAATTGGGTTCTCGTTCAAACATTCGCTTGGTATCTCACTATGGGAAACGCCTCGGGTGTGACTGATCCTGGAAGCACCAATTACACCACGTCTGTCAGTTGACAGACCAATCACGACAGGGATGCCAGAGTCTTGCCTCCCTCCTATATAGCTGTTAGTGGTCCCCACTTAATTCTCATTCTCTTCCCCGTGAAGATCCTTATAGGGAAGCTACTTTATCCTCAGCAGATCCTCGCAGAGAGTGGCCACTAAACAGTTCACTTGACGAGCTGGTATTTTTGGGTATGTCTCTGAAACGCAGCTATTTTTCCTTATTCTTCCTATATTCAAAGTGTCAAAGTGAATATTTTTCTTCTGCTGCCTTTTTACTGGTGGGAACAAGGCAGATTATAATTTTTCATATCTCGAGCCGTTACAGCTAATTTTTAATTTTCTCCAAATTGAGTGGTGTGATGGAGTTATAGTGACTGTGAACCCACCCATCTCACCAAAGGGTGAAGATCCTTCTCGCCCATGCGCTTGCGGGTCTATGAGTTCGTCCAAAGACTCTCATCCTCTATGCATTGATTGTCTGGGAGTTAAACGCACACATGCCGTTGGCCGCTAATCCATAGTGCTGCCCACTGTTCTCTTTTCCAGTTAGGGTTATTAGAGTGCAGAGGAGGATCCAAGTTTTTCTGTAGGCTACCACCCGTGGAGAAAGATGGGGCTGCTCAGCTCAGCAAACTCAGTAGCCTATATCTAGGGAGAGTTAATGGATGTAAGACTTTGTTGTTACAATTGTTACATTTGACTTACTCTGAAATCATTTTCCCAAGTAGATTAAGCTAGTGCGTATGGTACTGCAAATCTGCATCAGATTAGTAACTGACTATCGTCCAGTTTTGAGTGGAGCATAGGGCACAACGACTGCACTTTAAGAGTTTCGCCTAATATTTGGCACTAATTCAAGTGTAGCCTACTTGGACTGTATAAACTAAAAAAGGGATTTTTTTTAGGAAAGCAAAATGTTGCTCGACCAACCTAAATAGGGTGAGTCTTCTCTGTTTTAATGTAATGTTACTCTAGCTAAGTATACGTGGGAAACCATGGCATGACCAAACCAAAGCTACTGCAGAGAAGTAATATTGGTCGGTTTATATATGTAGTTGTGGTCATGACCTCTGACTAAGAGAGAATATTATATGTAGTTGTGGTCATGACCTCTGACTAAGAGAGAATATTATTTTAATTCAAGTGTATACAGATCCATGGGGGCTATACAAAATATCTTAGATAGAGTAAGCGTGAATAATATTCACGATACGATCACGATACCATCTACGATATTAGCCATTAGCCAATTACCTCTGTTTGGTGACCAAAAACTGACAAGTTTGTGATCGGGAGACCCATGTTAAACAGCCAGCACGAGGACCTCAAAGTGACAGATTCCTAATGAACGGGTAAAATATAAAGTAAAGAGTTGAATAAAATAATGTGTAGCTAAACTATTTATAAATTACCATTAAACCAGTGGTCTATTTCTGAGTCAAAAGAGAGGCAACAGCACTCACAGAGTCTCTGTAGCACCCCTCTCCATACCACAAAAGTCTTGTTTTCCCCCTCCAGCAAAGAAGCTTCGGAGTTTGATTCAAGTTCAGTGTTAAAAGGAAAACAGTTTTCAGGCTGAAGTGTGTGCACCAGTTCACCCAGTACCCCCATGTTGTTTCTCCCCTCTCCACCCGCGGGGCTATGCAAGAAAGAGAACGAGGGATGGCAAAGTTAACAGGGTGTGAAACAAATAAAAATGTCCCATGTGCATCCAGACAGTAGGTGCGCAGAAAATTCATCAGGTTTGCCTATCAGGGCACAGCCCACAATTTTTGACAGTACTCTTTAGGCCTCTCATTAGCCCTGAGAGTGTTCAGCAAATGTGCCGAAGCAGCTCTGACTCCCCTGAGAATAGCGGGTCTCAGAGTGTCAGCTTATTTGGACGATCTGCTCCTCTGCTCACCATCACAGCAGCAAGCGGAGACAGATACATAAAATGCTTGTGTCTCATTTAGAGAACTTAGGGTTTAAAGTAAACGAGACAAAAGCTGGCCCATGAGAGGTTTAACTTGAGTGTTATGGATTTGCCTGTGAGGGTGATTGAGACTATTCAGAGTGCGAGAGGGGCTTCACTGCACTCTGCATATGATCGGAAATGGAATGTGTTTAAGCGATGGTGCGCACAAAACACATTGTCCTTTTTCTCTGTTTTCTGCAGGAACATTTGGATAAGGGTAGAGCCTGTTAGATTGTTAAGGTTTATCTTGCTGCAATTTCTGTGAGCCATGTGGGGATTGACAGGAATACCATAGGTCAAAACCCGCTCATATGCAGGTTTATGAGAGGTGTGTGGTGTTTGAACAAGGTTTCAAAGCCACTGATTCGGCTGTGGAATCTGTCTGTGGTACTTGATACACTATCTCAGTCCCTTTTCCACTTATAGATAGTAGTGATTTATAGCTCCTTTCGACTGCGAAGCGGGTTAGTGAACTTCTAATTACTACTCTCAAAACTATTCCAGCGCTAGTGCCTAAAATAAGACAGTCAGCTTGCGCCTGCAAAGAGGTGGATTTACTGGCTTTCCATCCGCAGCCTTTTTCCCCATTGGAGAATGAGCGGCTTCAAGGCTTGTGCCCTGTCCGTGTGTTGCGTCACTATTTGGACAGAACGAAAGCACAAAGAAAGAGTAATCAGTTATTTGTTTCATGGACTACCAGAGGTATGGCTACCTCATGGGCACTATTTAAGGGCATGTCCGTTCAGGACATATGTGCGGCGGCAAGTTTGACTTCTACCTCACACATTTGTCCGATTTTATAGACTGGCTCATTCCATCTTAATTGTGTAAAACAAAAACCCTTGTTCACATATATACCCATTCTATTCAAAGAATGGGTTTTGTGTTTGTTAAGTAGTCTACATCACTGTTGGTTGACATGCCTGCTTTGGACAGCATATATGCAATACGGGAGTTGTTTATATCCCATAGTGAGATAAAAAGTCAATGTTTGAAAGAGAACTTTAGGTTACTTACGTGAGGTATCTAACCACACTTCCCTCCTTGCAGTTGCACAGAGAAGAGATATGCTGAGAATGAAGGCTAGCAGCGATATACTATATTGTGGAGTTGGGACTCCTACTGTCGTGATTGTCCGTCAACTGACAAGTGTGTTGTAATTGGTGCTTTCAGGATCGGTCACACTTGAAGGTGTTTCCCATAGTGAGATACTTTACTCATGTTATCAGAGAACCCGGTTTACTGAATCAAAAATATACAGTGCAATTAGTGGTCTGACACCCGAATGATTGAGTCAGGTTCTTTTTTCAGCAAAAACAGAGTGCCATCAATGTAGTCTGATTCACTAACGAATTAATATAATGACTACATTATTTTTAGTGAATCAAAAACATAGAGTGCAACCAGTGTAGTATAATTCCATAATGAATGACTCTAATTTGTAATAATACATTTTTGATTGAATCAGAAACACATTGCAATCAATGTGGTCCAACTACCAAATGAATGCCTATAAGCCGTTTTTTTGTGTGTGAATTAAACACTGTAAAGTTAAATGCTTTACGATTCCCATCTCTCCTTATTTGGAACAGGCATTTTCTGCATTTTTCTACACTCATGTGTTCCTCCAAAGAGCTGCAGGTATCACCATCACATCAACAGCAGATTTAGAGGACGCTGTCCGTGTCGTCTGCAACATGAGCTTTCAGGAGGTACCACCCTGTTGAGTTCAAATAACATTACATTTTAAGAGAACTTGTTTTTTTCCTCTGTAAAAACAAATTTAGAGTTTATTTCATGTTTATTTTACATTGTTTGAATCATTAACAAATGATTGATGCAATATAAGCTGGTTTTGGTGTTCATGGAATTCAATCCAACACTGTCAAGTATTTCACCAGACTGGTCAGAGCTAATAATTCCTAAGCCTAGTTTTTAATAAACTTAAATGTGATTAAATTTTAAGTATTGCCTCACGCAATATCTCTTTCTAACTCCCTCTTTGTCAGATGCAAAATATGTTTCCTGATGAGGGGAACCATTTGAGGGATTACTGTGCAGATTCCATTCTTCTGCGGGTTCTACTGATCAATGGATATGGCTTCAGTGATCTCTCCTTCCCACACATCTCCTTTCAGGGGAAAGTAAGCCCTCAGGAAGACAGCTTTATATGCAGTTTTAGGCTAAGTTATCATATGCTGTAAAGCCAATGTCAACATGTTACTTTGGTTTGCAGGCTGAAGACAACTCTGTTGGCTGGTCCCTTGGCTACATGCTAAGTTTAAGCAACTTGCTGCCTGCTGAAAATGTGTTACTGAGAAAAGCACTGCGCCCAGATGCCTGGCGTGCTGCTATTTTCCTCTTTTCAGCACTTCTTATAGCTACTATATTTTTTCTGATGCGATCCTACCAAAGGAATACTACTAAATTATGTTGTTAGTACCCTTGATCATTATGCTCTAGAGTTTTTCTGTCCTTAAGAAATAAGCAGTAAGAATACACACTATGTGTAAGTGTAAACGTTTGTAGACCTATTGACCTTTTAATAAAGTCAGATTGTTTTGTAATGTGATTTTCTGTAAAATTCATGAAGATTATGTGAAGTTCTGAATTATTAAAGTTAAAGTTGTGATAGTTGAGATATAGGCTGTGACATAGGCTATCTGAGTGAAATGGCTTCTTGAACAAGAAATAATATGCAGGACTTTTTTTGTCCATGTGGAATTGAATGGATGGTTGTGGGAAGCTATCGCTGTGATATCATGTGAGCTTTTTTTAAATTCAAGAAACGGATGAAAATATTCAATGTCAGGGAGTTGTTTCGCCCTCGATCGCGCCAGTAAACACGTAAACAGAGATGAGATTTTGTTGCAGGACACCAGGAGAGAAGGAAGGGAAAATAGTTCCAAAGATCACAGCAGAACTATAGAGCATCTCACAGCAACACTCAACAGTGTTTGATTGACAATGATTTTGCATTTTGAACGAATAGGTTGAGTCAAAGATTCAATGACCCATTCATAAACTTGTCTCATTCTTGAATGAATCAGTCGTTTGAACGAATCATTTGGATGAATAATCAATGACTCGCTCATTAAGACGGTCGAAAAGGCTTAATGTCGACCCCTGGATAATTCATTTCATATTCTAATCAATTCCACAGAAACACCATTGTCAAATTTGATTTCAAGGTGAATTTAACACATTTAGTCCTACATAATAGGCTATGTGTTATTTGTAAAGACTGGTAAAAAAGAAAAGAAGAGATAAAGGAAACAGCAAACTGATTCCAGAAATCTGGGGCCAGTTGCATAAAGAAAGCCAATACATTGGACCATTCTACCTTTATATGAACCTGACATAAAAAAAATGACCAGTCTTGAAGAAAATAATTAGATTAGATTAGTTTATGCAACTGGCAGCTGATCTTTAAACTGCATTGCTTAACTTATTAATGACTTTTGGGGGTGTGGAAATGTGAAGTATTTATTTTTTTATAGCCATGCACTGTTGTGTTAACATCTTAGTTTTTTCTGATCCTCAATTAGCTGAACAGAGGAGCGTCCAAAGATTATGAAAGGCTGTACACAACAATCAGAATTTGTAAACTGTCAGTAGCCTCAATCATGTTGACCAATCGCATTGCTCTTTTCATTAAAATTCTATCATTGCAAAGGTTATGTTTATCTCTTTTTGAAGAAAGAAATTCAATCACAGAGGCTCAAAGTCTTACAAACTAGTATTTTAATAACGGGTTTCAATGATAAGTGTTTTTTTTTAGTAAGGGCAGAAATGTGATGTGACACCTAAAGCCCAGCTAGGAACCTTTGTGAGGCGGAACCTTTTACGATGTATCAGGAACAAGAGTCTGTTGACGTTGCAATTGATGCCGTTGCACAGTTAGGAAGTGTGCGAATACAGAAAACAACGAGCAATGCAAATCTAGCCAACATTAGTCGTATTCCTGTTGTCAATGAATTTCTTTCTTTTTTCATAGTGGAGAGTTAAAATAGAGAGAGCGTCTCAAAATGTTCGCAGGGTTACCTGAGCTGGGAATATCCAATGGAGAAGATCTGAAAGAAACTCTCACTAACTGTACAGAACCTCTGAAAGCCATCGACCAGTTTCAGGTCAGGTTCTGTGTCTCTAAAATATTCACAGTGTTCAAATCTATGGCATTAGACATAAGCACTTCGCTCGCATGCAACCGTCATCATCATTGATTATAATGGGAGGGATCTGGTTTCTGGCGTCGCTTTCAGTTTGAATTGTCATATGACAACACAGCCTGTGACAAGCCGATTTAACAGTTATCCAGTTGCGCTGACTAACTAATATCTATTTATACTAGTACTAGTGTAAGTGATTACAATTTTAACTTAGTATGTTATTTAATATTTCATTTTAAGTTAATTTATTTTAAATGTACTAATAATCATCACAAATGGGCAATTACAAATTATATTTAAATACATGACAATACGTAGCTTTTCACTTTTTTCAGTGCATTTGGCAGTACATTTTAACCATATTTCAAAGATAATAAAGGTAAATAAAAACTTATAATTACATTCTTAAGTGGGTAAAAAAGTCACACTAACGTTCAACAAATTGCTATTTCATTGCTATTAAGTGTCTTTATCTTAAATTCTTCATTTTGCACTTACATCTATTGTTTTAAGTATAGCCTATTATACTTAATAATAGGCTATATAAATACGTATGTAATAAGTTTACATTGGCAAACATTTGAATTTGAGACCAGTAACGATAACATATTATCTGTCACTGTTGGTATAGTGACTAGCTGCAAAAGAATATATCAGAATTGAATAGATGCTGGTCACTACTGAAAACAATAAGTAGTATTTCATTAATAGTTAAAAGTGACTTTGAAACTGATACTACTCAATATTTGGTTCCTTACTGATAATAATAATAAAAAAGTACTAGTAACACTTATAAAAACGATATTAGTTCATTTTACTGTTTTATTGTAACTGTTATCATTTACAGGCGGAAAATGGCATATTGTTGCCAACCCTACAGTCTGCATTGCCTTTCCTTGATCTTCACGGGACTCCGCGGCTGGAGTTTCATCAGTCAGTGTTTGATGAGCTTCGAGATAAGCTGATGGAGCGCGTTGCCACCATTGCCGAGGGCAAGGAGGAAGACAGGTGAATGGAAAGTTTTGATTTCAATCCATTCCTTTGCGCGGCGGATCTTAAATCATACTAATGCATCCCCTAAATTCACACAGATACGTAAAGCTAGAAGAACTTCTTGAGAAAAGTTTCCCATTGGTGAAGATGCCGTCCATACAGCCCGTTGTCATGCAAGTGCTAAAACATCTGCCAAAGGTATAAATGTGTTCTGTGCTCTGACTTGTTACTCTCGTACTAAAGTGTGACTATACATTTAATTTCAGTATACAGACTAATTTCAAAGCTTATTTTGCAGATCTTTTCAGCCTTAGGTGTGCAATCGTTTTTATTTTATTAATTTTTTTATGTTTGTGTAAACATTTATAATTTTATAACAATTTTAAATTTGACAATCAAGTTTCTGTTTGAATGCTCATGCAGGTGCCTGAGAAGAAGCTGAAGCAGGTTATGGCCGATAAAGAGCTGTACAAAGTCTGTGCCGTGGAGGTGAAACGGCAGATTTGGCAGGACAATCAGGCTCTTTTCGGGGACGAGGTGTCGCCACTCTTGAAACAGTATATTGTGGAGAAGGAGACGGCTCTTTTTAGCAACGACCTCTCCATCCTTCATAACTTTTTCAGTCCTTCACCCAAAACACGGCGACAGGGTGAGGTAAGTGCCAGGTTTTTTTTCCCTCTTAATTTACTAAAATTTTAGAATTCATTTGACCATTTGGATAATGAATCTTATTTAGTTTGAAAATGGTTTTTAGCAATAATGTATTTGTTTTTCATTCCTGAAACTCTAAAACATTAAAACATTACAATACTATGCATTTCAAAAAATATAAATTAAACATTTAAGACATTTTAAGGTTAATTTTCAATGTGAATATGTTATAAAATAGTGTTACTTTAATGTTTATATAATGTTGTATCAATGTTACAATACCATTTCTTTAACATTAATCTTGTATTCTGATCATTCTAAAATACTTTAGTATCATGGTAATTTAGTGTTCATTTGATGGTAATGTTGTATCAATGTTATTTTAAGATGCTTATTTATTGAATTATTCTTTATATCATTTAATCTTTATTTATTCTTTATTTTATTTTTTATTTAAAAAAAGGTAAACTTGGGTTTTGGTGATTACTTTTGTAGTGGAACAACAAACAAACACTGTCCTCTTGTTGCATCTTTATGTCAACAGTGAAACTGTGATTTTTCATTAGGTGGTGCTGAAGCTGACTCAGATGATTGGGAAGAACGTGAAGCTCTACGATATGGTACTACAGTTCCTGCGGACGCTGTTCCTGCGCACACGAAACGTGCACTACTGCACCCTACGTGCTGAGCTGCTCATGTCCCTTCATGACCTCGACATCAGTGAGATCTGTTCAGTCGACCCCTGTCACAAGGTGTGGAACCAGTTTTCCATCTGTAATTTACAACACACCCTTTCAACTGCAACATCATGATTATTGAACACAGTTTGTAGGGTCCTTCCATGTCACAAGGTTGTACAAAATGACCTAAATATCTGTTACAGAAAAACAGTTACAGGAACCCAAAACACTCTATATTTATGTTTGCTCTTATCCTTTTGTAGTTTTCTTGGTGTTTGGATGCCTGCATCAGGGAAAAGTTTGTGGATGCTAAACGGGCTCGTGAGTTGCAAGGCTTCCTGGATGGTGTGAAGAAAGGGCAGGAACAAGTGTTAGGGTACGAGATTCAAATATTCATTCAGATACAGCATACTATAAAGCCATAAAACCATACAAATGTAACACTCTCTGTCTCTGTTTCTCACAGTGACCTGTCGATGATCCTCTGTGATCCATTTGCCTGTAACACTCTAGTTTTGAGCACCGTGAGGAACCTTCAGGAGCTATTGAGCCAGGACGCCCTGCCCAGAGTAAGAACTCCAACTCCATATTTTGTTTGTACTGATTTATGACCTGATTTACTAAACATGGCTAATTGTTTTGAAACCGCAAACCCATAAAAGTGCCTATCGAATGTTCGCAACAATTGCAGCCATGTGAAGTGCAAAAAAGGTTAAAGGATAATTCCGGTATTTAGCACTTTGAGTCTATTTTCTAGTTTGTTTTGGATGAACTAGTGGTGGACACAGAAATTTTGACGATGGGTCCTGTCTCGACTTTTTGACTATTTTAGAATCGCCTCTGACCTCTTCAGAGTGGCTGTCTATGAGCATGCACAAACATGTCCTTAAAACAACCCTTAACGTTCGTTTTCAAAACTGTGCAACTCACCGAGTGGTTAGTGGTGTTCTACAAATGCATATGCAACAAGTTCAGCTGCAAAAATCACTGTCTATGCCTTTTCATCGCTAATAGTGTACTACAGTGTTGTTTTTGTTAAAGGTAGGGTAGGTAATGTTTTTTATAAACACTTTTTGTTATACTGGTTGAAACTCTCTTCACATCCTGATTGCAATAATAGAAGTGGTCTAAATATTGAAAACTTTACATACTGTATACCTTCTGTGGAATTCCCAGGACCAAAAAATGTTTGTCCAATCATTCAATTTGGACCGAATTTTGGTCCTACCTGCCTCTCAACATTTTGTATTTCCATAAGCTCCATAGTGCATTTCATGAGGATATTCAGAGACAATTAAAGGTTCTCTAAGCGATCCTGGGTGACATCACTTCTTGTTGACGTTCGAACTATTGTCAAACAAAACGGAGGCTAGCTAGACCCTCCCTCCTCCTCATCCGCGCACTAAACCCTCAAACCCACCCCCAAACACTTCTTGTCGGTTATTGGCCGGAACAGTTTGTTATGTTTCGTAGAGCGGGTCGCTATAGTTTGTTTTTGTAGCCGTTTGTGGAGCCTGGGGTGTCCGCAGAGACCGTGTTTTTACAGTGTGTTCAGGGGACAGGCAGCCAGCGGATAGTGAGGAGATGTTTGCTGTATGTGACAAAAAAAATTTTGGCCTTAAAAACGCGTGACATCGCTTAGAGCACCTTTAAGCTCTTTAAATTGGTAATTTAACGCCATCTCTCGTGATGCTTTGGAAACTCTGCTGTGTACGTTCATATGTTTTGAAGGAGGCATGGGTTTAGAGACGATCTGGGGAGGGTGGGATCTCATGCATTCAAAGCTAGCTTGCTATCGCTAGCCTCCCTGAACTTGCCTACCCTACCTTTAACTAAACTAACTAATTATTTTTGGTATTTGGAATAAAATAAAATGTACATATCAAATGAAGAACTTGAAAAACTTAAATTAAGTTTGGAAATGTTGCCTTGCCAACTAACTTAAAGTTAAAACTGCCAAAACTGAAATAAAAAATAAATTAATAGAAATATATTAAAAAAAGAACAAATTTGAGAAAAGCACATAACCAAACAATCTGTGTTTATGTACAGGACAGCCCTGAACTTCTCCTCCTGCTGCGGATGCTTTCTCTTGGCCAGGGCGCCTGGGACATGATTGACAGCCAGGTTTTCAAAGAGCCCCGAATGGTATGATCAAGTCAAGTCACCTTTATTTATATAGCGCTTTTTACAATACAGATTGTTTCAAAGCAGCTTTACAGAGATAACAAGAAAATAATGCAACAACATTTGTTTCGGCTGTACAGCAGATCTAGAAGAAAATATTGTCAAAGTCCAGCTTAAGTAATTTCAGTGATGGTTCATTTCTGTGGTAAAAAAGTTATTTTAGTTAATTTATCTGTACAGCCACTCTGGAGAAAACAGTAATGTCATCATCCAACTCAGTTCAGTTCTCAGATAATGGTGTCAATGCAGTCAGACCAATAATATTTTTTAATAGTAAGTGTCACCAACTAAGCAAGCCAAAGGCGACAGTGGCAAGGAACCAAAACTCCATCAGGTGACAGAATGGAGAAAAAAAACCTTGGGAGAAACCAGGCTCAGTCGGGGGCCAGTTCTCCTCTGGCCAACGAACGAACAGTGTATGATGATGATTCAGGCAGCATTACAGGCCAGAAGTCAGATTGGATCGGAACATTTAGAATATTTATCCAGTTCCATCTGGTTGAAGATTGGAGTCATCTCGCCGGTATGGAGACGAGTTTTTTGAGGATCAGTGCCACTTCACAGGGGAGAGTCTAGTTGACACAATCTCTGCTGACACTTCAGGGATGCGTGTTGGTCGTGTCTAGTCAACTCTGCATTCTTCAATAAACCCAAGTCTAATGTTTGTGGATTTGTACAATTTGTACAAATGGGTTTGGACAATTAAACAAGGCTGGTCTTGTTCACCATCAGGATTTGGAGGTGGTAACACGCTTTCTGCCTGCCATGATGTCAATAGTGGTGGATGACTACACTTTCACTGTGGAGCAGAAACTACCAAGTGAGGAGAAGACCTCTCTCACGTACCCCCCACCCTGCCGGAAACTTTCTCCAGGTATCTCATGCCACTCCTCAACCCAGCATATTCAGCAAGTGCTTAATTCTTTCTAAAATGGATGGTCTTTTTGCTTTGTCTAGGTATATACAGGAAAACAGGGTGGCATGTGAGATCGGTCTTTATTATGCGCTTCATATCGCTAAGCAGAGGAATAAAAATGCTTTACAACGGCTTCTGCCTGGACTGGGTGAGACTCCTGTCAGATACAGTGGATTAATAGATAATAATGGCAATGCTGCACAAAGACTGATGTGTGTGTGTGTGTGTGTGTGTGTGTGTGTTTGTTTTTGCAGTGGATACCTATAACGACATGGCGTTTGGAGACATCTTCCTCCATCTTCTCACTGGTCATGTAACTCTGCTCTCTGATGAATTTGGATCAGAGGAGTTTTGCACTGCTGTCTTTGACAACTTCTTTCTCACATCTTTCTCTAGGTCTATTATCTTTTTTTAATCACATTATATTGTGCGACTTCTTCAGGGTTTGAATGTAAAATATTCATTAGTTGAAAGAAATCATGTTAACACTGTGGCTCAGTTCACAACAGTTCTATTATATTTGAGCTTATTGCTCTCATTTGCAGTAAGGAGAACGTTCACAGACACAGTCTTCGCTTGCTGAACCATCTCCATCAGAAGGTGCTGGCGTCTTACATGGAAACCTTAATGAAAACACTTGAACCACCAAAACAGGTATTTTAAAGGGAACAGACTGAATGTGAGTTTGCTACATCAATAAATAGCTAATGGGCTGTGTTGGTTAACATTTCCCAATAATCTTCTGCTCTGCATGAATTTAGTCACATCAGTAAAAAAAGAAAATAATTTAATTTTGATTACTGGTAAACGATTACAAAAACTTTTTTTCTTTGGAACAACATGAATCTGACGAAGACTGATGAATCATTGGGACATGCATTAGAAAGTAAATGAGGCCAAATTTATTTCAATTAGCTGCCAAGATAAGCTTTCTAATCTTTATTAGTTTTTTTAAAAAATGTAAGTTTTTCATCTAATATTTATATTTAATTTTATTTCAGCTTTATTTTAATTACTTTTTAATTATTTTTTTTATAATTAATTATTAATTTTATTGAATAATATTTAATTAATTATTTAATATTATTTTTAATATTATTAATTATTATAATTTAATTATTTTATAGTTTTTAGTTCTAGTTAACAATAACAACACTTTCACAAATGATAAAAGCTCTCTCTGTACTGATTCTCTTGTGCAGAAATCGCATAGTACCTAAATCTTAATTCATGTTATTGCAGAGCAGTGAGTCAGTGAAAGAACTGTACACCCTGTTGAAGGAGAAGCTTGAGGCTTCTAAGAAAAGCCCCCCTGAACCAGAGGAAGCCCCCTCTCTGGATTTAGGCCTTCACCCTGTTACTGTGCCTCCCACCCCTTCCACCCCCACGACCCCTGTCTGACAGAGACCGGGCGCTCCAGCCACTAGAGAGCAGCAACAGCAGCAGCGATGGAGGTAGATGACTCATCGAATGGCTAAAGACTGACCTAAACATGTGTAAAATGGACCTGTTCTGGTTATATGGTTTTTTTGTTTTGTTTGTTTCCTGCTTTTTATAAAGGACATTTTATAGGATTTTCCAATTTGCAATTTTGTGTGTTTCGATTTCTACGCTTTTAAGAAAATTTAGTCTTGTCTTATGTAAAGCATCTCATGATTGAATATCATTTGCTTTGGATTGAGTCAGTGTGACAAACCCTTGTGTAAATAAAATAATTGGTTAGACAAATTTACAATTTGAGACTTTTTTGATATTTGATGCTTTCTCTTTGGAGACCCACTGGTGTCTCGCACTCACAACGAAATGAGTGCATAATCAAGTGAATAAAAGAACCCTCAATGACTTGTATATAATGACTTATATACTGTATAGTGTATGCAATCTTTGTCATGCATGCAATACACTCTTTTGTTTATGTAGAGCTCACAGTTTGAATGTTCTTGTTTGCTTTCATTTATTTTCTAAGGTCAGGTCAATTTTCTATTGCCACTTTTATCATGGCTTTACAGTAAAATTAAAATAGTCTGGCTATTAAATTTGGCAAACACTGTCCCGTTTTCTCAGAAAACCAGATAATATGGAAAAATGTCATTTCAAGACCTGGAAGTGTCATGGAGGTAACCTGACTCCGCCAGATGAATTTGCTCCGCATATCCATCTGGAAACCTTCCGTTGAAGTAGTTTTGGTAAGGGGCGAAAATACTGGTTAGCTGATTGGCCTATGTTGGTGATAGACGGGCCAAATCAACCAATCAGATCAACGAAGCTGTCGCGCTTCTCGTTGCGTCACACCTCAACCCGCCTCAAAGCCAACGCTGATTGGACGTTCGTTTGGTGAACTGCTCCCAAATTTTCTTTAACGGAAAGTATCCAGACTGATCTGCGAGTGAAACCTCACGAGGCTATCATGGAGGTTTATATAGTCTTATATCTTATCTTTAAAGGCTGTTTTCTCACAATGATTTTTTTTTCTCAGGCAGAAAGGTCTCCTTTTCGGTAGCACTTACATATACTAAACGTTTTATTCCTATCTATATTCTAAAGGTTTTTGTAGAGGGGTTTGTTCATATAATAGTCTCCTGATTTTTTTCAACATTTTATTCCTAAAAACAGTAAAAAAAAAAAAAAAAAAAAATCAACAAAATGAACTAGGAACCTGGTTTTATTCAATGTTCTGTGCTGCTGTCTCCACTTAGTGTCTTGCCATCAGAGCTCGGCTCAGTGAATTGAAGAAGAATGATGAAACAGGGGCTTTCTGTCTTTTGATGGTCCAGTTTTTGCTTCGGTTTATACTGACCGATGTACCGCTGTAATCTCTTCAATCCCCCTCATGCTGTCATAGTTGGGCTTCTGATTTATTCATGCCATTGTCAATTGTGTATCATGTCAAAAAATATCATGATGGCATGCAATCTGATTTTCCTGCTCATCAGCTGGTGGAAATAAGTGTATGGTGTTTCCCCATTGGAAAGAACATAACCTCAGCAATATTTAAAATCTTCCCTTTAACCACTATGTGTACTTTTAAAGGTGCTTGGTAAAAGGAATTGAAAAATTATATAAAAGGAAAGCTTGCCAACATTTGAAACCGAGAAGACACCAAGCACCCACAGAGATGACGAACTCTTCCTCTTTTTTTAATTTATTTATTTTTTACTGTCAAAGCAATGGCTCTTCAACACAAGACCAGTTAGCATTTAATCTTTAACAGAAGCTCTTAAACAACTTAATTAAAATAAAAAACATTAATTAAAAAAAAGTAATACTCCAGATTTAAAAGTCAAAAAAGAAAGGAAGATACTTTCAATGTGTTTCAGATGTTTGAAAATACCTATATTTTTAGCAGTTGCTGTTACTTAGTTACTGAGTGTAGTTTACAAGTCTCAGATGGGCAGAATCAGTTCCTGGTGGTGCAGTTGCACGTCCCTGTTCTGTCAGTTCAGACAACATCATACTTGCCTCACAGCGCCAATGCTGCCTCATTTCATTATTCATCGAATGTTACAGCTGCTCAAGGCATGTTACGTGAGCTCTGAGTCTGACCGTGTTCCGCTCAATGTCTTCATATGCTGTTATCTGTTTTCTGCGCTGTGAGCACAGAAAACCAGGGAGAGAAGGATTTCTGTGCAAGTTGTACATTAATTAACAAAACAAACAAACAATCAACATGGGAAACACGGAGTTATATATACAGGTGAAACTCGAAAAATTAGAATATCGTGCAAAAGTTATCATTTTGATGATTATGGCTTACAGCTAATGAAAAACCTAAATTCAAAATCTCAGAAAATTAGAATATTACATGAAATCAATAAAAAAAAAGAATTTTAAATACAGAAATGTCGGCCCTCTGAAAAGTATGATCATGCATATGTATATAGTTATATATACTAAATGTATTAGTTTCACCTTTTAATTTGAATTACTGAAAGACATGAACTTTTGCATGATATTTAAATTTTTCGAGTTTCACCTGTACACAAAGTTCTGTCATGAATCTCTAGATAGCGGAGGTTGATAGGTCCTTAACTCAATCTGTTCTCAATTTCATCATTCTTTACAGCTGATTGGTTCCTGCTGTATCAGTAGCCAATGAGCTCGCTGCTAAACCTTCAAATATTCGGTCAGCATTTGCTGTAGCAGTTGCCGCGCACTTTCCCCAGCTCCACCTGTATAAAATTGCTACGGGTAATTAATGTACGCTATATTGTACAGCAGCAGCAGCATGTCTGTCTTGCTCTCAGCAGTGTGTTGTGTATTGGCATTTGCAGTAACAAGTCCCGTACTTGCTCTGCAGCAGCTTAACAGATCTATTCCACCAAGACCAACTAAAAATTGTCATAATTATTACCATGCCAAACACACTAAGAGTTGTCATACTCATATATATATATATATACATACACACACACACACCGAGTAACAAGCTTAACATGGAACAGCTGGGGTAGACAATCAAGGGGAAATCAAGAAGAAAACTATGAAGAATTGCAAACATGTGCCTAAAAACATTTTTTGATTTATTTGATCGTTTGAGGAGGTAATTCACTGTTTCTCTGGTTTCATCCAGCCCTGACTCTCCTGTTTCCCCGCTGATTCCACCCAGTCCTGAATCTTTAGCTCATTATAGTTCCTTTTTTGTTCCATTAATTTAAACCCTGTGTTCTCCCATTTCTGTCCCTGCTTGTTAGTACTATGTTGTGTTAGTTTGGTGTTTTCTCTTTTATCTCCTGATCTTTTATCATTAAAGACGGTTTACTTTATCCATCTTCGTTGTGATACTAGCTTACATCTTCATCTCTCACTTTTACTGCAGCCAAATACAAAGTGAAAAGATGAAACCCCACTGCATGCTTTTAACAATGCTTTTGCAATTGAAAAGTCCAGTTTGCATACACATATCTTGAAAGCGGTGACACCACATTTTAAGATTGTATCTAAACACTTTGGTCACTGGTCACATTTTTTCAGGAAGTCTTCACTTTGCATATATATTGTCTTGCAAAAGTGTAAAATATTAGCCATCAAGATATCCAGGCTTCTCTCTGATGGACTCAAAGGTAACACAATTTGATAATGTGTTCTTGAATCATTGTAAATGTATATGACATTGTAAGACTTTTTTTGTTATCTATATATGAAGAGTTCAGATGCAAAAGCCTCTAAAAGCCATCTGAAATTTTCTTCTAAAATGATAATTTTTATCAAGCTCGTATATTTAAATTCAGTAATTTCACTTAGATGACAATTAATGGGTCATTTTTCTTGCCATTAAAGTGAAATTATTGAACTTAAATATACGAGCTTGATAAAAATGATCACTTTAGAAGAAAATTTCAGATGGCTTTTAGAGGCTTTTGCATCTGAACTCTTCATATATATATATATGAGCCCATACCAAAATGTTATCTTGATGTTACAAAAAAAGTCTATGATGATACTAAATAATATGCATTATGTATGCAATTTGTTTTGAAAATCAGATATTTTAAAAATTGCAGGGGATTTTCATATGCTGTTATTTGATGTAAATGAATGCAAATGTAAAATTTTTGCTTAGTTTTATGAAGTGAATGATTGTGATGGCCAATGATTAAGTAAGCTTATAAGATTTTGATTATCGGTTTATGTTTTTCTTCATTGACATGTTAGATATTTAAAGTGTTCATTTTTAAGAATGACAAGGGTGGAGTTTGGGGTTAATGACTGCTGGCTAATAAAAGGAAATCCTATCTTGGTTCCTTTTTGTCACATACACTGATACCTGAAATGTTTGAGTAAAGTAATTTTCGTTCATTTAGTAAACTCTCACTTTTACGTATACGCAATTTACGTATTCCAAATGGGTTTTGAGGGGAGTGCTGCATGATCTGGTAAGTTCTTTGTGTAACTTGATATTCATTTCAGGGAATAAATATTAGTGTGCTCACATATGTAGCCTAAAAACTTGTGAGCAGTATTAAATACGTATCACATTTATAATCATTCAACATTACATGACAGCAAAATATAACATCAGGGTTTCTGCAGGTATCTTCAAATTCAATTGAATGCCTTTTTAATGCCAATTTTTACATTTGTAATGCCATACACGACCCATGACTATATACATAGTATATATAGATATAGTATATTAGTGCTGTCAATCGATTAAAAAATGTACTTGATTATTTTTTCTGTGATTAATCGCAATTAAAAACACTTAAATTTGTGTAGGTTTATATTAGTTTATATATTTTATATAATCGTTTTAAAGTTAATCTACAAATGAATGTAGAGACAACATAAAGGCCAGTATCACTGATATCTTATTGCTGTTCAGTTGTTTACTATGTTGCTTCATTCTTCGCGTGAAAATGATGTCGATCGCTTCTTTCCTTCATAGGCTAAACCACACGTATCAAGTAAGGGTTCTCTTGGCGGTGGAAACGCAAGCCGGATCAGGGTTTACCGTCCCGAATCGTACGTAGCCTACTGTACCGTACCGTGGAAACTAAAATTGTCAGGTATTTATCGATTTTGACACAGGTTCCAATTTCAACTTCCAGTTCTTTAACTTTTCTTTTAATACTTTTAAGTAAGACATATTTTGGTGTGAAGTGTAATTTCATTGCCAAATAATGAGTGTTGTTGTGTATTTCTAACACATTTAACAAAATTTTAACATGCTTTGGTGATGACATTTATTGGCATTCACTATAGCAATATATTTGCATGGCCAGGGCATTTGTGTGAAATTCTCCAAGTTTATTTAATTGTAATAGCCTACACCTAACACAAAATTTGATCAAAATAACACAGTATTTCTTTCCTACACAGTGGCATTCTTCTAAAATGAACACCTCAGTCAGTTTAGTGAACAGCAGTAATGCGAGCATCGAAGACACATGTCCTCCTGAGGCTCAGCACATGTCTCTGGCTGTGATCCTCTGTCTCGTCTATCTGCTGGGCCTCCTGCTCAACGGATTCAGCCTGTGGGTTTTCACCTGTCGCATTCACAAATGGAACTCTGGAGCCGTTCTGCAGTTCAATCTAGCTCTATCTGACGCCATCATTACTCCACTAACCCCACTGATGGCAGCGTACTTCGCCATGGATAGCAACTGGATTTTTGGCAATTTCGCCTGCCTGCTGAAGATTGCCGTGCTCAGCGTCCACTTCAATGGCAGTGTGATCTTCCTCACACTCATTAGCATTCATCGCTATATGACCGTGGTTCACTTCAACCGCTCCTCCTTGATAAAAAGGAAGACTTTCGTGAAGAAGCTGTGTGCTGGGATTTGGTGTTTTCTGATCATTATTGGCATTGTCTATGGATGGTTGCTTCCTGTAACCACTGAGGAAAATCATGGGCAGTGTCTTACTATTCACCAGACAACATTGACAGATGCTTATTTTGTTATTAACTTTTTGACTTTATTCTTTTTGTGTATTTTACCCTTAACTATATCAGTGTTTTGCTACAGTCGCATTGCGAGCTCAGTATCCCGCATTAACATTAATTCTGTTCAGGGCCAATCGGTCAAGACTAAATCCTTGAGGATGATAGGGATATGTCTGGTCATATTTGGCCTTTGCTTTCTTCCTCTCAATGTTGTTCGGACCCTTGGAGTAGTCATGAAAAAGTATCACCCTAAAAGATGCAGAGTTCTGTTGCAGTTGGAAACAGCATATTATGCATGCTATATATTGGCAGGAATCAACTGCTGCTTGGACCCCCTAATATACTTTTTTGGATCACGTAATTTTATTAAAGCATTCAGGAGTTCTCTTAGGGTAATAGGGGTTAAACGCAATTCTGAAAACAAAATTGAATTAGAAACAGTAAGTCACACCGGGTAATCGGACCCCCCTGAGGGAGGGGTGTAGAATTTAGTAGGGACGCTAAGGACGTTTCTTTACCAATATCCAGTGACACTGATATATCCCTAGCTATAATTTCGATCAAAACTTAAAATATATTTATATATTGATATCCCTGTCCCCACCAATTTCAAAATCAATCCTACGCCACTGCCCTGAGGCCACCTTATGGGTACAACTTACCATATCTGGAGGGAGAAGGGTTTAGTTTCCATTAAAGATATTTATGTTGAGGGGCGATTTGCATTTGTAATCGGTTAAGAGAGAAGTTTGATTTGCCTCATGCACATTTTTTTCATTATTTACAAATCAGACATTATGTGAAGTCCAAAATTTGTAATTTTGAACTCCTCCCGGAGTCGAAACATGTCTTTTTCTATGTTTTTTTAATCCTCCTGACTCTAGGCATCTTATTTCTAAATTCGTTTGTTTATTTGGAAGCTGCCTCTCAGCCCCTACTGTAAGGTTTAAAGAGTCCTGGGAGGAAAACCTAGGAGTTGAGCTCTCCGATGACACGTGGGACAGGTGCTTGGCTACGATACATGCCTGTTCAGTCAACAGCAGACACCAACTGACAGGTGTGACAGGTGTAAGGTGGCAGAGGATACAACCTCTCATGCTTTCTGGTTTTGCCCTTTATTGTCTGGATTTTGGTCAAGCATTTTTGACTGGTACTCCAAGGCTTACAATAAGCCTCATTCACCGGATGCTGAACTTGCCATCTTCGGCCTCTCACAACGTACCTCTTGCCTTTCAAGTACATTGCAACAGTCCTTAATGCTGGGTATGGTCGTGGCTAAGAAACTTGTGCTCAAGAACTGGAAGTCACCCTCACCTCCTTCCTTCATGGACATGATCTCTGTCATTCAGATGTAAAGACTTCGACTTTTAAGGACTGATTCTTTTGAAAAGTTTTCCACTGTTTGGGGATCATTTCTCGGACATTTGGACAAATTAACAACTCAGGCGGCCCCCAGTGACTTATCTAAGGTTTAGGCTGCATATCCCTTCTGGGCACCTAGAGTTGTAATGCAGCTTTTTACTAATGTACTTTTGTATCTTGGACCCACCTTTTTTTTTATTTCTTGTGTGTGTAGTCCGAGCCAGTATTGTTTGTTTTGTGTTTTAACTTGAAAAATACTTTAAAATAAACTATATAAAAAAAAAGAAAGAAACATTAAGTCAAAGTGTAAACAGAAATGTCATTTTTACGGTCTCTTAGGGCATTTTAAAGTTGGCATTACACAGATTTGTGACCATATTTTCATATTGTAACGTAAATCCAAGTGAAATGTACAGGGTGGCTTTTGTCCATCTGAATTGATTGGATGGTTGTGATTTCTGTTACTGCGATATGAGTAACAGGTTGCCCCACCCTTGTGCCTGTAAACGACCCGGTTAATAATGTAACCTCGGTTCCCTGACATAAGGGAACGAGTATTGCGTAGCTATACGCTATGGGGAAAACTCCTTTTTTTCAGAATAGTGAAGCCTTTTATATAATAACACAGTGCTACTACACAGCCAGGACAGTGCTGAGACTTACTCGCACGCCATTGGCTGGACAGTGGTAACTGCACAAACCTATGGCAGAGTGGCGGAACTGCGCTGACCAATTGATGTGAAGCCCGCCATGCTGAGCGCAGAGCCCGCCAGAATGGGCGGGGCATCTGCCTATGGACTGAAGTGACGAAGGGCGGTCCGGCCTTGGCGAGATTCTTCCTGCTTTGCAGATCAGGACTGCTTCTTTGGTTCAGGGTCCAGCGTAATCCCAAGCTAAGTAGCTGCAGGCACTGGTTACGTCTGCTGCTGAGTCGGCATGGGCTTTTGGCGATTTGAAGCTGCAAAGCTGGAGCGTTTTGGCAGGAAGTGTCGCATTGCCTGCGATGCCTTCTGTATGGTCGTGTAGCACTCAGCGAATCTGTCCACCGCGGGGCCGAAGAGACCGGTGTAGGAGATGGGAGAATTTAAGAAGTCAGTTCTGTCTGCGTCCTTGATCACTAAGCTGGCCATGGCTCTGACAATGGCCTGGGCGGTGGCTTTCGTGGCGCGCAGGGCTTGAACTGTGGCACTACGGAGGTCATGAAAAGCTTCTGGGTCTGGTCCAGACTCGCCCATGGAGCGGAGGAGTTTGGCCTGGAAAACTTGGAGAGGACCGCCATCGAGTGGAGGGTGGAGCCTGCCTGGCCAGAGGAAGCATAAGCCCTCCCTGTGAGGGCTGAAGTTGTCCTGCTGGGCTTGGATGGATGGATGAGCCACTTTGGATCCGATACACATTTTTGCCCACCCACGGCTTCTACAACATCACATATCTCTCTGTGTGGAGACAGTGAGGCACAGAGGGTCTGAGCCTGCATGAGCTCACTAGTCTCTGTTTACTCAGCCCTCTGACTCCGCCGTTTTATCCGTCGAGGTTCGACAGGGAAAGGAAACGGGAGAGCGCGGGTTGCGGAGTCGCGCTCTGAAAAGAACGCGATCCGAGAGCGGAGAGAAGAGAGCGGCATGCTCTCGCAGAGAGAGCAGCTCGACTCAGTGAGAGCGGCGTCCGCGTGGGCCTTGCCCAGACAGGCGACACACTCGCTGTGACCGTCCTCGTCTTGCAGAGGGGCTCTACATTTGCCACAGACGTGGCGTGACATTTGCAACAACGTCGCTGCTCTTTTAGACAATGATGAAAAAGAGAAAAGGATACGCCTGATAATCGCTGGAGAGCACAGGGAAACAGTGTGACAGCTCGCTGAGGATCACCAGTGAATTTGAGCGTGCTGGATCAGTCAGTTCGCTGACTCGCTCGCTGTTCCGCTGCTGGCTCCACTTGTAGTTCAGCGAAGGTCCGAAGATCTTCGCTGAAGGAGATAAATCTGAATCCATTGCAAAATCGAGCGTCTTTTATAGGCAGATGCCCTGCCCATTCTAGTGGGCTCTGCGTTCAGCATGGCGGGCTTCACACGATTGGTCAGTTACCACTGTCCAGCCAATGGCGCTGGTTTAGCACTGTGCTGGCTGTGCAGTAGCACTGCATTATTATATAAAAGGCTTCAGTATTCTGAGAAAAAGGAGTTTCCCCCATAGCGTATAGCTACGCAATACGACTGACTGTTCGAAAGGGAACAGATAAGAGAAGTTGCTGCAAGGAGGTAAGGAAATTATTTTGATTAAAGATTATGAGAGCACATGAATAATTTACAACAAATAGTGATGTGTATGGACAAATTGTTTATCACTGCAAGGACTTTTCTGTTAACAACACTGAACTGAACTGCACTGAATTTATTTATTAATTTCATTTATTTAAGACATGAAAATAAATAATTCAAAACATGTTAAGCAGCTTTGAAACTCTTATTCAGCTGTATCTTTATAATGGCAGTATTAATAAAATTGATTAATTATGTAATATTTGGACATGTAGAGCATGTGACTGAAACTAAAGAAGTATAAAATTCAATATTTTAGAATTCCAAACAAAGTATACTATTAATTGTGTCCAGTGTTCTAGAAATCTCCACAGAATATCCAGTGTCATTGCAGTATAATGGCTCAGTGTTTTTTGTTTGTTTGGTTTTTGTATGGCTTTTTAAAAAATGTTTTTGGTGAGAACCGCATAACTCCGAGTGACGTCACTACATCAGGTGCGTGACGTCGACGGCAACAGGTAATGCATTTCCTTTATTCGTTGTGAATCGCTCACCCACCTGTTCACGGTGGATAGAGAACAGAATGGGAAAGCTTCAGGAATTCGAAATAACTCTTAATAACAACAAAACGGCTTATAGTCCCGGCGAATCCCTCTCTGGAACTCTGAAAATCTCAATTGCACAGCCCATACCATGTAAAGGTAGGTAAAGCAATGATCGCACACCGCAGCCACCTTTTGTGTTTTACTGGATTTTTAAAAAAAGTTTATTAACATGTTTACACTTTAAAGTACCCTACTTGTGTATCAGACGTTAATGTTAGACCTCTGGTTGTTTTCATAGACGCTCGGGCGTTTATAGCTGGTATTTTGTCTTCGCGCATCGAGGACTGAAACTGGCGTCGACTCGAGCGAAACTTGTTGCGGATATTTTATTGACGTGCCAACATGGTGCCTAAATCACTAACCGCTTTCGTTTCTAATGGATTAGAACTTTCTCTTAAATTCCCGTAAAAACTAAACGGAGTGTAGGCCTTCAAGGATATTGGCATGTTTATAAACACGCTTTAAATGTGTAATCTCGATCGATCTACTTCTCGATAACGTGCCAGGTGAACAAATCGCAGTTTCGGATATCAGCTTCAGTATTTTGAAACCGTGACTTAGAAAATAACATATTAAAACTGTATTTAATTAAAAGTTGGTCACTTGGACTAAAAATAGTGTAAAGAAACACAATGGTTGTAACGCATGGGCAGTTTGCTGTGTTTATTGTTTTTCCGAACAACCATTTGCATAGGCTATGTCTTAAGCCTTTTGAAGCGTGTCAAATCATTCAGACCTTTAAAAATCCTTTAAATTGTTAAACAAATCAAATTTTCAAATCTGGACTCAGTAGGGTAGGCTACCATATATAGCCTAAATGCTGTTTGCATTGTAAATAATGCATCTTTTCACCCACCTGTTTTAAACACCTGTTCATGTTAAGGTTTGATATCCTAAAACGGCTAAGCCTAACATATTCAATATTGCTTATTAAATATGATATTTTATTAGGAGAGTATAACTCTGCTCTGATTTCCTGATGTGAAGAAATGTAAGATTTTTATGTAAATAAGCTTTAAAGATCCCACTAGACTATGCTGAATCAAAATTGAAGTTTGGAAAAAAGAGACTTCAATATGTTCAAACCGGACTTGGACAGACATTTGCGCTTGTCAAGCCATTTTGTGAAGTGTTTATTATCAAAAAATGATCAAAATATCATTGTTGATGTCATTAAGAGAAATTACAAATTTGATTGTATTACACTTATAAAAACCCTTACAGGACAAGGGGCGGTAATACCCACCAAACCCTGTCATATAAATGTTTGTATTATATTGATAATTTTATTGTATTGATAATTGCACACCACATGAAGCTCTGTTTGTTTACACCCATAAAACTAATATGAAAGTAACCAACGAAATCTGTCAATAAAGAAAAAGCAGTTACTGTTTGACTTGTGCTTTGGGCCTTGGCCATGGGATCAAGCTGAAATATCTCTGAATATATATATATATATATAATATAATATAATATAAATAAAAAATCAATGTGAACAAGGAAGTATGATTAAAAGTGCACTGTTTTTGAGAACTGCTGTGGACTGGTCAATTGTGATAAGACTGAAAATGCGTCAGAGTACAGTCAGATCAGATGATCATTCAAATATATTAACAATGACAAATATAAATTCACACCTAAAGTAACAGCATCAGTTATGCAGAGCTAGAAGTCATGTGGTTTTGTCAGTGGTTTGGGGCTGGTCTGTTGTTTGAGCTGAGATGTTGATGATGAATACTCATCTGACTGGTCCGGTCACATTCCAGATCAAGGACGACAAGAATAACAATCGCACACAGTCTCCATTACAACCTCATGGAGAAGTGAAGTCAGCCGACAGTATTTGAAACGATAACTGTTTGAGTGTTTATTGTTTAGATTTCTTTTTTTGAACCGAGCAATGCCCTTTTTTGCCCTTTTTTTATGGTTGGACAACATTTTTCACCCACATCAGTTCTTGAATGTCAGTTTAGTACCACTCGTTCTTTTTTAAGTAAGTCCGATTGAAATCTCAAGATTCTAAATATGTTGTTGTTGTTCACCCAGTTTCTTTCTAGAGTCTCTTCTGACATATTTCCCATGGTTGCTTGTGTATCTGTGGTAACATCTCTGCTTACTAGCACTCAATTTGTGTCTGGGGGGGGTAGAGAGAGAGACAGTGAGAGAAACAGAGAAAAAAAACATAGTGAGAGAACATACCTAATCTGAAAAATATCAATGTACAAAAAGCAATCTGCAACAGAGCTAATCTAGAATGCAGAAATTAATATAGAGATGAACATGCATATAAAGTGCCTGTATTAATATGCACATGCTCACACTCACAAGAATGAGTATTGTTAAAAAATCATGTATAGTTTTGATGAAAGACTACTGTATGTATACGTGTGTGTGTGTGTGTATATATATATATATATATATATATATATATTACATTTTCAGTAATCTATTCAAAAGGTTTCATTCATAATCTGTTAAAAATTAAAATATTGTGGTGTTTTTATACAGACTATTATGGAAAAAATAGGAATTATATTTATCTGCATTTACTGAACTGATGTGTTTTTATAAAAGTAATAAAAAATAAAATAAGTTACATTTTTCCATGTACAAAAGAAATTCAATTGCAATACATGTCTACTTTGCCCTGCTGCTAATTTCGTCATTCAATATGTATTTTCTCCATTTCTCCAAGGTTTTTTTCTCCATTCTGTCACCTGATGGAGTTTTGGTTCCTTGCCACTGTTGCCTTTTTCGCCTCTCTTCGCCTTTGTCGCCATTGGCTTTTGGCTTGCTTAGTTGGGGACATTTAACAATACTATTACAACATTGTTTTCCTGTTATCTCTGTAAAGCTGCTTTGAAACAATTTGTATTGAAAAAAGCGCTATATAAATAAAGGTGACTTGACTTGACATGTAGAAATGATTTGAAGATTTCAAAACATTTCATGAGAAATGAGAAGTAAAAGACATAGCTAACCTCAATGATTTGTATGTTCTAGACCTCCCTTGTTGACTGTGTATGCTTAATGTGTTTTTGTCCGTTACCATGGCAGTCTGAATGTGTTAATGCATGCAACATCCTGCTGTCAAAAGTGAAGGGCAGAGTGAACTCAATTTAAGTTTAAGTCTGGGAACATGCCTCTCATCTTGGTGCCAGACAATTCCATTCATCATTTACTGACACCCATAAAATATTCCTTTAAATAGCTGTTACCAAGAATTCAACATAACCTCATGGACTGATCATTTCTTGTCAATTGAAATGTCATTTTCAGCATACAGTATTAGAATTAGAATCAATGTAGGCATATTTCTTTTGACTGACCTATATCTTTATTTCCTAATCAGCAATCAAAGTGAACTGCCAGGGCTTCTGTGGAGTGACCAGCAAATCAAATGACACTGACTGGACAGAGGAGGAGCAGTACTTCAGCAGTTCAGTCTCAATAGCAGATAAAGGTACATGGGTCATGGTCTTAATCGCACATTAAATGGCAGCATGCTTGTTCAAATTCCTTACTGATTCTCCCCCATCTGTTTCCCAGGCACTCTGAAAGAGGGCGAGCACAGTTTTCCCTTCAAGTTTCTCTTGCCAGGTATGATGACACACTTTTATGTAATTGAACTGACCTGTCTCCCTGCATTCCTTCAAGATTCGTCAGTTTAACCACTGTTTATGTTTATCCTCGGCAACGGAACAACAAAACTTAAAAAAATTCCTAAACTTTGTATAACTTAATAATCATGATCTAATAAATGTGAGTCACCGAATGTATGTATATAGGAATACATTTTCAGTTCTAATATAGGAATACGTTTTTGTCCTATATGTGGATGAACCATTTAAAATTTGGGGTCTGTACGTTTTTTAATGTTTTTGAAAGAAATACAGTAAAAACAGTAATGTTGTAAAATTTAAATTTTACATAACACTTAATATATTTTAAAATGTAATTTATTTCTGTGATCGCAAGTCTGAATTTTATTATTCCAGTCTTCAGTGTCACATGATCCTTCAGAAATCATTCTAATATGCTGCTCAAGAAACATTTCTTATTATTAAAGTCGAAAACATTTGTGCTGCTGATTATTTTTGTGAAAACTGATCATTTATTTTAGGATTCTTTGATGAATAGAAAGTTTAAAAGAACTGCATTTTTATTTGAAGTAGAAATCTTTTGAAACCCTATAAATGTCTTTACTGTCACTATTGCACAATTTAATGCATCCTTGAAAAGTGCAAACATTTAGTAGTATTAAATATCAACCCAATATTTAGGTTAATTGTATTACATTTAATTACCCCCCCACACACACACACAAAAAAAACACCCACAACGTTTGAACAGTGGTGTAAATTAAATAAGACAAGCTGATTTTATTTGTGATCAGTAAAATCACTAAAGCAGGAAGAGACTTGTTATCCATAATGTTTTCATAAAAAAGTTTTTACAAGTGTTTCCAGTGCAGTCCCACCCTAAGAGCAGATCATACATTCTTCACAGAATACTGGTGCTTATTACGATGTAACTTGTGGATTCTGATAATGCCAGTCAATTGTTACAGAGCTAGAGGTTAAATTGGATTCCTTTTATTCACTATTTTCACAATAAGAAGCCAAGACATCCTGCTAGCCCATCTAGTGTCTGGAACTGCTATTTGAAACCTCCATCTGCTGTTTCTCTTTTATCTGAGACTTTTCAGCTCCACCTGAAAGAACAATAGCATTCTTAGAGAAACGTGTCTTGTCATGCTGTAGTGTTGGCTTCTGTGGGTTTAGCCTTTTGCTAAAAATATTTGAGCTTAAAGCATAATGCACCCTTTTAAGTCTTTTGCTTGAAAAGAACATTATTGTAATGCAAAAAGCCCAAACTTTAGTTGTGAGAAGTCACCAAATGAATTCATTGTTCTTTTGTAGCTGCTGCTCCAGCATCATTTGAAGGGCCTTATGGACGGATTATATACAGAGTTCGGGCTTTCATAGAGACTCCTCGTTTTGCAAAAGACTACAAGATAGAGAAGCCATTCTCTATGTTGTACACAGTCAACCTGAATGAAGTACCTGGTATACAGGTATGTGTGCAATACAGACCTCCAAAGAAAACAACCACAAATGCTACATGATTCATGCTCTGTTCTTTAGTGCCAGTAATTTACATTTCTATTTGCTTTGTGCAGGAACCTAGCTCATCTTCTGTAACCAAGAATTTCTCATACATGCTTGTGAAGAATGGGACAGTGGTGCTAAATGCTGAGAGTGACATGCGAGGATATATCGCTGGACAGATCATTAAAGTGTCCGCTGAGATTGAAAACAAATCTGAGAAGTCAACAGGCCACGTGGTTGCCACCCTAATGCAGGTAAGATGACACTAACTACTTGTTGATTGTGTTGTGCTGTCGTAGACTGCAAGTGATCTGGATTATGAATCATATCATAACAATAAACAAGGCAATAACTATTTAAACTCTTCTTCATTAGATTATACTGTATTTCACACTAAATGTTTTCAGTGAGCTCAAAAATTAATATAGTGTAAAAGCAGTGCTCAGTATTATTACAGGGGGATACAATATTGTTCAAAAGTTTGGGGTAAGTTTTATTTTAAAGATATTAGTACTTCTATTCAGCATAGATGTATTAAATGTATTAAAAGTAACAGTAACATTTTGAACATTCTCTTGATAAAAAAATCCTAAATATTAAGCAGCACAACTGTTTTCAACATTGATAATAATAAATGTTTCTTGATATTGGAATCATATTAGAATGATTTCTGAAGGATCATGTGACACTGAAGACTGGAGTTATGACTGCTAAAAACTAAGCTTTGCCATCGCAAAAATAAATGATTTTATCAAAAATACTGAACAAGATTCATTTTTTTTATTTTTTATTAAGTATGTGCAAGACTTAAGTGAGTAGAACAAGTGATTCAGAAACATAAAAAAATCATATCCCAAACTTTTGACCGGTAGTGTACTTTATGTCTGCCCATTATTCATATTAGCAGTGGCGGCTTGTGGATTTTAAAATGGAGGAGGCACAGAGGCACACTAATTAAAGTGGTCTGGGGATCCACTTTTGAGGATTTCTTTTATTATTATTATTATTATATGCTTTTTTTGGTCACTTTTAGACATAAAATAATTAATTTGTAGCTGCTGCTCAAATGGTCTAATGGTAAATTTGTTGGCGATCAAATATTTAGTATCTCTTCTGTCCATAAATAAGGTAGTTAGTACATTATCAAACTAATATCATGTAATTTACTTTTCTACAATGATTGGTTGATAAACCAAGGGAGGCTAGCTTCCTCTGCTGTGTATTTTTTTTGTCAACACACTAACTGCTGAAAGTGAAATGGTGATTGGCTATGGATTTGCTTCCCATCCCCTTCTTTATCCCCTCAGAATCACCTTAGCAGTTTTTCCGAAGAGCGGTAGTGATTCTGACTTCAGTGATATTTTATGGTGTGATGATAATGGTGAAATTGCAAACAAGAAATTTACATTCTGAGACTTTACAATTATATGAATGACTGGGAATTTTTAAATTACCATTAAATCGTCGTCCTCCCATTTTCCACCTCAAAATTTTGGGTAGGCTGTGCCTCCCTTGCCTCCTCTGACGTGCCACCACAGATTAGTTGTTGACTGATATGGCTTTTATCAATGGTTGTGGTTGAATATGCAGTTACATCTGTGGTCCGTATCATGATATGATAGTATATTGCTCATCTTTTCATTTCAGAAAGTGACGTATAATACCAAGAAGCCGACATATGACTTGCGGGCAGTAGCGGAGGTTGAAGGACCTGGAGTTAAGGGTGGAAATAAAACTGTATGGAAAGAGCAGATAATTGTGCCAACTCTTCATCAGTCCTCCCTGACTGATGGAAACCTCATTCATATCAGCTATTACATTCAGGTGAGTTTTTGTTATGCATATTACGTTAACATAATGTAATGTAAGGCAAGTCCTGTAAGTGTTTTGCTACATTTGGTGAGCCTTTAATAGCTGGCTGTACATAATCACTGGCAACATGCATATCAGAGAGATTCATCTTATCAGATGTTCATGCAAAATACATTTGGTATTTCCTGCTTCCTTCGTCTCAATGAATGTCATTTGCATGTTTGTTTCTGCTTTTTCAGGTCCATTTGAAATACCCAGATGTGTCATTAACTCTGCCCATTTACATTGGAAACGTCGCAGTGGATCCCACTTTGCCTTCCTCCTCCCGGCCGGTTGCACCCATGCCAGCCCCACGCAACACCCCCACCCCTGCCCTTTCTCCTGCTGCTGCTCCCGCTGAAACAGCCCTTCACAGTCTGCCACCACGCACAACCCCAAAACCTGCACCCAAGCCTAGGCCTCGTAGCTGCTACGTAGCGTCCCCCAGTGCGCCTCCAGCGGAGCTGTACCCTGAACTCCCAGGTGTGGCTAACTATATCGGGGAAATGACAAGGAGTCCACAGACTGAGTCAGGTTCCCAGGCTGCAGTCTCCCCTAATGCATTCAGCTACGCACCTGGACTCAGCTTCAGAAAGAGACAGAACGGCCTATCAGCACTGCCATTGAGTTCAACCTCCAGCCCTCAAGACACAAACGGGGAGCAAGTGTCCTCTTCAGCAAGCTTGCCTCCAAACTATAGGAGTTCAGCATATCCACATGGTATGGGAAAATCATTGCATTGAAACATTTGAATAGTTGTATGTTTATTAGTTATATTATGTGATTCGGTGTGTGGATCACGTCATAAAAAATCTCATTGTGAAACGGGTCTTAGTTTTGCATTATTATTATATTTCATTGATCATTCAATGTTACCTGATGATTAATTTGATTTGATTTTATTACAGAACCTCCACCATCTTATGACGATAGCTTCAATACATAGGATGTTACCCAACCAAATGAAGAAGGGAGAAAAACATTCATAACACTCCTGTGACTTCATAATAAATGCAGACCTCAAGCACTTTTGAACCAAATGTGTAAAAATACAAATTCTGAGTTCTGATATTAAACCTGGTCTAATACCTCAGATGTGGTTTGGCAGCTATAATGCCAAACAGTTGGAACATTTTCTTTACATTGTCATTGGAAATTAGATCTGCCTCTTGCAAAAGTTATTTTACAATGTCTATTTTTTAGGAGTTTTATCATGGAAGAGTATTAAGTACTCTTTTACTATTAGATTATCCCTTGTTTTGGACATGCTTGCAATCACACATCCTCCAAGGTATATTTGCTTTTATTAGTACGGTCAGGCTTTGCTTTTGTGTGTCCCTGATAAGCTACAGAATGATCCAGTTCTAACTGAAATTGTAGCTTCATATATAGACCATGTTTGGATACACTAATCATCCTCATTATACAACACTACTGAATATATTAAAGGTATTTAATTGTTCTTTTCTGACTTTGATAGTATTTTCCCCTCACGACAATTTTATTGCACACTACTTGATTGTTAAATTTTTTTTTGTATTTAACAGTGATTTGCATTTATATGTAGTGTACAGATTAATAAAATTATTTTGAAAATCAATGTCATGCAAATTTGAGTTGAATTGCAATAACTGAAGAAAAAACATGTACTTCTAAACAGAATGGGAAGGAATCAATGATGTTTCTATAAATAGGAGAAATGATACAGTCAGCCTTAAGGTGACTATTGCTGGGAGATTTGCATGTTAGTAAACAATAACATTCAGGGTGTTTTACTTTAATGAATTTCTATAGGTAATTATTTGGACTCAATTTGTTGAGGTTCCCCACACACAAACAACAATGTCTTTATTTTTTGTGATTATACGTGAATCTAAAATAAATGAATGTATTATATTTTTTGTGATATACTTGTGAAACGTGAATCTTAAATAAAGTGATAAATATTGACAGAAAATACTATCTATCGGTTTTGTTACTGGGAAGTTGTTGCTCGAGTGTAACACGATGGGTTAAAGTGAAACCATTGGGGTTAAACCTGTTTTTGTACTCTCCAACCTCTCCCTTACCAGTAGAGGGCGCTGTGTGGTCACATGACAGTTGCAGGGCGCATGCAGCAGGGAAGTAAAGAGAGGAAGGCAAACCTCTAAACTTTCGGAATGAACCTTATTTCACAAAAATGCAAACCATCATAAGTTAACAGGTAAGTATAAGCAAAGCTGCTATTTTGTAGATAAATGTTCCAAGACTGACGTTGTTGTAGCCTTTATAGGTGCATGCATGTTTTCGTATAGAATTGTGCTGTTGTGGCTGATGTCATGCGCGTGTTATGTTAGCTAACGTTACATTGTTTCATCCCACTGTGAGCGCGCTACATCCGACATAAACATTAACAAATGTTGTTGTATTTCTCATTTAATAAGACGGATTAAATCACAAAGATGATAGTGGGCTGTCATGTTTCTTCACCAATACAAAGAAGATTTAGCGTTTTAATTTAGAGGGCCAAAGATATAGATTTGTTTGCTGTCCCAAAATCTGGTGGGATGTAATCAGACAGCATTTGATGGCCAAAATGCCCCAAGTAGACAGCGTACTAGATTTTGAAACGCAGCCCTTCGGAGATCGAGAATTAATTAGCAATAAATATATATATATTTTTTATAATTTAAACATTTTTTTTATTTAAAAAATATTAATAACTAATATACAACCTCAATTGCTCTATTTATGCCTTTTTACGTAAAATAAATAATCATTAGACTGCAACAATAGCTTACAATATAATTTACACACACACACACACCACACACACACACACACACACACCACACACACACACACACACACACACACACACACACACACACACTTATATTATTATTTTTAATTATATTAAATAACTGATTAATATAGACATTGTGAAAATAATAAAAAGTATTGATCAGATCAATTTTTGTTCTATTTTAAATTATAACACTGTAAAATTTTCATATAGAGGAAGGAACTTGGAGGTGGTCTTGGATTGCTCCAGGTTCCCCCTGCCATGGCCAAGTCCAAGAAAGGTGAGTTAATTGATTTCAAAGTTATTCATGCTTTTAAATAATTACATTCCCATCATTATGCTTCAGTTAATGTATTCCACAACACAACAGTGTCTGGTATTCTTCTTCAGATTTGTTTCACTTATCAAGTAAAAAAAAAAAACACATTGTTTACACACCTTAGTTTTATATATTTCATTATGGTATGGTTTTAGGTATGGAAAACCCTGCAAATCCTCCAAAAAGAGGCAGGAAGCCTAAATCCCTCGGAGCTGCTCCAAAAGCTGGTAAACAACAGAGCTCTCCAGGCAACAGGAAGAGCGCAGGGCCCAGCTTTCAGCTTCACTCTGGTCAGACACCCCATAAGCCACCAGCTGAAAATATGATGTCAGGAAATCATGACTCTATCCAGCAAGATAAACAAGATGCTGCAGAAACACAGAGTTCTGAGTCTGGTAATGCTGCCAAGAGCATCGCTACTTTGTTCTTACCTGCAGCCAGACACAAAGGGGATGCTCAGAGAGAGCCGGAGGAGTTTAAAGCTGTGAATCCTGCTCCTCCACGTTTGGCTTGGAAAACAATGGTTAGACCAGCACCGGCTCCATCTGCACTGAAGGTAGCCTGCGGTTTGCTTGCTTATGTTATTTACTTTTTAGTTGCATGCAGGCATCATAGTAATAAATGTGGAAGGTGCATTAAAACATGATTATTGATTGTCTCCAAAAAGTGTGGGGGACGAAGAGACATTTCGGAATGTGCTTGAAGATTTGTACTGGTGGGTTGTAAAATTAATGGGGCCTAGGACAAGAAAAAATGTATGATGCCTCTGATCCGAATGAATAGGTTAAATGAGTACCTTAGTGAGCCCCGCCTCATCAACCACTGATAGTAATGAAAACAAAACCCCAAATAAATTTCATAATTTCGTAAATAGAAAGAAAAAAATTTTTTTTGTAACATCATAAATATCTTTACTGTCACTTTAGACCAATCCAATGTATCTTAACTGAATAAAAAGTATTAATTTCTTTAAAAAAAATCTTTCTGCCCCCAAAGTTTATGAAAAAAGACTTTTATATATAAAACTTTTGATATGTATATATATTATATGTATGTCTATTTTTGTTAATGCAACAACGTGCAAAGACAATGAACAGAGTGAAAAGCGTGAATGAGAGAGACGTGGAGTCTTCACCCACACAGCATCTCCTTTTACCTCAGGAACTCAAAGACTCAACACAAACAGGTAGGGTTTTTTTAGCTAAAAAGCTAAGCTGAATTAAATTTAGAACACACGAGAGTAAAACAAATGGCATGCTCCTTTGTTTTTATCCTTTGCAGCCTCCAAGAAGAAGAAAAGAAAAATGGGCTTATATAATTTTGTTCCCAAAAAGAAACCGAAAGTGTCCAAGAAACAGAATGTCTCGTTGTCCTCCTCAAATGCGCAGGTTTGATATCTAGCACATTAGAGACTACTTCCATGTGTGTGAAATTGAGTCATCCAAATCAGTTAAATCTGAACATTTAAGATCTTTGTTTCCCTGCAGGGGTCCTCACATATTACAGGATCCAAAGGTGGGCAGATGTCCATTGAGGAGGCATTCAAAAATAAAGTTAGTCCTGAAAAACCAGAGCAGCAAACTTCAAGGGATGAGAAAGAAAATGCAGCAGAACTGCACAACAACAAAGAATCGGAGGGCGTTCCACAAAGCCATGCTGAAGAATACACAGAGCTGCCTCTACATGCTCTTGCTCATGATAGCATGTTCACGGCAATTCCCACAGGTAGAGGATATCTGCACCTGAAGACAATAGAATTGAGGTCCACTGCTTGCTTGCTTTTTATGCATCTCATGCTGCCACCTCATGAAATGTGTATACTTCCTGTCTGTTTGTTTTCATCTGATAGGTTGATCTCAGAATGAGCAGAGACAGGTTTAAGACAGACTTTGTGAGGCAGTAAGACCACATGGCAACATACATGCAGACTCTTGTGTAAAAATAAACAACATTTTGTTGCACATTCGCTTAATCTAATATTATCATGGAAAAAAATAGTGTGAAAAGGAAGAGTTTAGTGCATAGGATGTTTTAGTAGCCAAACAGTTAAATAATTACTTTCAAGTTCTTAAACCCAGTTATTTATACTTAAACCGAACAGTGCAGGTTGTTTTTGTGTTTATCAGGTTTGCCGGAGGATAAAGAGAACATGGAGGCTGACGACATTTTGGAACCTCCACTGTGTAGCTGTCGCATGGAGACACCGAAGAACCCGGATGTAGTAACTCTGGCTGAGGGCAAGTGCATGGCTGTAGAGAGTGTGGATGGGAAGGTAGATCATGCTTCATCTCTTTTATTTTCCATCTGTGAAAGGTTGCAAAATGAACTCATTGGCTACATTCACACCGCTGCAATGGTCATTTTTAGGGTGCTAAAGTATAGTTGCGTTTACACACTTTTGTGAAAAATAACTAGCATATTGCAATGTCTTTGTGATAGCATTATACTAATGTGTTTGATTGATTGAATGTTTTCAAGAAAGTGGACATTAACTGGAGTTTTGAGTGAATATGATTTTCTCTCTCTAGCTGAGTTTATGTCGGAAGGTGATTCTGAAGCAGGAAATGATGCGTCCCTCTCTGAGGATTCCTTTGCTCGTGCTGTGCGAGGATCATCGTGCGGGCATGGTGAAACACCAGAGCTGCCCAGGCTGTGGTTTCTTCTGCAGGGCTGTGAGTAAAAAATACACTACCATTCAACAGTTATGTTTTTGTCTGCATTTATAAAAATACAATAAAAAACATAATATTGTACAAATATTATTACAATTTTAAATTACTTTACCTTTTAAATTTATGTCAAAATGTAATTTACTCCTACAATTTTTAGCTGTCATTACTCCAGTCTTCAGTGTCACATGATCCTTCAGAAATCATTCTAAAAGCCAATTCACAGCATACCGACAGATGCAGACAAACATAGACAATCACTAGATTACAGTACATCACTTCTCAGACATTCCATGACCTGACAAATGCCAAGTGAACATGTCGGAAACGAGCAATGAATCGTCATCTTTCTGCGTTTGTAGTGCGGTGCGATTTGGCTTTAAAGCCCCGATATACTCACGGTGATGCTCTTTTTCGTTCTTTGTTGAGGGGTAAAACGAGCATTGATATACTGTTATCAAACATCTGACACCACCCACACAACTGAGATGAATATATGAATATGTAAATATGTGCTGTGTGCTTTCCTCTCAATAACAAAATAAAAACACATACAAAATTGAGAAAACAGCAAGCAGTTTTTAATAAAGCATAAGAAAAGCATCTGATCATAGCAATGTGGATATGTCTGCCCGAGCTCAGCAATTCAGCACTCTAGTTATTTATATTGAGCTGGGCCATTTATTTATACAACACGTTATACAATAGATTGCTTAAAATCAAGCAGCTTTACCGCATTAAACATGAAACATACAAAACAGTGCCAGAGTCTCGTTTCATTAGAAGTACAACTTCATTTTCTACACCTACATATTATGTAATCGCAACGGACCAATGGTAGTACAAAGGTATTTATCAGCCGGAGCGAACTTTTCTGGAAAGCTGCAAAGCTGCTTTGGCAAACTGTTTCGAACTCCCAAAAAGAACTCCAAACGAAGTTAGTTTTGGACTGATTTTGTTTTCGAAATAACATCATATCAGTTCGTTCTTCGCTTTCGCTTGAAATATATCAGGGCCTTTAAAATGCTGGTTTGGGGCTTAAGAGATGTTTCTTGTTAACAATGTTGTTTAGATTTTTTGTGGAAATGTGACATTGTTTTAGGATCCTTTGATAAAGTTCAAAAGAACAGCATTTATTTGAAATGGATTTTTTGTAACAATGTAAAAGTCTTTACTGTTACTTTTTGATCAATTTAAATCATCCTTGCTAAATGAAAGTAGTCATTTTATTAAAAAAAAAAAAAAATCAGTGGTGTATGAAGTGTTTTTTTTTAGAAGTATCCCATATCTTTTTGGATTGTTTTTTTTTTTGTGTGTGTGTTCTAATAAACATAGATTAGGGGAATAGTTTCTGTGTTGGTCTTGGAATGCCATTATTGAAATGTGCAGTTATCACATTTTATCAGCTATTAGCACTCACCAATGATTATTAAGTGTTTTTAGCACACTGATATGACTACAGACCTGCGGGTGTGCATGATTTTAAAAGTATTATTAATTCCTTTAGGGACAGCACTTTTTAATGATGAAATATTACTGAGTACACCTTTAATAGTTCAGTTATGGACATTAAACCCACTGAAATGGCAAAACTAATATCATAGAGGACTGTTTAATCCAGGGGACGTTTATGGAATGTCAGCCAGATGGGAACATCTCTCACCGCTTTCACCGGAGCTGTGCGTCTCTGATCCGAGGTCAGGTCTTCTGCCCCCACTGCGGCGAGGAGGCTAGTCATGCTAAAGAGGTCACGATCCCCAAACCTGACTGTGTTACTGCAGTGCCAACAGCTGCAGTGCCTGCACACAAAAGAGACACCGCCTTAATGGAGTAAGTTTAGATCCTGGTGTTTGATTATGTTTAACTGGACTTGTTCCCAGCTTGTTTCACTTGTCTAATGTTGTGATGTGTTTGCTCACCCTGGTTACTTTGTTATATATCCGTGATGATTGTTTCTCACAGCAGGGCTAAACTGGACTCTGTAACTGTTGGTGGAGCTGTTGACCCTGCTAAAGAATCAATGGAAAGCGTTTTAAATGCACTGGAGGATGGGAAGTAAGTATCCCTGTCTATTACCATTACTATCTTGGTCCTGTATCATTAAATACGTGCATTATTTATTATTATTGATTTGACTGTTCACAATTTGTAGACTTGCTTTGTTACCTAAACTTAAAAACAATTATTGCATATTTTTTTAAAGGTATAAGAAATTCAAGCTGCCCCCAAAGCAGCTTTATTTCTCTGCTAAGAGAGGAGAGCTCCAGAGGATCTTGCATATGCTGGGTAAGACCTTTTTCTGGCAATCAGTTTATACACACACACACACACACACACACACACACACACACACACACACACACACACACACACACACACACACACACACACACACACACACACACACACACGTGTGTATATATAAATGCATGTATACAGTTGTGGTCAGAATTAATTGGCACCCCTGGTAAATATGATCAAAAATGGCTGTAAACAATGAATCTGCATTCAAAAAATTTGCAAACATCAAACCTTTCAATGAAGTAAAGAATTGAAAATGCGGGGGAAATCACATTATGAAATAAATATTTTTCTCCAAAACACGTTGGCCACAAATATTGGAACCCTTTTATTAAATACTTTTTGCAACCTCCTTTTGCCAAGATAACTCCTTTTGCCAAGAGTTTTCTCCTATAATGCCTGATGAGTTTGGAGAACACCTGACAAGAGATCAGAGACCATTCCTCCATACAGAATCTCCCCAGATCTACAAGTTCATGTTGGTGCTTCTTCTCTTCAGTTCAGCCCACTCATTTTCTACAGGGTTCAGTTTAGGGGACTGGGACGGTCATGGCAGAAGCTTCATTTTGTGTTCAGTGGCACATCTTTGTGTTGATTTTGAGTTTGTTTTGGATCATTGTCCTGATGGAAGATCCAACCACGGCCCATTATAAGATTTATAGCAGAAGATTTTTTATCTTGGTATTTGAATCCACAATGCCATGTATCTGGTCAAGAAGTCCAGGACCTCCAGCAGAAAAATATGCCCACAACATTAAAGATCCAACTGTATATTAAATTGTACACATGGGGTACTTTTTATCCTTGTGTGCACCAAACACATCTAGCATGTTTGCTGCCAAAAAGCTCTTTTTTTAGTTTCATCTGACCACAGAACCCTGTGCCGTTTGAAGTTCCAGTCGTGTCTGTCAACTGAATTTGCTGGAGTTGCATTTTGGATGAGCAAGGAGGATTTTTCTTGAAACCCTCCCAAACAACATGTGGTGATGTAGGGCTTGTTTGAATTTTTTTTTTTTTTGGTAGTCTTCTGACCCCAAGACTCAACTAATCTCTGCAATATAGACACACGTCCTCTTCCTGGCAGATTTGTAACATCTTTAGTTAATTGGAACTTCTTAATTATTGCCCTGATGGTCAAAATGGGGATTTTCAATTCTTTAGCTATTTTCATACAGCCCCTTTCTATTTTGTGATGCTCAACAATCAGAACTATATTCTTTGGTTTTACTCATTGTGATGGATTATTAAGGGAATTTGGCCTTTGTGTTTCCTCGTATTTAAACTCCTGTGAAACAAGAAATCATAGCTAGACAGTTTCATGTTTCTAGTTACCCTGGTGTGCTAAAAAAAAAGGTAAATATTAATGGGAATAGATATTTTATAGATATTTTACTCGTAAAAAATTCTAGGGGTGCCAATATTTGTGGCCAACGTGTTTTGGAGAAAAACATTTAAGTCATAATGTGACACCCCCCCCCCCCCCCCACTTTCAATTATTTTACTTCAGTGAAAGGTTCGATTTTTGCAAATGTTTTGAATGAAAGATCAAAAGGGTAAACAATAAAGATTTATTTTTTACAGCCATTTTTGATATATTTACTAGGGGTGCCGTTAATTCTGACCACAACTGTGTGTGTGTGTGTGTATATATATATATATATATATATATATATATATATATATATATATATATATATATATATATATATATATATATATATATATATATATATATATATGCATATGCATATGCATGATAGTACAAACAGCTTTGTGATTGATATGTGTGGTTGTTCTGATGGTAATCAGTAGAAGGTGTGGACCCAAACTTGCGGATGGACAGCGAGAAGAGAAAGACTCCCCTGCATTTTGCTGCTGAGGAGGGCCATAAAGAGATCTGCCATATACTAGTGCAGGTACTGCATATGCTAACAATGCACATTCAAGGATTATCTATATTCCTTTAAATATATACTACCATTAAAAAATGCCAGTTAGGGTTGACAAGGTTTTTTTGTGTTTTTTGAAAGAAGCCTCTTATGCTCACCATGAGCATATGCATTGATTTATTTGATCTAAAATACAGTAAAAACAGTAATATTGTTAAATACGTTTTATAAATTTTAATACATTTTATAATGAAATGTATTCCTGTAATGACACAGCTGAATTTTTAGCAGCCATTTCTCCACTCTTCAGTGTCACACGATCCTTCTGAAATTATTCTAATATGCTGATTTGGTCACAATTTAAAACAGTTGCGTTTCTTGATATTCTCACATTCACATTCTTCACATAACAGTGATCATTTCTTTTTAGGATTCTTTGATGAATAAAAATGTCAGCATTTCTTTGAAAAATAATTTATTTCTAACAATATTAAAATTCATTATTGTCACTTTGAGAAATTTAACCTTGAATGCTGAATGAAAGTTTTAATTTCCTTCTTTAAAAACAAAAACAAAATCATTGTACTGACCCACAAACTTTTGAATGGTATTGTGAAGTATTTGATGCCATTGCTTTGTATAACACTTTTATATATTTATATTTACATCTAATATAATGTGTTCTAATGAATGCTGAATTTTAGTATTGCTAAAATGCTTTCTATAGGCTGGTGCAAACCTGGACATGTGTGATGTGGAGCAGAGAACTCCTCTAATGTACGCCTGTGAGAACAATCATCTAGAAACAGTGAAGTACTTGCTGAAAGCTGGTGCTTCTACTGGTCATAAGGTACGATGGCAGCCCTTTATCTGTCATTCAACTGTGAAATAAATTTTTTTTTGCTACGGTTATCTTATACTAAAATGCTGAGACTTGTATGCCAAGGCTTTTGCATGTCTAAAATCTAGTAATTCATGCCTTTAACTTACAGGATATGAGAGGCTCCACATGTCTTCATTTGGCAGCCAGAAGAGGACACACATGTGTGCTGCAGTATCTCCTTTCCATGGCATCCATAGACGTCAACTGTAAGGTAACACTGTGCACAAGTTTGTTATTGGCGTATAAAATATACATTTTGTGTACATGCCATATTTATTATTTACCAGTAAATTAATTTATTTATTTGTGAGAGTGTAGAGTACTCAACTGAAGAATTACCCACTGTTAGATGCTGTATGGTTACTGGAGTGCTTAGGTGCTGTTATTAAAGGGATTGTAATAATAATGGGTTTATGGGTTCCTCTGGTCAGGATGATGGCGGGTGGGCTCCTCTTACCTGGGCAACTGAGAATATGCGTTTAGAGCAGATGAAGATGCTGATCTCAGCAGGAGCTGATGTCCAAATAAGAGATAAGGTCTGTGTCTGCGTATTTCAGCTTTTTGATGCATTTACTTATCTCACATTGTTTGATGATCTTTAAAATGAGACGGCAAAGTTGAATGCTCTGATGCATTTGTGCAATCACAGGAGTGAATTACCTTTTGAAATATATTACAATATAAAACCGCAAATTGTAATATTTCACAATATTACTATTTTGACAGTATTTTTGATCAAATAAATGCAACCTTAGTGAGCATAAGAGACTTCTTTAAAAAAATCTTACTGAACTCAAACCTTTGAACGGTGGAGTATACCGATGGATTCGAGAATATATCCACAGAAATGAATGTTGCTTGTGGTCTGATTTCTAGGAGGAGAATGTGTGCCTCCACTGGGCAGCGTTCTCTGGCTGTGATGAGATCGCTCAGCTGCTGCTTGACAAGAGATCTGACCTATACGCTGTGAACATCCATGGAGACTCACCTCTCCACATCGCTGTCAGACAGAACCAGCTGGACTGTGTAATGTAAGTGTAGAACAGAGAGAGTATACCTAGATAGCTGGAAGCAAAAGCCTTTTAATGATATGAGCACTGAAATGTAAAGGAACTATTAATGTTATGTCAAAGGCACCTTAAGGGAAGTAATTTCACTTGAGGCCAACTGAGTAACGCTAAAGGAAACACACCAGAAACTTCACCTCCTGTCAAAAGGAAGAATCTGTCAAAATAATAATTTTGTAGATGTTGAAAACTATAGTTTTGGGAATATGTTTGAGATCTGGAATATGAGCCAGATGCTGAATGTACTTGGAAATTACCTCTGACAAGGACTATGATGATGGTTTAAAACATCTGCTCAAAGTGAACCCTTCCGAGATCCAAAATGTAACAAAATATGCTTTGTTATATTATTCTGTAATTGTTTCTCTAATATCAGGAGAGTTTAAACTTTTATATTATTGCGACATATAGAGACATAGATATAGATCCGGGACGCTAAAGACCTGAATATGTAATAATGAATGGTGAAACATTCATGCATTTAAGGATAATCTAAGTGTTTCATTTAGATTGTTTTTAATGTTCAATATTTACATTTTACATGTTTGATTTACTTCTGTAATAGCTTTTTTTTCTTTCAACTCACTAACCTCCTGCAGTTCCCTCACTAACCCCAGTTTGGGAATCCCTGAATGAATCTTAAGGCCGTGACACACCAAGCTGACATCAAAGAACTAGTGGTGACAAAAGCCATCTGTTTGCATTTGTGACATAAAGCTGTGCTTGAACTAGCACTGCGTTTAAGGAAATAATTGTCTGTATCAGGTATCAATAGTCTATATTTCTCATTCAAAAAGAGAAGCCAAAACTAGGACTGCAGATAACCTAACCCTAACAAACAGTAAATAAAGTAAACGGAGTGATTTCAAAATGCTGAATCGGCCGAACTGCTGTCGACGTGAGGACATACTGCAAAAACTAGCCCAGTCACGCTCACCGATGGCCTGACGTTGACCGTCAGCTGACTGTTGGCTTGGTGTGTCACGGCCCTAATGTTTGTAGCATCAAAGAATTTACAAAGGTTTGTAGTTGAATCTGTCAGTTGTACAGGAATAATCTGAAGCGTTGTCTGTAGGCTGTTTCTGTCTCGAGGAGCAGATGTAAATCTGAAGAACAGGGACGGCGAGACTCCTTTGGACTGCTGTATTATCAATTCTAAGATGTGGACAATCCTGAACACCAATAAGAAGCTGACAGATGCTAGGAGAGGCAGAGACGGCCTCAGAGAAAGACTCCTCTGCAGGTAATGCAAGAACACATCTTTGACCACAGTCAGCATTTTAGAAGTGCTGTCCTTTCTCCAAGCATCTTGTAGATGTTGTTGGAGTTCTTATGGATTTAGTTTGTCTCAACCAGGCTTCCATGTTTTGTGAACTATTATTTTTGCTACTCTCTATTGATAGTGCAATTTAAAGTGCTATGAATTTAATTAATAAGTGCTGCATATTTCCAAACAAGATTTTTTGTAACTTCAGCTCCATACTAAAAATCAATGAAAACTGGCTACAGCTGAATCACTTTTCCATTCATTTAGCTTGACTTTAATAAATCTATAGTTTCCACACATTTCTGAACATGTGCAGCTTAGAAGGAAGATTGGCCCCACAAATATGTTTGACACAGAATGTGGGGAAATCTAACGTCACTGTGTTACTGTTGTGTGTGGTGTTTCAGAGATGTGTCCCGAGGCTATGAGGACGTCCCTGTGCCCTGCGTGAATGGGGTGGACCTTGAGCCCTGCCCCAGCAACTACAAATATGTTCCAGAGAACTGTTTTACATCTCAAGTAAATATAGACGAAAACATAACTCACTTACAGGTAAGAGGCTGCCGTAGTGTCAAAAGCCATGTCAAGGTAAATGCTGTTATTACAGCTATATGAAATGCTCGTCTCTCTCTCACTGGAATAGCACTGCAGTTGTAAAGATGACTGTGCGTCCAGTGGATGTATCTGTGGCCAGCTCAGCATGCGCTGTTGGTATGACAAGGTAAGATGCTGCTAGTTCTAAATTATTAATTTAAGCGGAATAAATGACATGGTAATAATACAGTGACACATAAACAATTGATGACATTCCTGTTTTTTTTTTTTGCAGCTGTTCCACAACATGTTACTATTCACTAACCATGACTATACTGTGATGTCATCTTGACCTTGTGATTTTAGGGGGATATGAGTAATGCTTATTATTAATGATTCTTAAAATCTGTATTTATGATTATTTGGTTCCCAGGATGGCCGCTTGCTGAAAGAGTTCTGCAGGAAGGATCCACCGTTCCTGTTTGAATGTAACCACGCCTGTTCCTGTTGGAGAACATGCCGGAATAGAGTGATACAGAATGGCCTTCGGTAATATAACTGATATATACAGGGGTTGGACAATGAAGCTGAAACACCTCTCATTTTAGTGTGGGAGGTTTCATGGCTAAATTGGACCAGCCTGGTGGCCAATCTTCATTAATTGCACATTGAACCAATAAGAGCAGACTGTGAAGGTCCAATTAGCAGGGTAAGAGCACAGTTTTGTGTCGTGTATCAGGATGACAATGCACCAATACACACAGCAAGACTGGTGAAAGATTGGTTTGATGAACATGAAAGTGAAGTTGAACATCTCCCATGGCCTGCACAGTCACCAGATCTAAATATTATTGAGCCACTTGGAGGAGCGAGTCAGGAAACATTTTCCTCCACCAGCATCACGTCGTGACCTGGCCACTATCCTGCAAGAAGAATGGCTTAAAATCCCTCTGACCACTGTGCAGGACTTGTATATGTCATTCCCAAGACGAATTGACGCTGTATTGGCCGCAAAAGGAGGCCCTACACCATACTAATAAATTATTGTGGTCTAAAACCAGGTGTTTCAGTTTCATTGTCCAACCCCTGTATGTATTGTTGCATATGAGTGCATAAATTCAGAGTTTTCACAACTTCTTAATTGTCTAATCCTCAGGGTGAGACTGCAGGTGTTTAGGACTGAGAGGATGGGCTGGGGGGTCAGAGCACTTCAGGATATTCCAGAGGGAACCTTTGTATGCGAGTATGACCCTCTCTTCTGATCAGTTGCTTTACACCTGTTTGGATACCACTGTTTTAATGGCTTTTATTATAATTGTCTCTACATATTATAAAATAGAAGATATTTTATTTTGGTAACCAGACAGTTAGCGGTAGCCATTGACTTCCATAGTATTTTTTTTTCCACTATGAAAGTCAATGGCTACCATCTGTTTGATTTCCAATATTTTTTTTAATATATCTTCTTTTGTGTTTAACTGAAGAAAGAAACTCATACAGGTTTGGAACAACTTGAGGATAAATAAGTGATGAGAAAATTTTTATTTTTGGGTGAACTATCCCTTTAACCTGGTATGTAAGTGTTTTACTGTGAAAACATGACACGCATGTTCTGAAAAGGCCTCCTACTGACTACAGTGTCAACCATATTAATTTAATGTGACATTTGCTACAAAAATTAAAGCCATTAGGGGAATTATTAATTATTCAGACATGATTAATCTCATGCTGTTTTGGTTCAATACTTTTGCCCTACGGATTTTGCTCTGTGTGCAGGTTTGCAGGTGAAATCATTTCAGATGGAGAAGCTAATGTTCGGGAAAATGACTCCTACATGTTCAACCTAGACAATAAGGCAAGTTAAGAGGTTTGTCTTGCCAAAATTTTGCGTTTAGAAAGCAAAAATAATTTAAGAAATTATTAGAAAATGCATTTCATACTTGTGACTTCCAGGGGGCGCTAAAGTATATTAAAATGGGGATGAAGCTTAGGCACACCTTTTGAATTGCTTCATATTTATGTGTATTTAATGGTGACTTTTTTTAGGTTGGAGAGGTCTACTGCATTGATGCCCAGTTCTATGGTAATGTTAGTAGGTTTATGAATCATCTTTGCGAACCCAATCTGTTCCCTGTCCGCGTGTTCACCAAACACCAGGACATGCGCTTTCCTCGAATTGCACTCTATGCAAGCAAGCTTATTCAGGCTGGAAACGAGCTTGGGTAAACCTTTATAACTTGTTTTTTTTTAATAAACCTAATTTTATCCCTTGTTATTTGTTGTATTTATCCATTCTTTTCTCTTTCATCAGGTTTGACTATGGTGATTCCTATTGGCAAATTAAGAAAAAGTACTTCCATTGTCAGTGCGGCTCTACGAAATGTAGATACTCTGAGACCGTTCCGGGCCAGAACCACGCAGACAGCACAGTCCAAATGCTAGGTGAACAGACCGTTGCTCAGGTGGAACAAATTCAGTCAGCTAACACGGCTATATCAATTACTCAACCCTGAGGCCTCCACTCGCACAGCGGGATATGGTGTGGCCTTTAACGAATAAATATGGTTAGGAATGCAACACATAATTTCCTGAATCTCAGCTCCAAGTGAGGACAATTTGTGCAGAGATACAGCATTCATTTTATCACCGTGCCATTGAGGACATTTTGTAATAAGACATTTAATCAATGGCCTTTTGTATCTAAATGCATGTCTCACAGGGTTTTTTTGTATTAGGATGATGAAGAGGCTCCTTATTTGTACAATATATAGATATTAGCATAATAGACATTTCTAATAGACATTTTTAAGCTTACATTTTATATACTTGGTATTAAAAAAAAAGGGTTTTTAGCCAAATACCATGAGTAAAATGAAATCGTAAGTAGAACAGATGAACAAGTTCTACTGGCTAATTTTTTAACCATAATTTTTTTTTTTTTTTTTTTTTGGTTTAACTCTGTTTTCTCAGGAGCAGAGATCAGGGCTTTTTTTCTAATCTGTTTTATTGAAATTTCACTATGAATTGTAATTTTGCAGAATTTGAATATCCTATCTGTGAGAAATAAAGCTTTCAGTGTTTTTAATGATTCATTTCTTCGTTTATAATTTAGTTGTGGCCCACACAAAGCACATCTATTTCACTAAAGCACTTTATGAATTACAGCTAGTATGTAACAAATTCAGTGTTTCATCTGTAACTCCATCTAATGATTTTATATATATATACTTACTGAATCCTAAAAGAAAATACATATGGTTACAACAAAAATATTAAACAGCACAACTGTTTTCAACGTTACTAATAAGAAATGCTTCTTAAGCACATAATGAGCATATTATAATGATTTTTTATAAGGATCTTGTGACACTTAAGTCTAACATAGTCTATTTGCTGCTGAAAATTCACCTTTACTATCACAGGAAAAAAATATTTTTTTAAATTGTAATTATATTTTACAACATCTGTTTACTGTATTCTTGATTTAATTAAAGCACAAGAAAGTTCTTTTAAAAAAAATCATACTAACCTCGGCTCAGCACACTCTTTTTTAGCAAAGTATTTTTTAAAGTAAATTTCACGTTTTGTTCTACTTAATCTTAAACTCAAATCCACTGCATGTGTGCTTTAAAAAGGAGTAGGCTACTAAGGTGATTGATCAAGCACGTATATTACAGAATGTAGTCTATATTAGAGCTAATGTATTCGAATCCGATCGAAACCTCCATTTAAAAAAAACCCATTAGAAATTCCCATGGGACACCATGTCTAAAATAAAACGGGGTTTAGGCTATAAACCGAGTATAGGCTTCAGCTCTACTGGAGGGTTAATGTAAATCTGAAAGAGATCGAAGAGCCTAGCTCCGAAAGGCGTCAGTCACGAGATAATGTCCTGATTTACCCCACCCAACACCGGTTCCACCCTTTTTTAAATCAACGATCTGTTTACAGTTGTGGAAAACGCAGATGCACCGATGCATCATATAATGTGCCGGATTTTTGTTAACTTGCTTTAAAGTAGCCATTAAACCAATTTAAGTAACTGTTTAATGAACTGCTGGGGTGTGGAAGAGGCATTTCCCCGTCTTGCCCCAGTGCCATGGAGACTGTAGCGGTACAGGTGGAGCCACTGACAGGCTGCCTCACAGTCACGTGATCTGATTCAGAAGAACCAGCGGTTGCTGAAATTGGTTAAAATTTCATCGTCAGGCTACGGTCTAGTGGAAAAAAAGGTGTTCATGTCCTTTGCTCGTTTTCATTTCAACGATAAAGGCACGAGGGCGACGGACGACGCGTGTTATCATCTGTTAGAGCGAAGAGTGCAGGCAAGATTGGAGGAAAACATCGAAGCATCTGCAACAGCATCGCGCGCAGGGGAGCAGGATCTTACAATCTGTGGGCTTGACTCCATTCAATCGCGACACAGTTTGTAAAGGCACCTTTTTCTGATGGGACTTATTTCATGACATGGCTGATTATCTAAATCCTTCGAGTGAGGCGTGAAAGGGATCTTTATTGGAAATGACGGGTCGCTTTTTGATGGATTGTGTAACGACGTGGAGTGACAAACTTTAACTGGCGTTCGGTTCATAACAGAGATGCGTTTAGATGTGCTCTGAATGGCTGGAATACTTTAAGCAACTCTGGCTGAACAAGCTCTTGTGGATGCCAGACCTGTACGGATAAGAAGAACTCGTGGCTGGGACTACATCGTGCGTTGTGATGCTTCTAACTTACACTCTGTCTGATGTGAATTTGGATTTCTATAGTCAAATCTGCGCGTTTCTAGAATGGCTCGCTTCGAAGACGACCTCCCGACCCGGTATGGAGGCGGTGGCTCTCCAGCGGGTCCAGTCAGAGGGGCCACCCGGCAGCCAGGCCCCCCGACCGGACCGAGGGTCTATAAGCAAACAATGGCCCAAAGAGCCCGGACAATGGCCATATACAACCCAATACCGGTCAAACAGAACTGCTTAACCGTCAACAGATCCCTTTTCATCTTCAGCGAAGATAATATCATTCGGAAATATGCAAAGAAAATAACAGAGTGGCCATATCCTTTACACAAATCACAGGCACTTGTAAGAGTGACTGTAAAAATAACAGTTTGCACTTTTTTGGAATCAGCATCTCGGTTCACTTATTAGTGTTTTTTTTTTTCACATTTATTAGGCTAAGGTGCTTAAGATCGCAAAAGTTTGGCGGAAATAGATGTTGTTTTATTCAACATAAGTTATGTAAAAGTTGTTTCGGTTACATTTACTCTTATTGAATTGAAATGACATGACATGCCGTATAGGCTATGCAGGGTGGTGTCTCGCTGATGAAGCAAACGTCACAAGATGGGTCAGTTGGAAAATAGCTCAGATTAGCTTTAAGTAGGCTACCTTATTTTTGCGTTTAGCGCTTGATAAGCCTATGATATTCTGTCTTGTGACGTGAAATGCAATTTAGAGTTTTTATTGTTTTTGTCCTTTTCGCATCCAGTCACTGCGGTATTGATTCTTTTCAGTCAGGAAAGGAGACTCGGTCTCTGTCGCTCATGGCAACCAGAACAGCTCCTGCATTGGGCTGCCTAAATTGCTGTGCAGTCTCAGGAGAATTGCCTCTGGGAATACCAGCCAGTCATAAAGTAAAGAGATATACCTGCTAGTCTGTGCGTTATATAATATAAGAGCATTCGCAGCTTATGTCGCAGCCGGATAATGTCCAAAAGCAATAAAGTTGATAGTCTAGCCAATTTAAGCGGAACAGTTTAGTGCTTTGGGGGCTAATATCATTCCGAGGACGGTCCTCAAATTTGAATGGTTCCGAATCTGAATGATTTCGCGAAATTGAGCATTATTTGACGTGGAAGAGTTTAGGGGCTGTTTTAGTCGCTCTCCAGGGTGCTGAAACGCCTACGTGTTTAAAACTCGTCCAGGGAAAAGCCTAAGTAATGGAGCCCGAATAGTTTACCACCCTAGAATAAAGATTAGAATTAACATTTCGATTTTGTTAACTTAAAACTTAATGAACAAACAAGGCGACATTTGACGCATTTTAAATGCGTATTTATCAATATCTGGCAAAATGTTTCTATTTGCAGCAGGCTTCACATTTGCTGTCCAACTTTGCTGTATTGTTTATATTAAAAGGCCAACAGAGACTGACAAAAAAAATAAATTGTAAATGTTAAATGTGATCAATTTCTCGTTGTAGTCTTAGACAGTTAAGTAATGTTTTTTTTTTCATTAAACAAACCATTGCTAATCATTGACTATTGAGATACTTAAACATATCTCACAATTTCATGCCAACCTCACATGTGAAATTATTCCAATTAAATTTCAATCAGATTGAGCTGAAAATCAGTTTGAACCATAATGCTGGCTAAAACATATTTAGTTAGAAATGGAAATTGTACCCAAACGTTATATAAATACCTCTAAACAAAATGAATCCAAAATAATTAGTTTGATACATAAACTTTTCAATTTTGTTGCCTGTTTTGTCTCAGTTCTCATGTATCAGTTTTCAATTTTAAGCACTAAGGGAGAATAATTCATGAAATTCCCCCATTTATTGATAATGTCTTTATGCTCAGTCTTTATGAGTCTACTCTGACATGTCATGGGAAATAATTATCCGAGGAATGATGCAGTTCACACAGCTCTTGACTGAGCCATACGGTACCTGAGATGAAGGTCATTTTTATCAGTAATTCTTGTTAATAAAAAAAAATAGATTAGAGTTAAAGTATGGTGCATTTTAAATATTATTCCAAAGAAGTCTCTGACTCTCATAGATACATGAAGTGAATATTAGCTCTAGATGTAAGTTATTTGTTCTTTATACTGCTCTTTATTGATTTCTGCTGTAGCTTCCAAAATTGCTCGATGATCATGTTATTGCTGTGAATTAATTCTAACTATTTGTATCCCATGGACTCTTTCCTTAACACCATCACTCCATTTGAGTACTTGATTCTCGCTACCATCATAGCAAACTGCATTGTACTGGGCTTAGAGCAGCATTTACCAGCTTTAGACAAGACACCCATGTCCAAGCGGCTGGTGAGTTGGACTTTCCCTCATTAATCACACTGGAATTTTATAATAGTCCTTTGAGCACCATTATTGTTTATGTATTAGTGTCTTTTGCAGCATTACCATATAAAACCAGAATTTTTCTGATCAGATGTGGAAAGCTTTACTTATTGTTTCACCAAAGGTTTTGTAAGTAGCAGTTGTTACTGTAGGTCAACATTTTGCACAGCCCTCATTTATGTGATTCATTTAGCAGACACATCGATCCTTTGTGATCTGCTGTCAGTCATTCAACTGTGAATCCTTTAACTGTCCTCCTAAATTGATCCACAGATCTTTGTTGGTGCTTGAGATTCTATTATAGTTGATCAGTGTCTATAATAAAAGAGGACATTGAACTTAAAAATGAACATTCTGTGTTATTCTTTTCATGTATATTTCTTCTGAGAAAAGTTTATTTCTCACCATTTGATTTGTTTTTATCTCAACATTTGTCATCTACTCCCATATAGTCAGGGTATTGAACACATGCTTCACTTATGAACTGCACTTTTTAGATGCTCTGTTATTAGAGGTATTTCCTTTGAATAGTTATACTGAGAATATAGAATATACTGAGAAATAGTATAAGGCTCCCATTCTACAACTTTAATTTGCTTTATTTTACTGTATTGTGCTGCTTCAGTGTTCTGTGGAAGAACAACAGTTTAATGAAAGTTGTAAAATATTCAGTGCACTTGCCACTGAGAGATTTATGTTCCTCTTTATACTTTGTTTCACTGTAAACTTGCATCTTGTATCTTAATTTGTATGAATAACTGCTTGTGTCTCTCCTCACTCATGACAGGATGACACTGAACCCTACTTCATTGGAATATTTTGCTTCGAGGCCGGGATCAAGATTATCGCTCTAGGCTTTGCTTTTCATAAAGGCTCCTACCTCCGAAATGGGTGGAATGTTATGGATTTTGTTGTTGTGTTGACGGGGTAAGTTCAATTATTCATCACATTGCGACTCACTGAATGGTTACTGAATGTTTTTTTTATCTAAATGACATATTTTTAAACCAAAGGAAATCAGTGTATAAAGCATTTGGCCATGGTCTGTGACATGAAAAAGAAAATAGCCAATTGTTTTGTCGTTTTAATGCTGTCGTTGACAAAAACCTCAGTGGAACTGAGAGGAGAAGCAAATTGGTCTGCTTGACCCTAGCACTGGCAGTGTAGCGGAGGTCCTGTACATAGATAAATGGTATTTGGGAATCTAGCCTGAATTCAGACCAGCGGTCTGCACAGGCTCTGGCTTGTGCTCCAGTATTACAACCGGGCTGGTACTTTAGAGGTGTAATGGGGTGTAGAGGGAGCTACTTCATATCCAGCAAGGCATACACCGGGGACATTCTGATCCTCATTTATAGCAGTATACTCTGGTGTAGATGATTGCTACTGTCTGCATCTTATTTGCCTAGAGAGATATTGCTCTATTCGTTTTGGTTGTTTTTGAAGTGTTTCTGAAATGGATTTGCATTGTTAGATGGTTTTGGGAGAGGCGCCATAGGAATTTCAATACCAGGATCCAACTTTATTTGTTCCTGGTACTATTGAACTTACTTGGTAATTTAGTTGGACTGCATTTGCATTTCAAATATTTGAAGAAAAGTCATATCACAAGGTATTTTCTTATACAGGGATAGTGCAGTGATATTTTCACTAGGTATTAGTTAAATGATTGGTTAGCAGCAGGTTTTGCGCACAAACTTTTTTCTGTATTCTGTAAAACAAGTCGAATAGCTTCCGGTTCAGGTCTTTTGTATGTGCCTCATTAGAGCCGTTTTACTCAATATGCCTTTGAAGGAGTGAGCAAAAGATGAGCATAAACGAAGTCCGACAGTTCAATCTAACATTTTTTCTTCTTCTTCTCGCTAACATTTTGATATTTGAAATAAACAGAACGGCAACAATAAAAAGAACTAGGTCTAGCTAGGTTAGCTGATTACCTTAAAAGTGTAGTCACCATCAGTTTCGTACTGCCATTATCACTTTCTCCGACAAGCGGATGCAGTGAGACCTGTTTTCTTGTTTGTCCACATTTAGCATAAAGCCTATTATAGTAAACTAGAACTAAAACTTTAAAAACAGTTCCATTATCTGAAATTAAATACATGTTAACAGAAATAAAATAAAAATATAAAAAACCTATTTTATTTCAGATAATTGCCAAGGCAACATGTCCCATTTTCATTTAGTTTAAAGAGGACCTATTATGTTTTTCTTTTTTTTTTTTACATTTTCAGGTGTGTAATGTTTAAACATGAAACATGTCTGCATAGTTACCTTAAAGTCTGTAAAGTCTGTAAAGTCCACTTTAAATGGAGTTATTCTCTATATCAGTAAGCTCTGTTTCTGAACTCCTTGAAACGCCTCGATTGTAGTCTTGAGTTTTCTTCCGGGAACATACCTTCTCAGTATTCCTCATTTAAATAATTGCCGCCCAAGGCATATATTTAAAAAAAAAAAGAAAAGAAAAAGAAGCCTGGTTGAGTTGCTTGAGCAGTGTGTCAAAACTCACATTTATGGTAAAAGAGGTGTGACATTTCCGAAACATGATCGTAGCGGTTGACCAATCACAACACACTGGTCCAGCTGACCAATCAGAGCACATTGTGCTCTGCAAAAATGTAAAATATATGAGAAATACGTTTTTTTGAACATTCAAGCATGAAAACTTATTCTAGTAGACCCCAAACTCAAGACTATTTTTAAAGAACATAATATGGCCCCTTTAACCTCTTGATCTGCTTGATCTATGGCCTCTTGATCTGCTAAAGTAACTGAATACTGAAAACTGAAATAAAAATGAATGAAAAATAATACATAAACATCTTTTTAAAAAATGAATAAAATGACAAAAACACACAGCAAAATTACAAAAACTTTACTATCAAAATGAAAATGGAAAATGTGAATAAAAACTAAAATAGTATCTCAATGGAGGACCACCAGCAGACTCATGTTATATTTAGGTGAAGAGGTGATGTCATTTAAAATGGACAACATGACTGGCTCCACTGGTTGACGGGCCTCAGGGATGTGTGCTCATCCCGGGGCACTGTGCCGTGACGGGCACGGTGTTACACTGATACTGGTCCCTGTATGGTTACTGGCACCACTAGGGAGTGTCCTGCCTTTCTCTGCCTAATGGCAGGGAGATTTGTTTTGTCCATCCACAGAGGCTTACGTCAGCCCATCACCTCTCTGCAATAAACAGATTTAGTGGAAGCAGTTCTGTTCCTGCAGCGGAAGAGGCTGTGCAGAAATAAGCCCCAGGATATAGAGCTGTCTATTTGCCTCTGGACATCTGAGGCAGCCAGTGGAGTTTATTTATAACAGACATAAAGAAGTTACATTATAACAGCGTGTCTCTTAAACTAGACATTAATATCACTTAATATTTATATGTGTGAATGTGAATATATATTTGATATTTGCAAAAGGTGAATATATATTTGTGTATACAATGTGAATAAAATATATTTTTGTTTTATACATAAAATTATATAAATAATTATTGTTTTAATTATATAAATAAATAGCTTGCTTTATATAGGGTATATATATATATATATATATATATATATATATATATATATATATATATATATATATATAAAATCTAAATAAAACCATGTACAGTATATAATATGGTGGCTTTATTTTATATACATCTATAAATGTATTATACATCTATAACTTATACTAGTATCCGCAAATATATATTTATTATATTATACTTAGTGTTGTTTTTACTAATATATAAAAATAAGATAACACTGTTCACCTATTTCCTTAGTATTTTATTGGTGGAAGTCAGTTGGTTAAGCAGTCTCTGTCACCTTTAGTACAGGAGGGTCCATCATCCAGATCATAATATGTCAAGAATGGATTTGCTTCATTAAAGGGGGGCAAGATGGTATAATATGGTAATAATCACAATCAGAGCATATAAAGGTCTGCAGTTGATCAGTCTCAGTCAAGACTTATTGATCCATGTTTCAACCCCAGACTGCTGTTCGATTATCAGAGTATACTATAAATCACATATGTACAGGCTTTTGAATACTTCTGAATGATGTAATGAAGGCCTGTTACTAGTAATGGGCGATATAAACGATATGCGATATAAACGATATAAAATGGTCTACGATAGAGATTTTAATTCTATTGCACTATCGCGATATTGCATGTTGACGCAATTTTCCCGCAAAAATTTAGAGCCACGAGCTGCAACCGGCAGCAACGCATCATCATATTCGTCATCTTGAGTAAACATGCGTCTGAAAGCGAAACGGAGGACCTGGTGAAAAAGACCGGTGCAACATCCATTATTTGGATTAGGTTCGGATTTAAGCCGTCCGACGAACAGCAGCAAACTATACTCTGTAGGGGCAACAGTTCTGGCTAACACCTGTTTCACACATACTCCGTTTGCAGTTCATATGGCATATGCGGTGTGTATTTTTTCCGTACCCATGTTAACAGGCCTGCACGCGGATGCGGTGCGGCAATGCGTTGAGATCGTTTCAGCACAGAGTCTGTGCTGCACGTGCTGAATTAAAGTGACTCGTGGTCAAAATGAACACGAATTGATATGAAAATATAGTAATCTCTCCTTAAATGTATTTATACTACTATTTTTCAATCATTTTCTTTTTAACTTTAAGCTCGGGGTAATTAAAGCAAGGAAAATTACACAGTTAAGTTACCTGGATGTTTGTCTCTTGTGGAGGTGGAAAAACAAGTTCTTTGTGACCGCAATATTTCTTGTAAAAAAGATTTAAATGCAAAAGAAAAGGTATGGTAAGCTGTTTTTGTCAATTGTGTATGCTTTAATTTAAAATGTTTGCAATTTTAACATAAATGTAGTAAATGTAGTTGCTTTTTAAGCTTTTTCTTTGTTAAAGTCTCTGCAGCTAGTGTACTTGGATTTTATTCATCTGCAACATTATGTTGTATAATTACAGTTTTGCATAATAAATGTTCTCAAAACTACATACGTTTCTTTTAAAACAAATAGCCTACATAGCAGTTTGACTTTCCTTATGGTCTATCCTGTTCTGAAATTGTTCTATTATAATTTATATATCGCGATATATATCGTTATCGCAAGAGGCTGCAATGTATATCGCAATATGGATTTTAGGCCATATCGCCCATCCCTACCTGTTACTGTAAAAATTGTGAACTGGTTATCAGTAGGCTGAGCTCATACTAGCTGCAGCGGTGTGTATGCTTAGTCTTTAATGAACTTCACAGCATAGAACACATATATTATATTTTAACAAGTTATGGGATGCTTCTTCAGAATCAGATGCATCCTTAGTATGGTTTTTCTGATTGAACTTGAGGGATTTGTCGTATAGTATTCAATGTTTTTTAGCTTCCACAATCAATTGCTCTTTGTCAATTTTTGCTTTTTTTGGCTCAATGAGCTTGGAGTGTGGGTGGGGCTGTCCTGTGCGACACTAGAGAAATAGAAACGACTGACAAAATGTTGCGTATGTTGTGGATTCAATTCAATTCCTTGTCATTGCATATATTATACAATGAAATGAATTAGCAAACCTTACGGTGCATCCACAGATTCCACACATGACAACACAACAACAATAATTAACACACCATAAATGTAACACACTACAATACAGAAACTTGACAGTTTCATGTAAAGATATTGCACATTATCATGGAACATATATCTTCTGGATAGGACTTGGTGTCAGTTTAATGTAAACTGCAAATTAGTCGTTGTAATTTCATAGGTTATTCTTACAAAAAAAAAAGGTTCTACAGGATTTTTACTCAGGATTGTTTCACAGGAAATAATAGCATTCTATCAGTACAGTTTATAATATAAAAATGTAATAATAATGATAATAAAATGATTAGTCATTTATCCAGTCTCACAGCTCTAATGTGCCTCCACTAAGATCTTTGGACTTGCTAATAAGAGAATATATCTGACTCTCTGGGTTCACATCTCGATCAATACTGTATTGAACCAAACAGTAAGGGAATGGCTTTGCTACACCACTCTTCTTTATGGCCGTGTGTTCGAGTGGCGCACTCCTTCTCTCGCTCTCTCCTCGTTCCAACCAGCTTTAGTGGGAGAGGGGTGTGGTGATGGCCAGGGATCATGCTGCTGTTGATGCTGCGATGAACCGAATGGCCGCTGGGGTTCCCTGCTCAGATCAGTCGCTCTTAATGAGCTGCATGGATTCCCTGGAGGACCATTATGTTTGCAGCCTTGTTTTTCTCTGGGCTCCCATAGAAAAGGATCCTGAAGAGGGCTTTGTATATTATGTAGAGGAAATGTATTGCATTTGGATAAATTTGATGCTCAAACTCAAATTACCTTGGAGCCACTTGCCAGATGAACATTAGTGACAGATGCAAATGTTTACACAACATAAATTTTTTCATTATACTGTTATTGGCTTGGTTGTACAATTGCTGCACGGTTACCCAAATTTATTTGGAACAATGTGAGCACAGTTTGTTATTGTCAACTAGGACTTTAATAAGCCATATTAAAAAATGTATATTATATTAAAGCTGCAGTCCGTAGTTTTTTACTCTTTGTCGTCATCTCTGTTCGAAATCTGCAATTGCAGTTATTCGCGGAATGATCAACTTTACGTGGGTTGTGCCTCAACACTAGCCTGACTTCGTCATACTCATATTCTAGTCAGAATGTGAGTCTGATACTGCTCCATAGGGCTTTGATTATAAGGCATGTCTAAACCGAAACCAGGAAAAAAAAAAATCTGCACTCAATTGGATACTTACAACCAATCAGATCAACGCAGTAAGTTACGTAGGCTATGTTGAGCGGCATAGTTGTCAACAGAACTCAAATGCACGCACTCTGGTAAAAGTGGAAAAACAATAATGAGTGTTAACGATCTTTGCCGGTGTTGTAAAAATAATTTAAGGATTCGCGGAGTACTTGCAAACACGAAAAGCATTTTTGAAAGAAATACGTTTGATGACGTTATGATTACATAATTGGATGGATCATCTGTCCATCATCGTATAAAGCCCGCCCTGGCAATTTGATTGGCCCGACGATTTCTGAACTGATCATAATTACTCCTCAATGGATCGAGTCCAGACCGAACTTCCCGACCAAAAAATGTTGTGGACGGAGTTCGGGCTGGCACCCAGGCTACCTCGACACGGCACATTGCGGATGAATCCAATGTTTTGAGGAGAATGTGCGGCTGTCAGTCACAGCGCTGGTGTGGATACTGTCATTCGGAATCACAGATTCTACTTTTTGAAAGTATGACCAACATGATCATTTTCACCGATAAATGTGATCTGATCAAGTAACATCCACTTTTGTTCTGACCAACTAAGGGAAAAAAAGCATTGCAGTAAATCGCACTTATTAAATCTAACAATCGCTTATCATATCATGTCAAATCTTGCAAATTATACTTTGTTCTCAAATTGTTAATGTTAACAACATCAGCATTGCGTAACTACATTTAATGTGTATTAGGGCTACTTGTAGTTCAGTTTCCATTTCTGTGCAGTCTAATTTCTAATTGCATACCAACAAAATTAATGACATGTTCAAACTTCCTGCAGAAATCCACCAGTACCACTGGAATTAAAAACATTATTACAAGCTTACCGTTTTGAATCGAGCTAAGGCAAGCAGGTAATTTTGAACACTGGCTGGATATGTACTTGCTCAAAAAATTATTTGGGATAATTTTTAACCTGAAAAAGTTACGGACTGCAGCTTTAATATAATAGGCTGCCGTTAAGGAAAAAAAATAAGATCAGTATAAGATAACATTAAAGGTCACACCGAAATGCAGAAAATGAAAACGCTGCATTTAAGGATGGACTATGAATGCTTGAGAGTCCAAAACTAGCTGGTAATTGGATGCCTTTTTTTTCATTATATATACGTGCTTACTTTATATTTTACTCCTCCATCTGTTAAGGGTGTGTAGGTGGTATGGAATATCCTGCTGCTTCTAACACAACATCAAGAAACAAACTGAAGATTTAAACACCATCTTTCCAGAGCTTTTGCTTTGTCCTATTTGATCACTACAGTCTGGGGAGTAATTGAGCCATGTTCCTTTGAAAAATTTTAATATTACTATTACTGGAGCACTGTCTTCTTTTTTCGTTTTATTTTCTAGTTCTAACTCACTACGTGTACCTAACTGTATGTCGTAAAGGTGTTGTATATGTATTGATCCCTTTTACTGCATTGAGTAACCATCTTCACTGTGTCTATTCCACCTTCCTGTTAAAAAAAATTTAGATTTTGCAGTTGCACCTCTTAAAGCAATATCCTGATTCCCCCTCTCTTGATTCTCTGAGAGTAGATTGGGTGTTTGTGGTTGCCACAGAGGACCTTTACCTGTCAATATTGCTGTGTTCCTGTGAGTGACTGAAGTAATTTGCTTCGAGGGAGATGCAGTATTTTAGACATTCAGGGTGTTGCAATCCTCCCTTGGTGTTGGCCTAAACACACGGATATCAGTTATTGTAATTGATGAGGACAGTGTCAAATGCTTTGAGTTTGTCAGTGTCTAAAAACAAGGTGATGAGCTCATTTTTGAGTGATCTCTGTGTGGATTCTCACTGCTCTACGTATGTATCATGTTGTGATCGATTTGATGGCATAGAGGAAAGTGTGCATATTTTAGCACATCGACCAGTTTAAGAGGTGTGGGATCAAACGATAGTGAAATTTTCATTGAAGCTGAGCATTTTGAATCAAGTCTTCCACTGTTGGTACATTTCCTTCATCTCTGGCAATGTTTAGATTAGGGTTGTCATGATACAATTTTTCAGATTTCAATGCCAGTGAAATTCCTTTGTTCTCAATAAGAATGTTGATTTTTTACTGAGCCCTGCACATGACATGCAGACAACAATATGTATTGTGGCCATGCATTAAGAATTGGTTCGCTCTTTTTACTAAATTGTGACCACTATTTACTAATTCATTCACTTGTTTTTTTATATTGTGGGCACGAATTAAGGATTCGTTCACACAACTTAATTTATTCCCTTGTTTTAGTAAATCGTGGCCACATTGAACTTATTAGTTACCTCGTTTTGATCTTACTAAAACGATAGAACAAATTAGTTGTCACAGTGTGGTTGTAATGAAGCGCACAACAAAGGAGTAAGGAACAAAACAGTCTCTATTAAATCCACAACGTAAAAACGCAGGAGATCGTAGGAGTTATATAAATGCAACCACATTGACCACTGACGATATCAATCAATCAATCAATCAATCAATCAATCAATCAATCAATCAATCAATCAATCAATCAATCAATCAATCAATCAATCAATCAATCAATCAATCAATCAATCAATCTTTATTTATATAGCACTTTATAGCAGCCACCAGGTGTCCAAAGTACTTCACATCAGTCATCAGATACAAATAAACAACACAACATTCAAATAAAAACAAAGAAAACAAAAGCATGAAGCATAAAAAAAAAACAGTAAGCTAGATATGGTTACTTAAAATCATCAGAAAAATTGTTGCACCACTCCTGCGTATTAAAAGCCATTCTAAACAAATAAGTTATAAGTTTTGTTTTAAAAAGTACAACATCCGTTATAGTACGAATGTAGGGGGGAGACATACCAGACATTAGAACGAAGGAAACTCAGGGCATACATACATACGGGCAAAATTGACATAACTAGGAACTTGTGAGAACTCAATCAAAAAACAAGGAGAAAAACTAGCTAAGAGAACACAGTTAAAATAGGAAGAGAACACAGAGAAAACGATACAGGAGAGATGGCAGATGGAGAGACCATGGCGACGATGGTGGGACGATCCATGAGCAGGAGTAGCCTGGCAGGGACCCTGAGAGCAGCCAGGTTAATGGCCCACGGCAGAGTTGAGGGAGGGAGGAGCCATAGTGGAGACTTGGCTGACAATGGAACGATTGGCCGATGGAGCCGATGGAAGAGGAGACCAGGGTGCAGGTGGAGAGCTGATGAGGCTGGGCAACATCAATGGTCCAGGAGGCTGAGCCGCAGTGATGAGCGTCCGAGGTGGAGCCAGTGTGCCAGAGGACTGAGGTGGAGCTGGTGTGACTGAGGACAGAGTGGACCCGGAGGTAAGGAGGAGCCAGATGTATTATACCAGGAAAGAGATAACGTGAAGCTGGGCGGGACCAGCGTGGACGGGATAATCAGGGAAACATCCTCTTCCAAATCTTATCAAAAATTTGTAGAGGTCAGCTACAGCTCACCCTTAGCGAAGAGTTCCTTCCATGACCTCTTACTCCACGAGCTGTCCCATGACGACACACAGTGTTATCGGCTCACGCACCTGGCCAGACTCTCTGTGGGGATCGGACTCCTGGGCGATGGTTGGCTCAGTCCTCTTCTCTGGCGCTGGCTCATACACCGTGGCTGACTCAGGCTCTCAGTCTACGGTGGGCTCTGGCATCATGTCCGTCCAGTGTGTGGGCGGTGACTGGCTGGCCTCTGGGGCTGGTGATGTCATCCTCAGTGGAGCAGATGGTGAATGCCAATCTCTTATTCAGCAGCACCCACTCCACATGTGCGGTGAAATTCCCCAAAGGACCATTCACTTGGAGGCGTGCCCTGGACCGGATGGTGGGTTAGGCACACTATATCTAAAAAGTCCCTTGTGTGGTCCTCCAGTGAATGATTCTTCTGCTTGAGGAAGAACAACTAAACCACAGGCAAATCCATTGTAAGGGGGAAAAGAAAAAAACGCAGCTAAAGCAATCTATTCTCGGTCCGGTATTCTGTCACGGGATGTAGAGAAGTGTACGATAAATGAGTAAGGAACAAAACAGTCTTTATTAAATCCACAACTGAAAAACACAGGAGATTGTTAATATTGATGATACCGGAAATAATACTGACATTCTGACCGGACATTAGTAGGAAGGAAACTCAGGGATTAAATACATACAGGGATAATTAATGTAACTTAACCTAATGTAAGGAACATGTGAGAACGCAATCAAAAACCAAGGGGACAAACTAGCAAAGGGAACACAGGCAAAACAGGAACAGAACACATAGAAACAAAACCAAAACAGAACATACCAGAGCATTCGAATTACGTTAGTAAAACGGGCTGACATATTAGGAAGTCATGGAAATGAATTGGCCACTATATGCATTATTTTTTCCTGCGTATAATGTGTGGGGCTCTATAATTGTTGATACCGCAGCATACTATTATGCTAAGAAACATGTTCTTATTTAAATAGTTGTAATTAATTATATGATTAAACATTTTATATAGTCAATATTCAATATCAAATATAATATCAAAATGAATAAATTTACATTTTAATTGACTGACTTTCTTCTAAGGAACATAAACACAACATCGGAGCCCATTGACCTACATATAGTCAATAAAAAAATTACAAACCATCTTGAATTCACTGCAGAAGGGTGAATAAACGATGACAGAATTTTCATTTTTTAAGTATCAAATATCCGCTGTAGATACGGCAGCTTCAGTTTATGTGCATTCAGTCCTTTGTGAAAAAAATATCAATAAATACATCTTTACCCGTGTGATTCAGCAGCTGTGCACAACAGAATGTTTTGTTGGGAGGGGTTTGCCTGTGAAAAACCTTTGAGGTGTCAGCTGAGAGTTGAAGAGGCTTATAGACGTTCTGTCGCTGCCTCCTGTTGAGGCACATCACTGAGACACTGTGGGGGTCTTCAGTCTGACAAGTGTCGGTGTGTTTTGAGTGAGAGCTGGGTGTTAGGTTTGCAGGGAGGGGTTTAGATTAAATACTGACCAATTAGCAGAGCTCTTTCTCTCTCACTCTCGCCAAAGCATCTGCACTGCTACTAGCATCTCAGGCAGGTTTCCCTTTGCTATTTTCACAGCTAACTCCTCATTCGCAGGAGCACATGCAGTTTTTTCTCTTGTAGGAATGGCCAAGCATGGGTTTTTGTTTACTTTAACAAAACCTGCCACTAAGGCACTTTCCATAAAGAAATTATTGTTTTTCTGTTTATGAAGATTTGTGCTGGTCTGTATGGTATTTCCGAACATCTGAACAAGTATAAATCACTTTTAGCCTGTTTTGGCTTTTTGAAAGTCAATAATGACAAATATATCAAACCCCCCCAAAAAAACCCAAACCAGTTCAGCTCAAATCCCACCCTGCAGCTAATTTCATTGTTTAAGGTTAGTGTGTAGGGTTATGGGTTAGTGTTTGCTGTAGCATTGTGTAGGCAATCAGCACTGTGATTGACATGACCAATTCAATCTTTAGAATTGGCTGCGAGGTGGAGTTTGCACTAAACTTGTTTGGGGAAACAAATCACGCTGTTTAAGATAGTTAGTTGAGCCTATATGTCCTATATGCTCCTATTAGTCTAAAGATTGATCCCGTAAGATTTAGGAAATACTCCTGTAAATAAGGACTATTATATCAGGAATTGCATGTGTTGAGTAGTCTGTTGGTTTAGAGGGATCATGTTTCTTTTTTTTTATTGTAATTTCAATCTCATATTTATTTATTTTTAGAGCTTTTGCCTATTTTTATTGATGAACAATGAAAAGCGACAGGAAATTATAGGTTGAGAGACATGGAATTGATTTGGGATACAAGGCTTAAAGTCCCCATGAAATCAAAATTGACCATACTTACTTTGTTTGCTTAAATTGATCGTTTTGTGGTGAACAATTCATCCGTGCAAGTCAAGCCACACAAAAAAAATTTTTGGCTTCGTAATCTTTAATCAAATTCTGAAAATGCCCCTCCCCTCTGCACTGGAGGACCTTGCCCAATGACGTAGGCTTGACGGTTTAGGTGTCTGCTTAACATCCGTAATCACGCCCCTCCAACTGACAGTAGACAGGCACACAGCGTGTGAAAGGAGAGATGGCGAGGAGGTGCATTTTTCTAGATCCAATCAGGTGCTAGTTGGAAAAAAAAGCCACGCTCACTATTTTGCCTCATTTAGTATTCCGTTTCTCTCGGAAATACGTCACAGCACTGGAGAAAAGTCGTTTGCAACTTCCGGTTCACGGGGACTTTAATGTGTCTGAAGCACATAACTCAGATTTTTAATGCAGATCTGAGTATTTTAAGTATTTTAATTATTTCAATTAGACTCCATGAAACCAAAATCGGGGTTTCATGCCTCCTTATCTATTAGCTTTGAAGACATAAGTTAGCATCCTTCTAAAAGTTGACAAAATAGAATTTTAGCAGATATAACTTCCCTTTTCCTTTTATTAAAGGAAATGTATTAACCCAGGAAAGAAGTGATTTCATGGATTTTTAAGATTGTTATCGTGGTGAACTATTGAGCTGTTGTTGCAGGTGGGGAATATTCAGTGTTAATGATGAAGTAATCATTTTTGGAAAACACTTTATTTGAAGGGGTGTGCATAAGACTGACATGACACTGTCATAAACATGACATAACACCTGTCATGAACATGAAGGAGTCTTTATGAATGTTTATGACTGTTGTCATTAAGTGTCATTCGGTATATTATGACACTTTTAATGCAAAGTTGACATTGTTTAAAATGTCTTTGTTATGACAACTTGACATTAACAAAGATAGAAATGTCTTTGTTATGACAACTTAGAAATAATAACCTGTCAACCTGTCACAAATATGTCATAACAGGTCTAATTATCAAACTTAAAGATGTTATTTAGTTTTGCGTTGACATTACATTACCCTGTCATATGTGGTTGGTTTTGACTTTGGCCGTCATGACACCATTATAACTGTGTCATGAATATTTTACTTGTCCTCAATCTTTAGAACTAGTCCAACGTGTTCCACTTTACTTGAGGTAAGGGGAAATATTAATGACACTGTTGTTAAAGGTCCCGTTCTTCGCGATCCCATGTTTCAAACTTAAGTTAGTGTGTAATGTTGTTGTTAGAGTATAAATAATATCTGTAAAATTATAAAGCTCAAAGTTCAATGCCAAGCGAGACATTTTATTTAACAGAAGTCGCCTACAGCGAACGGCCCGTTTGGACTACATCCCTCTACTTCCTTCTTTAATGACGTCAGTAGAACAGTTCTCTGACTAACCTCCGCCCACAGGAATGCTCCATCAACTCGCGCACTTCTTATAACTTACTGTGTTTACTCAGCGGTGATTTTCTGAAGTAAAACTGACGCTTCATCTTTTGTGTGATGTACAATAAACTTTATTAAACTCATCAGTATATTTTTGATCATGATTCGGACCTGGTCCGACACAGCAGACTTGTAGCTAGGCTATTAATAAACAATGCTGGATACATACAGGGGTTAAAGTGGGCCGGAACGGTCCGGAACGACGTTCCGGCACCTCAGATAAATTAATAAATAAATAGATTCATTAATCTCAACGAATCTCGCTGGTCCCGATGGACCGACCAACCTCCCTTCCTGAAGGCGCGATTACAAATGCGTGAAATGCACTCACAGTGGTTGAGCGCGGTAAAGTTAGTTTTAGTTTCGATATTTCGCCGGACATTTGTTTTCCCTAGCCAGTGTTGCCAGATTGGGACGGTGATTTCCAGCCCAAAAGCTCACCAAAAACCGCCCACTCCGAGAAAAAACCGCCCAAAATTTTACTGCCAAAATAATGTGATATAATTGTATTGCCATGTAATTCAAGGTTGATAAGCACCATTTTTATCTCCTTAAAACAAAATAACGATGATAAAATACAATAAAAAATAAATAAATTTCCCAGGAAAACGGATCAAAACAGGGCAATAATTAAGAAGAATTAGCAAATATGACTAAAATGTCCAGGTGGACACTGTCAAAACGGCAATCAAGAAATGTACCGATGACTTTAACCCTCAGAAGTAGCTGTTACACATTGTAGAACATAATGCAGAATTTAGCAGTCAAAACTGATTCATTGTTGATCAAACCTTTTTCAGCAGCTGTCAGGGACAGGAGAGTTCATGCAGTCTGGACGGTGTAAACGTTGCAGATGTCTGGTTAGGCTGGGCTAGTGCACATGGACAGGAGTCGTCCCATATTCGATTCCAATTCAAGTATTTCAACTGAACTTTGCTCTCCTCTCAGAGTTAACCATCGAGTCATCTCCCACCACAGTGTACGTTTTTAGAGTTGATCACTATCTTACTCTTTACTGTAGATACATCTGTATATGTACAGTAGGTCACTTTGGCATTATCGATCACTAGAATATACAGCTGCCTTCAAGTTATCGCGCTAAATCGCGTCTGCCTGCTGATCGCTGATTGGCTATAAGTGCGTGCTCGTCGGTGACGTCAACACCAACGCCAGCTGACTCTGCATGGGCGTGTGTGTTTGTCATGATGACACATGCACACTTTAGCTTAGTTTTTTAACCAATTAGACTTTAATAAGTAGATGTTTGAAAACCGCCGAACTGACCCCAAACCAGCCCAAATTTTGTCCACCCGCCCAAACCCTTTTTTACCCGCACAATCAAATTCAAAACCGCCCAATTGGGCGGGAACCCGCCCAATCTGGCAACACTGTCCCTAGCCCTATTTTATAGGGTCGGCAGTCTTACAAATATATCAATAGCAGGATTAGTTTTAACATTATGTAACCATTGTATATCGACATTAAATATTCGTTCAAAATCACCTACTTGCATTAATATTGCATGTTTATACATGAGAATGCTTTGACGCGCTTCCACAGCGCATGACGAGGGAACGTCTGCCAATTACACCAACTGCGTTAAACGTAGCCTATAATTTGTATTATTTAAAATTCCAAAGCTTGTAGAAGGTTCCTGCCAACCTGGTAGCCTTGAGTAAATTAACTTATCTAAGAAAATGTTTCATAAAACATAAATATCAGTTGAGCCTATATGTTTACTTTCTTCACTGACACAGAAGAAAATGAAAAGACTATCAGTCAAAATTCAGCTTTAGGAGGGGAAGAAATAGGGCAGGATAAGGAGACTGAGAGAAAAAGAAAGATGGAGATGAGGAGAGCCGGTGTTGACAAATAATTTAATATAAATTATTTTTTTTTGGGCCTTCAAAAGCCTTATATTGCACATTTGTAGGTCAGAGAAATCCAAATTTTCTCGGGGGAGCATGCCCCCGAACCTCCCTAGCTACCTTACATTTTAATGCACATGTCTGTGGTTGGGGCTGTGGCTACAGTGCCAAGGCTCAATTTTTGTCCCAGTGTTCAGCAATTTTAACATAGTATCGTCATCATATCATTAATGGACCAAAATAAAAACATTCAAATATCAAGTAAATAAATATTGTGATACTTGGTGCCACAGTGACACTCTTGTCCCCAAAAGTATTGTTATACCACGATACTCAATATGTTGTCCCACTGAGAGTCATTTTCCCCTGTTGCACCTACACAAAATTTGAGGGTTCCCCCACATGCCAAATCCCACTTTAACCACTGGATACATACAAGCAGATGACAAATACGTTAATAACCGCAATTAAACTACTAAACTATACCTGTTCCATCTCTATACAGCCCTCTGACTCTGTTGGCATTATTGTCCGACTCGAAATGAACACCGTTACTGAGAGTTTCTGATGTTATCATTATTCCATGAGATGAAATTGTCCTAAGAGTCTGAGTGTGAGCTCTTGAAGCTCCGCCCCCTGTGTCGTGCAGCAGCAGCTCATTTGCATTTAAAGGGCACACACTAAAACAGAGTGTTTTTCTGAGTCCTCAAAAAAGACAATTTAAACATGCTGTAAAAAATGATCTGTTGGGTATTTTGAGCTGAAACTTCACAGACACACTCTGGGGACATCAGAGACTTATTTTACATCTTGTAAAAAGGGGCATAGAACGGGACCTTTAAAGCATTTGACAGTGTAATAACCCTTAATGACATCTTTATAACTAGTACAATGTGTTCCACTTTACTTGAGGACAAGTAAAATATTCATGACACAGTTATAATGGTGTCTTCAAACATTCATAAAGACTCCTTCATGTTCATGACAGGTGTTATGTCATGTTTATGACAGTGTCATCTCAGTCTTATGCACACCCCTTCAAATTGTGTTACCTTTTTTTTTTTTTTAACAGCAATACTTCAGAAGTGATGTTTTATCAGGGTAGGTTGACCTCTTTACATAACTCTGTGACCTGAGACATAAAGCCAGGGAAGAATTATTTCTGTAGTCTCTTCTGTATTCAGTTGTCCTCGGCTCCCCTCACTGTGTCTGTTTGCTCTTGTGTAACAGTATGTGTGTGCGCATGTAAAATGAACTTCCAGACTCTATTCTACTGCTGCATTTATTCTGATATCGCTGTGAAATCTGTTGATTTGGGGAGCAGTTGGAGATATCAGCTGTCATTTAATTCTAAACACTGAGCAGCGAAGGACCCAGTCAAATATTTGAAAGCGGCTCTGTCTCATAAAGAAACGCAAACAATATTTCAGAGCCTGTCCGCTCGGGTCGGGCCTCTTCAGTCTCTTTGAAAAGGCTATTTCATGAGGTCTATTTCATCACATTCTCTCCCTAGTCACATGGGTCTCTAATAGAGGCATTGTCTGTTTACACACAGGGATGTAGTAACAGGACTGCTGTTTGCTTAAGATAGAGCCATTAGAGTCGTATGACCTTTGTGACTCCGCTCTTCTTTATAGTGAAACAAACACATACACTGATATAAAAATCAGTAAAGAGCTATGAATCATATTCTCTTTAGTTTTAGGTTGAATGGCCTGGCTGTGAAAACGTCATTTTAGAGAAAGCAATTGACTGGCTTTTTCCTTTTTTTATCGGTCATTAATCCCTCCTACAAGCACAAATAGCCATCATGAAAATGGCTTTTATTAGAAGTTACAATTTATTACCTGCTCAGTATCCAATAAACATTTTCCCTGAAATGAGACGCAGGGCATCATATTTCAGTGTAACACCATGTTCTAACCAGACACATTGTGACAAGTTTCCAGCACCAAATGATTTAAGTTAGAGCTGAAATTGTTTCTGTTCTGAGCTGCATACTTAATTTAAGTGGAAAATCTTAAATCTATTCAGAATAAATCTGTGATTCCATCCCGTGTGTTCAGGAGAACAAAATCTGGACACATGGTGCAAAATGGTGAAACCGAAATCTCAGGGTTTCTTGTCTGACAGCAAATTATTCAGTCACTTGACTATTTTTGGATGCACAACTAGGAATTTATTCAGGAAATGTCTTTCCATTGTAGTTTGTGCACATCTTCTTTTGAATAAACAATTTAGGGTATGTATGTTCTACAGTTGTGGTCAGAATTAATGACACCCCTGGTAAATATGATCAAAAATGGCAGTAAAAAATAAATCTGCATTGTTTATCCTTTTAATCTTTTATTCAAAAAATGCGCAAAAATCTAACCTTTCAATGAAATAAAAGAATTAGAATTGGGGGTAAATCACATTATGACATAAATGCTTTTCTCCAAAACACGCTGGCCATAATGATTGGCTCCCTGTTATTAAATACTTTTTGCAATCTCCTTTTGCCAAGATAACAGCTCTGAGTTTTCTCCTATAATGGCTGATGGGTTTGGCGAACAACTGACAAGAGATCAGAGACCATTCCTCCATACAGAATCTCTCCAGATCCTGCAGATTTACAAGTTCATGTTGGTGCTTCTCTTCAGTTCAGCCCACTCATTTTCTACAGGGTTCAGTTTAGGGGACTAGGACGGTCATGGGAGAAGCTTCATTTTGTGCTCAGTGGCAAATTTTTGTGTTGATTTTGAGTTTGTTTTGGATCATTGTCCTGATGGAAGATCCAACCACGGCCCATTATAAGATTTATAGCAGAAGGCGTCAGGTTTAGATTTTTTATCTGTTGGTATTTGCTAGAATCCATAATACCATGCATCTGAACAAGATGTCCAGGACCTCCAGCAAAAAATATAGGCCCACAACATATAAGATCCAGCAGTATATTTAACCATAGGCATAGGATACTTAATATCCGTTTGTCACATGATCCTTCAGAAATCATTTTAATATGTTCTTCTCAGGAAACATTTCTTATTATTATCAATGTTGAAAACATTTGTGCTGCTTAATATTTTTGTGTGAAAACCATGATACTTTTTTCAGTATTCATAAATAGAAAGTTCAAAAGAACAGCATTTATGTGAAATAGAAAACTAGTAACATTATGGGCTCTATCTTGCACCCGGCGCAATTGACTTTGTACACCGACGCATGTATCATTCCTATTTTGTACCCGCGCAAAGCGGGCTTTTCCCTCCACAGACGCACGTTGGTAAACTAGGAAATGAACTTGCGCTCCCTGGGTGGGTCGGCGCAAAAAGGAGGAGTGTTTCGGCGCAAACATTCCCTAGTGCTATTTTGCAGTTCCAGAAAACAATTGCGCCACTGACCAAAAAAAAACCTGGTCTAAAGTCAGTGGCGCGTTGCGCGTTGTTCATAATGCTATTTTAAGCGCGCATGCTTGGCCATAATGTAACGGGTGCACAACGCGCACACACTTTGATTCTCTCATCAACACAGATGCAGCAGTTTTTATTTTTGCAAATCATACATTATAACAAGGAAATATATTACCATACGAGGGAAATAAGTGTGGTGTCCATGAAGATGTGAAAAAATAGGCATAAATCTAGCTTACACATTTACCAGTGTATATTGGTAATTTTTCAGGCAAATTGACGGATCAGACCTGTTTGCCCAATAGTGGCAAGACACATATGTATATAAGGACATCTGACAAATTAGTTTGTCCGTCAAGAACTAGGGAAAAAAATCTGAAGACTGCGAATGCACCTTTACCATAATGTAAGTACATTAAAAACCTTACTCTTTAACTTACCAGTTAAGTTGAGCTTTCTCATATTTTTTTTCTATTGATTTGGGTGGGTTTGTCCCATCCCCAATGTCACTTCTCTTTCTTTTACGGCCCTGACGAGAACATGGATCTCCTCGGCTGTGAACCGATTCTGAAGCGCGCCTGGTGCGCGCGCCATAATAATAACAATCCGCCATGCAACATGCGCACCTGCTCTTAAAGGGTATGTTGGATGACGCTCTGATTGGTTTATTTCACGTTACGCCCAAACCACACCTATGAATAATGAAGCTACTTCAGACCAACCTCTTTTAGATTTGCGCCAGGCGCAAGAGGCATTTATCCTGCCGGGAAAATAGCAACAGCGCCGGGATCCGCCCACAAAGTTACTTGCGCTTTGCGCTTTGACACTTGCGTTTCAGATCGTGCGCTGGGTGCAAGATAGGGCCCAGTAATTGTCTTTATTGTTACGCTCGATCAATTTAATGCATCCTTGCTGAATAAAAGTACTTACTGACCCCAAACTTTTGAACAACAGTAAATGTGGATGGTTATCAGATAGTCTGTGATAACCTCAAATGTGTATGAAAGTCACTGTACACTTCCTGTACACATCATGAACTATAGATGAGGCTTATTCGCTCTTCCCTGGAGACCCGTGGGCATGATGCGACAGCTACTGGGGTCAGGCAAAGTTTTGTTATGAAATGCTGTGACATTCGGACAGGTGTGTGAGGAAACCCTGCTGGGTGGAGTACCTCTGCAGCGACAGCGTGTCACCTTTCATCACAAACCACAGCACCTCTGTTCGCTAAACACATCAAGCTGTGTAAATGTTGAAGACGCTGGACGCTGATGACGTGGTCCCTGCCGATGCATTATTCAGCATGCCATGCACGTCCAGTATGCCAGGTGTCAGTGTTATTGCAGTGGGTATTTTAAGCAAATCGCCAAGCAAACAAACAAATAAAAATAGCTTGAAGTGTGAATCCTAGTACTTAATTGGGTGGGGGACAAGGGCTGATGTTTGTCCCCTGATAGCGTCCCGTAATGCCCTCAGGATCTCTGGGGTCCTCTTGCTTGCTTCTCTCCCAATCTTACATCACTCTCCTCTCTTTTGCCTCCTGGAATACTTCTCCTTTTCCCCACAGTCCCTTCTTTCTTTCATCTTCCCCGATTCCTTTACTTTCCCTCTTATCATCCATTTCGCAAAAGTGTCTGTTTCTTTCGCTTGTCTCACTCCACACGTTCCCATGCTCAGACAGTTAGCAGGAAGTATAGTTGACAAGAGGAAGCGTTGATGTTTTAATGCTATTAGCTGGCCGTGTTGAGAGAGAGAGAGAGACACTCATTAGTCACTGAATATAAGAACTGACAGCGAGTGCAGTGTGCATCGATTACCTTATTTTGTTACTATCATGTTTTCCCTGGGCATCCATTTCTCTGGTTGACAGAAAGAGTTGGGAGATTTTGGTGCTTTGTGCAGTACGTGTCTAGCAATTACACATATTCAGCGTTGGGCCAAAGCTAAAGTTCAGCTAAATATTATATTGGGTTTTCATTTCAAATAATTATATTTTTTTATATAATTTATATTATCATATACATAGCATATTTGTTATAATTCTTTACTTTATATACATAAAATATTAGTAAAATGCATTCATTTAATTATTACTAATTAATATTAATATTTAATATGCATAGTATAATATAGAAAATGGGGTCGCTGCATCTTTCTATACATCTTGGACTGAATTTGTATTTTTTTATTTTCTTGTTTTTATTCTGATGCTTAATTTTTTTCTATTGTTATCACCTCAGAATAATCTTGTAAGCTTTGGTACATTGCTGAAGGGACCTGCATTTCAAAATGACTGATCAAAGACCTTCAAAAGGGACAATTTATGTGTCTTCTCGATAGATCATCCAGTGAAAAAGTGTTAAATGCTCAATCACTCCTTAATGATAAGATGACCTGAAGTCATGATTAGAGATGTGTTGAGCTGAGTGGTGCTCACAGAGAAAAGCTGTTATCCGTAACAAGAGACACATGAGGCATTGTGTCTGGCACTCCTCGCATTATCTCCACATAAAGCATTGATCTGTGGTTATTGTCTAAAGAGCTTGTATGCACTCACATTACACAGAACTCACAAATTATTGCCTATTAGTCGCTTGTTAGATTTCAGTATGATTTTATTTTAAGGGCTTTCTTTTTGTACGTTTTTAGAAAAATCTGACAGTGGCATCTAGGTTAAATGAGTTTTCCCTCCACGTTTTAATTTGTTCGTGAAGATAAGGAAGCCTTCATCGACACTGAGGGTTGAGAGACTGAGATTCAGAGAGTTTTTCTGAATTATTTTTGCACTCACCATATCTAATATTTATATGGCCTACTAAGCTACAAGAGCACTGAGCTCTCTGATTGATTCATCTTTTTGAAATGGCAACAATCCATCCATCCATCCATCTTTTTAATTTTTTTCTTGTTAAAAATTATTCTACTTTCTTTATATTCTAATTCAAATGGCAATTTTGCTTCCTGTTCATTACCTCTCTTCCAGAATTGAATTAGAATGTAATTCTGAATGGCTCACAATCTTGTACAGCCTTGTGCTGGCAATGCCGTGTTCATGTTTTGATTCCCTGAAACATCCCTCATAGGTTTATCTTGAATACATTGCAAGTTGTTTTTGAAAAAGCATTTACCAAATGAACAAATGTAAGTACTAAATATTTGCATTTTTGGCATGCAGCTCGTATTAGATGACTGAAAATAATTGTCGCAGTTGCATACTGTAATTTAGTGTCCAGGAGTACAGTTATTGTATTGTCAGATGAATTTCTTTTAAGTCCTTCTGTTTTATATGATTTGTAAGGCTGTCAGTGGTGTCTTGATATAGTGACGTGTTAAATGAGACTGGTTGCTCATCTTTTGAGTATGTGGTTTGTACATAAGATGGGAGAACATCAGTGCAAACTCCCTCATGTTTCAAATTGTCCTGCCTTTTGTTTCTTTTGTCCCCAGCTCCACAACTCATCTCTGTTTCTTTTTCTTTCTTTCTTTCTTTCTCTCGCTCTGTCTGTCATAGTGTTCTAATGAGAGCAGTGGAGACCTTTGTCTCTATGGTGATGAGACTGGTCTCTAGTGTGTGTTTCCTTCTTGCTCAGTGGCTGGAAAAGCCCTTCACTCTCTCCCCTGATAGGTCAATACAGCTTCTAAAACAACACTTATTTAATCTAGAGTGTGGCCAGTTTTAAAAGACTGAATCGTATGGCTTCTACTGAGGCTTAAAGCAGCTGCTAGACATTGTGATAAAGTAATTACAGGAAAAGAAGACACACAGATGCCTTTTGTTGTACAAATGCAATGCAGTCACTCTCTCCTGTCTAGAAAGCACATGTTAGCTCCAGGATAAGTTTACATGTGTGATGCTTCATGGTTTACCTCTGTCTGTCATGCATGTTTCATTCATGTCTCTGGATTTGGATGAGGTAAAGAAAAGGACCGGGAAGATGCAGATATATTCGAATCTGCTCCACTGTGAGCCGTGCTCTACAATTACAGAGTAAGAGTGCCCTGTGCCAGACCAGAATAATAGAGCCAAAATGTTTAACCCTCTGAGGTCTGAGCTGTTTTGGGGCTCTTTCGGTGTTTTGGTATGCCCTGACATTTGTGCTTATTTCAGCTACTTAAAACATACCATTTGCCAACATATAAATTTGCTGTATTCAGCACAAACTCTGCTACAATAATATGTGAGCAAAATTGATGTACTTGTTTGCATTTTATAGAAAAAAAATAATATGCGTGGTTAGTACGTTTTGGAAAAAAAAATGTCACTGCAATAAGGCCATTTAACACATAATGAATAGTTGTCCACAATACTTTTGAGTTACTATTCTTGTAGGCTAGAATTTTTACTTCAAAATGAAGTGAAAATCATTCTGACCACTCTTTCAGAAACATCAATATAACGATTTGAATTTCTTACATCAGTTTTTGGGTCAGCAGTGCTGTATGCGTGGGAGTGTTAATGCCCATGAATATTAATGTGATTTACACCTGGGAAGACTAAAGACACTCCCCCAATGGCTAATGGGCCATCAAGGTGCTTTGAGGCAGCCTGAACAAAGAATGATTCACTGGTGAACAAAAAGTTAAAAAGAACAGCATTTATTCAAAATAGAATTTACGTTCTTTCCTAAGAATGTAAAGACTTAAAGTCATTACTATCACTTAACACATCCTTTAAAAAAAACAAACATAAAAATACCAAACTTGTTTTTTTTATAAAAAAAAATATTTTTATTCAAAGAATACTAAAAAAAAACTACCGCAGGTTTAAAAAACTGTTTGAATAGACTCATGGGCGAATGCGAGTCTACAGAGCTCAGTTGCGGTCCAGTTTCCCGTGCAGGAAGAAATCGCAGTGTCTGTGGAACCATGTCAACATCGGTCTCTGTTTTCCATGACAGCGTGGACTGCATGTTGCTCGTCTGCTTGTTTGCCTTGGCTCTCTTCGGAACTGGTGCTTGGACATTGTCACATCTGTTATAAAAAAAAGAAGAAAGAAAAAGTGTGAGCATGCTGATAAGACAATCAAAGAAACTGTATTATTATCATTATCAATCACTAATTACCATGGATTTAAAAAAGACATATTTGTAATTTCACACAAGAATGGGAACTTTTACATTATGACGATGTAAACACAATTAGGCTACATTTCATCTGTAAAATATTACGTCTCTGCACTTACTCAGTATTATTCTCGATCGCACTGAGAACTGAACGACACCTGCGTGTCCCTCTGCGAGGTGCTGGAGAAGGAGAACGTGATGCAGCCAATTTCCTAAAAAACAAAACAAAATAACTGTTAGCATACATTATGTATACAACAGAGTTATTGAATATTCTGTACTGAATATGCATCTGTTACTGAATATTCTATATAGGTATTATTGTTTTTTTTGTATTATGTTTTGTTATTGAGTGTTAAAGCTGCCGTGACAATATAATTTCCTGCAAAGGATCAATAAAGTATCAACAACAACAACAACATCTGTTGATGGCCCATATAGAATGCATGCTGATAACACAATCAAAGAAACTGTATTATTATTACGCTTATCAATCACTAATTACCATGGATTAATTTCACACAATAATAGGAACTTTTACATTATGACGATGTAAACGATATTACGTCTATGCACTTACTCAGTGTCCCTCTGCGAGGTGCTGGAGAAGGAGAGCATGATGCCACATTCCTAAAAACAAAACAAAATAACTGTTAGCATACATTATGTATACAGCAGAGTATCTGTTGATGGCCCATATAGAACGCACGCATTTATTATGTACACTCAATGAACGGATCGTTCGCGATCGACACATCGCTACATTTCAAACATTTACACCTGTATTCACAGTGCATAAGGCAGTAAGCATGATAATTAGTGTCATAGGCTAACTAAAACTGAACATTTGCGAGTATCTATGGCCCATATAGACAGCACGCATTTAGGGATAGGCTACACAATGAACGGATTGTTCGCGAACGAACGACACATCACTAACTTACATTTCAAACATTACACCTGTATTCACAAACAAGTATTTACGCATGATAAAGTGTCATAGGCTAAACAAAACTGAACATTTATATATAACATATTGTATTTAGACAGAATCTATCAAGTTTTTACCAGAGTCTGAAATATCACATATAACCTAGCAGTTATTCCCCAAAAAATGCATTACACATAGGCTAAGGCAGTAGGCTATTTTAGCATGATAAGTCATGGGCTAACCAAAACTGAACATTTATATATAAAATATATTGTATTTAGACAGTATCACGTATTTTACCGGAGTCTGAAATATATTTATCTCAATCACATAACCTAGAAGTTATTCTCGAACAAAATGCACTACACATAAGGCAGTAGGCTATTTAGCATGATAATCAGTGTCATAAACTAATCAAAACTGAGTGAAAAATATGTATGCTATATACAAATATGTTCAGAGAATATCACATTTAAAAAGTTTACACGAGCATACAATGTTAGGGATATTGTGAGGTATTTCCTATGTCAAAAGCTAGCCAAAACTAGGCAAAATAAAAATTCATTTGAGCTCTAAATGATAAGAAAACGAATTATAACACTAAAAAACTTACTCCGAACTTCTATCCTCGGTTGGATCAATTCGTTCTTGAAAATGCAGCCTTTTCGTCGTCCGAATTGCAATCTTCCTCTGAAGAAAATGTGAATTCGTCATCACTGTCCAGAATCATCTGAAGGGCCTCTCTGTCGGAGTAGCGTGCTGCCATCCTCCAAACGCGATGAACTAACAGTGAATGATCTGATGAAGAAGCTTCATGTTTTTGTGTCTTGATCGCGGGCGTGCCGCGTGTGCGATGCATAGATCACCTATTTTACCATGTGAAAAGCGCTGGGGGCGTGGCGATCTGAGCTGATTAATGATAATGAGGGGAGAACGAAACAACTGTAACTCTCCTTGGTTTCAAACGGATTACATAAACTGGAAATATAATTTTTTTTAGTAGCTTACTTCATTTAAAAGAAGAGAATCTCAGCTTCATAAAGAGACATCTCTCGTATCTCTGTGACAAGTATTAACAGAGTTACAGTTATTTTTTCGGACGCGTTTCAGAATGGACTTCACTGACGGAGAGAAGGTAAAACGCGCATCATGTTTATTATTCTTTATTTGACGAAAAGCACAACACTTTGTTTTTATTGTGAGTACCCTAAAAAAAAATAGAAACTAAACAGGATCTAATGATGTACAACACTTAAATTTAAGATAAAAATCAACAGAGTAATTTGAGTCTCTTTTGCACTGATAAGGAAAAAAGTGAGCTCATCACGCCCCCGTGACGGCCGACCTCAGAGGGTTAATGAACTGTTTGGCTAACTGGTAAAATGAAAAATACACAACTAGCACTTTTGTGTACATGCCTGAGCTGAGAATAATAATTTAGCACTGTTCCACTAATAAGCCAGTGACACACCAATGCCAAGTTTTTGAGCGTCGGACGACTTTTTTTCCGCACCGCTGGCTCTAGTCAGTCGGTTTAGGGTTTTCTTGCATATAGTGCAGCGTTTGTCATAATTAACTTTATGAATGATTTTTGGGTGAACTGTCCCTTTAAGAATGCAACAGAATTCCTCTATAGATTCAGCCACCAGTACATAATGATTCCAGTGATCTCTTCCTTATCTAATCTGCCTCGCGGGGGAATTGATAGCTCATCTGCGCAGCGGGTTCTGAAGGGTCATTACCGAGGGGTTATGGAATCCATTTACCGATGTGCCATATGTTTTTATTATTGTTGTGATGCTGAGAGGTCTGCGTCTGACCACAGAGAATTAGAGAGATTTCATATTGCATTACAGAGAAACATTCAGTGGCAGGAACAAATACCTCTCAGATCAGATAATCATTTCATTGTAAATTTCCATCTTTATAATAATTTCTTCATATGCATTCTTCATAAGCATTGTTTTTTCCGTGCCCCGTCTCCTTCAAATTACTTCATAATTTGTGTGAGAAAGGAATAATACAGCCCAGCTACAGACTTTGTATAACAGCTCAATGAAAAACACAGATTAAGTGTGTGTTCTGTACTGCTCTCAAAAAGTGTCACAAAATTGAAAAATGATGTCTCGCCTCTATAGCAGATACCTAGATTTCATCTGTTTATGCTGATTGTGGTGAAGTAGCACTGAGCAAATGTATTATTTATTCCTTTATGAAGCCTGGTGAATTATAAAGCATGGACGCCAATTTTCTAAAACCGTGCAGTCAAATGCATTAGATCAATTGCAAAATATGCAACTCCTGCATTTTTTCGGCTTGTAATATTATTTGTTAATTTGCGGTAACTGTGTGTAAGTCTGACAGCATTCATTAAGTTCTGATGGTCGTCTTTGGTGTTACTTTCTTCAGGCATTTTAGACCTGGTTTATTAGACCTCATCAGCTAATTTGTGCACTGTAAAATCCAATAGTGTTCATGACTCACATATATTAGTTAACTTTACTCAGTTATATAAAATACGTACTTCTTACTAGGTTTTGTTGAGTTACAGTCAATTGCAGGGTGAAAATTACAAGTTACTCAATAATTTGAGTGACGCTTACTTGAAAAAAGCAAGTAGCAACAAAGGATGCAATGACGCTACTAAACCAGTGAGAGGCAGCAGTGCATTAAAGCGTGCCTAATGTGCCGAAAAAACAAAGAAGAAGAAGCTGCACTTGTGAGAGCATGCGCGAAAGCTTCTGTGTGCATTTCAGCGCCAATTTTGAAGATGTGGAAAGACGTTGACAGACTGGAGACTGCCTACATTTTTATCTGGAGCTTCGCTACATTTTTGGAATAATAATATGAGATGATAATAAGGTGAGTAATCAAGCATGCGACTTTTGTGTGAATGTTTTTTTTTTACAGTCTGTCGCTAATCTTTACTGATCTCCTTAATGTGTACCAAATAATTGTGATATTCGGAGCTTGAAGAATATGGTTAGGCATAACAGTTCCTGGAATGGCTGAAAAGCTATTTATTGTTCCCAAATTTAAAACCGATGCATTTTCACTGATGCATACTCCTCTGTTGGCATTGGTTTATAAATTATTAAGGTTACAAATCTTGTGAAATGGCGCACATTTACAGTTAAAGGTAACGTTAACCTGCAGTTTATGCAGAGATGAAGTTTGTGATGATTTTTGACAGTATTTTATGAATTCACAATAGCATTATACTTTTATTTTTTAAATTGAGTACATTAAGAATGTAATGCAAGCACTGTAAAAGTGATTTTCTCTACTGCTTTATCACTGCTGATACAATTAGCCATCTTTTAACAAGATGAGAAACTTATCGTTAGTAATGTTAAGTAGCTAATGTTATCCTAGTGGAACCTCTGATTGCATCAAAGATGGACCAGACCTTCTCAATGCGAAGATGTGAGATTGTGGATGCAGGTGGAGCAGTGGCCAGCTCTTTTTACAGAGAGACCAGTAAGAACTTATTCACATCCCTTTTTCCACCATGAGTAACCACATTCTGTTTAGGTATGGCTTTAGAATTGGCCTGTAGGCCTGACCATGCATTGAAAAATTTCCACACTGTCCCATGCCTTTTTTTTTTGTGTCTGTGTTGTAGGTGTTTGCAGAGTTTGACAGGATAGTCGACAGATCTGCCGACTGCAGAGTAACTTTTATGGTGCTGTGGATCGCTACACACCACGTTTTGTCACAAGTCTTCAAGAAGCATTGGAGAGAAATTTGATGATCTTATGCAGCAAATTAATACAGGGGTGAGTTTACTGCAGCCTAATTTTTTTATTATTATCCTGAGTTGATTATGGTTTTGCTTACAATCTATTTAGCTGTTGTCTAACGTGTTGTGGGGTTTTGTTGATAAACCATTTAACTGTGGACTGTTTTCTTAATAGTCACTTCTCGCCTTAAAGACATAATGGTAATGACACTTTTTTTCATCTTCAGATAAAAAAATTAGAGTCCTTTCTGTTACTCAATAGGCAGCAATGAAAGAAATCATTAAAGTAGCTCATGTGTCTCCAGTGGTTTAACCTCATTTCATGAAGCAACATGAGTGCTTTTTGTAATAATATTTATATAAAATAATATAAAAATAATATTTTGTATTTACTAAATCTTATCGATTTGTTCAAAGGATAACACTGGCTGGCATGGCTGCTCATGCATTAACAATAAACACATGTATGCAGGGCAGATAACTGATAATTAATCATGCCTTTTCACTTTTCCCTGTTGTAATATTTTTATTGTTTGGTTTCATTCAGGTTTGTGATATTCATGAAGCCACAAGTATGTGTTGGGGTGCTGACTGTCATTGACGAAGAAGAATCTCTCTCTCTACCTTTGCCCAGTGTCTACTGCCATCATTGTTTAGAGAGGTATTGTAATAATCTGCAGAACCTGCCTCATGCAATTTGCATCTATTTAGGTCTGTCTAATGCTTTACATTTGGATTACACAAAAGACATGAAAAACACTTGGTTTGGGACAGAACAAACTGCCACCAAAACTGCAATCTCTGAAAAATCTCTTGTTGAGTAATGAAATGTGCAAGATTAATGATGTTTTTGGCATTAGATTAAATTCGTTTATGACAGTGGAATTAGATTAGTTGATAGACAAATAAAAGGGAAACTAAGTCACTTGTTTAAAATTGTCAGCCCATTAGTTCATGAGCAAGTTAAAGGGTTAGTTCACCCAAAAATGATAATTCTGTCAGTATTTACTCTCCCTCACACTCCGTTCCAAACCCGTAAGACCTTCGTTCATATTCGGAACACAAATAAAGATATTTTTGATAAAATCGGAGAGCTTTCTCTCCCTCCATTGAACGCAACGTCATTGAAATTTTCAAGGCCCAGAAAGCTAGTAAAAACATTGTTATCCATGTGACTACAGTATTTCAACCTTAATATTATGAAGCGACGAGAATACTTTTTATGTGCAAAAAAAACCCCCAAATAATGATGTAACGAGGTTCGGTTGTTATGGGAAGAAGGAGGGGTGAACCGGCGAACATTCAACAAGTTTAATAACATAAAATAAAACGAATACAAAACGAAAGTATTACCCAGCTGCCCCTCGAGAACAAAGGCCTTACGGGTTTGGAACGGCATAAGGGTGAGTAATTACTGACAGAAATTTCATTTTTGGGTGAACTAACCCTTCAAGATGCTGTCAGCATATTCATTTCTAATGTACATGTGTGTTCGAGACATTGCTTTTTCATTGTTTAGGCTAATGAATGTAGCCACTTTTTTTGCACTTCTATATACCAAGTTTGGTCTCTGAAGTGTTATTGATTAAAGTGAGTGATTGTTATTTATTGAATTGTTAAAGCTGTTTGTTGAGGATGTGTTAGAGTCAGGGTATGGTCTCAAATTTATCTATTTTTATTCAGATTTTATATAGAAAAAATTATATTGTTGTACTGTAAAAGGTTTTTGGGAAACACTTAACAAAAAGGTTCATTAGTTAACATGAACTAAGAATTAACAATACTTCTACAGCATTTATTAATCTTAGTTAATATTAATTTCAACATTTACTAAAACATTATTAAAAACAAAGGTTGTATTGGTTAACATTAGTTAATGCACTGTGAACTAACATGAACAAACAATGACCAGCTGTATTTTTATTAACTAACCTTAACAAAGATTAATTAATACAATAGCAAATGTATTGGTCATTGTTAGTTCATGTTAGTTAATACACTAACTAATGTTAACTAATGAACCTTATTGTAAAGTGTTTCTGTTTTTTGTTTTACTTTTTTTTTTTTTTAGACCTAAAGTGATTTACATAAATTGTATACCCCAATGCAAACTTATGTGGACCACCCCTGTGTCAGTTTTTAAGAAAACCATACAATAAATTTACATTTGAACTGTATCATTGCCTTACATTTATTTGTCCAGTTGTAAATGTTATCTTTGTAAAATTGTGAAACTATTCTCAATGATTTATAATAGATGTGTAGTACACGTGTAAGTGTACATTACTAGACATGCACTTGTTAGTACTACATATTCTTCCTATTTCACTTTACTCAGTTTTTAGAGTGCAACCGGTTTGCATGCTTTTTTCAAGTAAGGTGTACTAATTGGATTTTACATCAGAGTTAACACAACTAGCATAAATGAGTACATCTAAAGTAAAAGATCAAGTATAGTATACAAATTATTTTAAGTTACTGGAACTCTCTTGTAAGTGTACACTACTAGACATGCACTTGTTAGTACTACATATTATTCCTATTTCACTTTACTCAGTTTTTTGAGTGCAACCGGTTTGCATGCTTTTTTCAAGTAAGATGAACTAATTGGATTTTACAGTGTGTATACAAGCTGCCTATTGTATAAGCTGGAGATGCTGTTTGGGATGCTGCTGGCACGGTCAGCTAAGACAAAAGAAGTATAGAAGACATAATTTGGTTGTCTTCCAGTTGTCCTGTTGGCATGAAGACTGTTGGAAGAATCCCGCCTCCATCAATTGTTTTATTTTTCACGGTTGAGTCTTCCTGCTGTGCCATGAGCGCTGGAGTATAACTGCTGATCTCTTCAGCTCCATTAAGTAGCTAATCTCCCAGCAAGGGCGTGTGTTTTTTTATGCCTGCTTGTTAAGATGTTGCTAACTTGAGATATCCGTAAGGTTGTATGTGATAGTTGTGTAATGAGAATTAATAGTGCTAATGTTATTTCTTCCCAAAGAAAAACATGTTACAGTGAATCTGTTAGTCACTCACAATTACCCTCTTTTTTAAGCATTCTAAAGTATTTATTCAACTTTTGTTTTCTTAATATTATTATCACATTAAAAGTGTCATGGAAACTTTTTATCATGCCTCCATCATCATTATCATCTATCATCATCATTTTTTCTTTTAAATTCCTTTTATGTATATATTTTATTGTTTTGCCCTCGTACCAGATTGAGACTTTACATTTTTTCAAAACATGATAATCTACAATAAATACACTAACTCTGGTAAAGTAAAATAAACCAGTATTTCACCAAAATTACACTTTTTTTTAATAATAAAAAAAAAGTTTTTAGACTCATTATGACCTCACTTTTTGACTCTCAATTTTATCCCTAATATTTTTTTTCAGTTAGTCTACTAGTGACTACACAACATTATCAGGAAATAACTTAAAAATTATTGAAAGAAAACAAGAAAAATCCAGGTAAAATTATTTGTGTGCATTTAGAATACAACCCATACTATCAGAAATTACGTGTGAATTATTCATAACATTCAGAAATGTGACAGATTTATACATTGCATTAGTATATCACTAATTGAAGATTGTTAGACAAATGAAGCTATTGGAAGTCTGTTAGTATAGGTCTCACAGTCCAAAGGTGCCCATAGTTGAAGAAACAGCTATAAATGTTCAGATGTATGTCTTGTCAAATGTTTATTATACTGTAGGGTCTTTGTTTAATTCTCTGGCAGGCTCTTGTATTTCCACAACTTCTCTGTTTGTGTGGCTCTCTGTCTGCACACTGCCTAATGTGGGACAGATTGTCTGACCATGTAAAACCCACTGAAGTAATGGAGATACAGCACTAACTTAAAAATAGTATGTAGTACCATCTAGGTGACATCCTTCGGCTTATAATTAGTGCAGTAGCCTCTCAGATCTTCTGAAGATTGATCAGTGCCCTGAAGGTAGTGTATGAATCTTTAATGTGTTTTGGGTGCAGCTCGTATAATGATTTGACATTGCTCAAGATTCGAGCAACAAGGTCTGATTGACACGGCTAGTTCTTAGAGATTTCTAGCTGAAAAATAAAGAAAATAATAAACTTTTTAAAACACAAATGAGGCCAAAGACAAACGGTGTATTTGTATTTATTTATTTGTAAACCACCTTCCAGGCCACACAATAGCTCCAAAGTGCTGTGCATTACAAATTATCTAAATCAAAACAGCTCTACAAAACAAATGATTGAGAAAAAAAAATGAAAAAGATTTAAAAGTGTGACTTAAAATTCAAGAGAGAACAAGTAAGAATTTAGACGAAACTTAAAAAAAAAAAAAAAGGGTAGGTTGTTCTATAATCTCGGACCAGCAACAGCGAAAGCTTTTAAAAGCTCCACCAAGTATACTGGAACCATAAACTGCTTTAAAAAGATAAAGGAAAATCTTGTAATGAATCCTATATTGTACTGGTAACCAGCCCAATGAGGATAACAAAGGAGTGATATGATCTGTCTTCTTTGCATTCATAAGCAATCTTACAGCAGCATTTTGAACTAACTGGAGACGTGCTATATGCGAATGACAAGTCCCAAGGTAAATGGAATTGCAGTAATCTAATCGTGAGAAGATAAAAGCATGAATTACTTTTTCCAAATCACATGCTGAGAGAATCAATTTTAATTTGCCTATTGTCCTGAGATAAAAAAAAAGCCGTTCCGAACCACCGTTTTTATCTGTTTATCAAACTTCAGCAAGGAATCAAAAATGACTCCCAAGTTTTTTACTTGACCCTGTAGGTAGCTGCCCAAAGGTCCTAAGCTATCATTTACAGTCTTATTACAAACTATACGACCAAAGATGATCATTTCTGTTTTCTGTTCATTAAATTGGACAAGATTTTCGGCCATCCATGTTTTTACTTTCTCTAGACATTTAAAGGTGAACTATGCAGTTTTTTACTGCATGTTTTTTACCTCAACTTTTTTACCTTTTTACCGGTGTACAGGGGGAGGGGTTCCGGCCGTGAGTGCAGAGCCATCTCTGCGTGAGTGCTATTTACGACAGTACAAGTACTCCACAGCGACTCTAGGGGTCGCTGTTTGACAAAAACAGAATTCCTACTTAGTGCTGCTTTAAAGGATTAGTTCACTTTTAATTTACTCATCCCCATGTCATCCAAAATGTCCATGTCTTTCTTTCTTCAGTCGAAAAGAAATTAATGTTTTTGATGAAAACATTCCAGGATTTTTCTCCATATAATGGACTTCAATGGGGACCAAACGGTTCAAGGTCCAAATGACAGTTTCAGTGCAGCTTTAAACGATACCAGACGATGAATAAGGGTCTTATCTAGCGAAACGATCAGTCATTTCAAAAAGAAATAAAAAAGTTCAAGTTTTATTAGCACAAATGCTCGCCTTGCTCTGTTCTGTGATGCACGTTTTGTGACTCTCCTGTTCGTACTCGTTCATCAAAATGAACGAGTTTGAAATCGTTCGTTGAATGAATGAAATGACTTGAAAGAAGATTTGTTAATTTTGCTGAGTATTGCCCCTGAGTCGTCACTATTTGGCCTCAAAGGCACATAAATTTGAGTGTCATCTGCATATACTGTAGATGGTAAAGGATACAATATTTAAAAAAAAAATCGTTCCCATGGGGAGCATATACAGTGAAAACAAGACTGGACCCAAAATTGATCCTTGAGGGACCCCACAGTCACAAACTGTAAAAGATATTTGCTCCAATTAAGAGGATAACCATTTAAAAACAGTTCCCTAAAAGCCAACAAACTGAGTTCAGTACAAACTGAGTCCTACGGTTTAGTATGATGGAATGATCAATGGTATCAAAAGCTGCAGATAGATCTAAAAGGATTAAAGCTGCATGATTACTAGGATCGCCAAATAGCAAGAGGTCATTTACAACCCTTAAAAGTGCTGACTCTGTACTATGCCCAGATCTGAAGCCAAATTGGAATTTATGCAAGATATTATTATTGGTTAAAAAAGTATTTAGTTGTCCGAATACAACTTTTTCTAATATCTTGGCTAGGGTGGGTAATTTCGATATTGGTCGATCATTTTTTAAATCATACAGATCCAGATTTTTTTTTTTTAAATTATGTTCAACGATAGCTTGCTGAATACATACTGGCACAACCCCGTTCTGGAGGCTACAATTAATAATGGATAAAATGCTTGGGCTAGTAATGTCCACACCATCCTTAAAAATGCACAACGGGATGGCATTACTGGGGCAAGATGAACGCTTTAAGTGAAGAATAATCTCCTTGATATCAGAGAGTGATACAGGTTCAAACTGACTAAAACACAATCCGGTTAAACCTGGGTTTGAAGCCAAAGTAGAAAAGCTAGCTCTAATCCCATTAACTTTCGCAATAAAAAACTTCACAAATAAATCACGTGTTATCAGAGAAGGAGTCAAGTTACATTTTGTACTGGGGCAAAGATCTATATTAATGACAGCAAATAGTTCATGTGGGGGGTTATTAGCAATCATATTGGAGAAATAAATTGCTCTATAGTTTTTTACAGTATTTTGATATTTAGTCAAAGTGTTGCTTAAAATTTGTAAGGAAATGTTTGTTTGTTTTTGTTTGGGTTATACCACAATTGAAACAACAACAAAAAATAAAACATACGAAGCCAGACGAGCACCCAACACACCACCGGGCACCATCTTGGTTTAGAATTGGTGTAAGCAATTCTTCTCTCAGAGTGTCTTAAAGGGGTCATATAATGGTACATGCACTTTTACAAGTTGATTGTACTGAAATGTGTGTTGGCAGTGCCTGTACACAACCATCATATAATGATAAAAATCCAGTTTTTGTTTTAATCTCCTTATATGTTTTCCCCTGCCTCAAATTGAGCCGTTCGTTTTTGTGACGTCAATAAAGCGGACGCCCCTCCCATGAATGTTAATTGACAGCAACGTTTCAACACAGACCCGCCCTCGCTCGTGAGCGAGCTGTCAATCATAGTCCGCGCGGACCGGCGCGGTCATTGTTGATACTGGAGCACATTGTAGAATGGAGTCTAAGCGAAGTGGTGTTCTGTTCTTGGGTGCAATAAGGAACACAGCAGTCATTTTAATGTTCCTAAATCCAAACCTAAAACCTAAAAAACTCAACTGTTATTAATGGTTTATAACTAAATAATCTGATTTATAACTATAATTCAGATTTTATACAAAATTATTCAATTACAAACCTAGGAAACAATCTAAAATTAGACAATGTTGGCTTGTGACCTCATTATGATGGGTAGTAAATAAATACTGAGTCTTTTATTCAAGCAGCTAAGCAAGTTCTAGCATGTTCTACACTCCCAGAGCTATTGAAGGGCAGTGTGCAGTGCTTTACTTCAGCAGAGTATTATTTTTCAAAGGACTGTGTTTGCCTGAGTGTTGGATTTCCCTGGTGGATGTCTAGAGCATTCTCATGTCTCAGTGTTGATACAGGTTGAGCCATCCTCAGATTCGTTCAGGGCCTCAGTGAGACAACTAAATCAACAGAATTGCAGGGAAAACATTGAGGCGAATTGATACTATGCTGTATATAAAAGCCAGCATTTTTCACTACTGTGTTGAGTCAGACTTCTTGGCTGAGAAGAAGAAAAAAGACACTCGAAGATGTGAGAGCAGAGATGCATCTTTCTGCTTTGAGGTTTGATCTGATATATATGTGGGAGTTAACTGTAGTCTGTTGAACAGTCAAAAGTTAGTACTCCGATCTAGATCTCATATGACTTACTTTCTTTGGCGGAACACAAAAGTAGATGTATTGGACAATTTCCCTACTGCGTTGTTTATACAACAAAAGCATGTAGTGAACACTACTGTCAAGTACTGACAATGACAAAAAAGCTCCATATAACCCATATTCATAATCTTTAAAAGTCAAAATTGTGATATGGGATAGTTCACCCAAAAAGGAAAATACATTATTTCCTCACCCTCAAATTGCTCTAAACCTACATGACGTTCTTTCTTCTGTTGAACATAAAGAACATAATTACAAATAAATATTCAATATTTTGAAGAATGTTGTTAACCAAACAGTTTCTGGCCCCCACTGATTTCCATAGTATTTTTTTCTGTACTATGAAAGTCAATGGGGACCAGCAACTGTTTATACCAACATTCTTTATAATATCTTTCTTTATGTTCAACAGAAGAAAGAGTTTCATGTAGGTTTAGAACAAATTGAGGGTGAGGATATAATGCCATCATTTTCATTTTTAGTTGGACTATCTCTTTGTTATTCACTAATACGTATTCATTCAATCAATCATTCATGTTTACATACATTCAAATATGTTGTGTAAAAGTGCCAAATGCCATTGATTTCTCCAAGTTTTATAACTAATTATGACTCTCCAACTTTGAATATAGAGAAACAGACTTTCATCATCTGTTCCTCTCATAATTTATCAAAATACACTACTGTTCAAAAGTTTGTGGTTAGGCTTTTTTTATTTTATTAAATTGATAAAAACTGACAGCAAATACTTGTATATTTGCATCTAGAATAATTACGGGAAAATGAATGACACTAAAGACTTTGAGTAATGGCGATTGAAAATGCAGCTTTTCTATTACAGAAATAAATTACAAATTAAAAAAATATATATAATATAGAAAAAAGTTATCTTAATTGTAATAATACTTCCCAATGTTACTGTTTCTACTATATTTCTGATCAAAATAATAGCCACTTTGGTAAGCATAAGAGATTCTTAGTGTAGAAAATAGTGTAGCTCACAGAACATATTGAATAGATTTATAGTGTCATTATGAAACTTGACAGCGCCTGATCACTGTTTGATTTCATTGTACAGAAAAGAGAAGCCTGCACATATTTTGCAAAACAACATGAGGATGATGAAAGATTTTTCATTTTTGTGTGAACTATTCCAATAAGCCTCTTTTCTTTTCATATTTTCTTCCCCCGAGGAGGCAATTTTTTTTGTGCATCTTGAACAGTGCAAACGAGGTTATATACACTGAGCAGAGATGCCTCTCTTCATATCTGAAGCCATTGACTGTCTGCAAGTATTAGTTACCACACCATCTTTCTTCCTGTCTTCAAGCAAACATCCATCTGCCTTCGGCATCATCCAGACCCATTTAGTTAACTGTCACCTTGTCCCCCTACCAGCTGTGAATCCAGGCTGTGCTTTGGGCCATAATTTGTTGGGCTGTCCCTCTCAGGTCAGGCTTTTCCGTATGGTGTTTTTAGACTAAAAACTCAAAGCAGAGCGCACTTCTAAGATATGAGAGAATGAAAGGGAACTGAGGATAGAGTGAATGCTATTAATATATTAATGCAGACGGTCATTGCCTCTCCCTTTCACCATGTGAAAGCCTAAGAAAGGAGAATGTTCAGAGTTCTCACTAGTCACAGACGCTGTGTGTGAGAGAATCAGACAGGAGCACTATGATTGTGTGGCTGTACCCTGGAGAATGGGGAGGATTTTTCCCACAATTCAGCTGTGAGCTGCCATCAGGGAAGGCAGGTCAACCTGGGGGAAATACATTTTAAATGTCTCTGTGAAATATACATGTACAGGACACTCTTAAGTGTGATCTTTCATGATTCCAAAGATGGTCACTCAGGACTTTGTTGCACGTCTGATAAGGTCTTCAGTTATCTGGTTCTGTTGATTATATGGCTATTTTTTAAATAAAGTAAATGTTAAATATATATTTACTTTTATTTATTTATTTGTTTATTTATTTACATAATATATAAAAAATATATATAGTGAAAACACTTTACAAATATTTTATTTTATTAGGCTACAAACTTTGTGAATATTTCATAATATTGTATAATTTATACGATATATGATATAAATATGATATATTTATTATGAATAAATAATTATTTTCTAGCTAATATACATTTTTTCCTCTGCCTTTAGTAAATTGATATTATAAAACGTATTTCATTTTAGAAACAAAATGCTGTCTATTATTACTACATTATTATATAAGTATATCTTTAAAAATGAAAAATTATTGCTGCCCTTATATTGTAAAGAGCGTTTTCCTCTCAAGTGGATCATTATATTTGGGGGTCCTTGGTATTAAAATGCTTGAAAACCCATTACAGGCTGTATATTGCCATAAACTGTATTATTGGTGTTTTCTCAACAGGATTCTGACCATAGTGGGGCCAGACTTTGACTTGCGAACACTCAGGGCAGTGAGAGTCTTGCGGCCGCTCAAACTGGTGTCTGGAATTCCAAGTAAGTCATGTTACAAATAAAATGCACCGCAAGCTTTTGATTTCCTCTTCTTTTTTTCTTTCTTTTTTTTAGATAAAAAGATCAATTGAGAAATTGTTGTTGATACACTGTTGCACATCTTGCTAGTTTTTAGACAGTTTTTGCTATATATTACTTGCAGTACTTACACTATTTTCTCTGTGTGTGGTAAGGTCTCCAAGTGGTTCTGAAGTCCATCATGAAAGCGATGGTTCCTCTGCTTCAGATTGGCCTTCTGCTCTTCTTTGCTATTCTCATGTTTGCCATCATTGGTCTAGACTTCTACATGGGCAAGTTCCACCGCACCTGCTTCAGAATCGATAACGGTATGTGAGCTTTAGCATGCTAATGGAGCTTGTGGTATCAGTTTATTGTGTTTATAATCCCTCATACACTATTAAGTTGCTGTAAAGAATGCTGAGATAGTTTATTGCTGACAGTAATGTTGTTCAATCAGGGGAACAGGCGGCTGACTTTCCATGTGGGTTAGAAGAACCAGCCCGGACGTGTGGAAACGACACTGATTGTAGGGAATACTGGACCGGTCCAAACTTTGGCATTACAAACTTTGACAACATCCTGTTTGCTGTGCTCACCGTCTTTCAGTGCATCACTATGGAAGGCTGGGTGGATATCCTTTACAATGTGAGTCTAATACTCTCGTACCTGTAGCTTTTTGTGTGATTACTGACATAAATTGTTGACTTCCCATCGTGAAAGAGAGAGATGGATGATCATCTTAGATCATGTAGATACACTCAAAAGTTTGGGGTCAGTAAGATTTGTTTTTTAAATAAAGTAATACTTTTATTTAACAAATTGATTAAAACGGTCAGCAAAGACATTAATAATGTAACAAAATATTTAATTTTGACATAATTACGTTATTTTACGCCATCAAAGAATCCTGAGAAATGATTCATCACGGTTTCCACAAAAACATTAAGAACCAATCTTACCAGCCCCAAATGTTTGCAAAATTTTGAAAATGTAGATTTTATCTTCGGGGAAAACTTTTTCAAAAGGAAATGTCAACAAAGGACAGAAAAGAGTTTGTTAAAGCCAGTTAATGTCTCCAACTTAGACAGGTAGAGACTATGTGAGTGACATCTGAAAGTTTAGTCTGATTTTTTTTTTTATGAGATGTTTAGTGGCAGATAAATCTGACATTGGTGATGCCACATTAATAGACTGATGGGTAACAAAGTGGTAGCACATTCAAATAAAGCAGATCTGAGAACATTTGCAAAGATGAGCCAAAAAAAATCTAGAATTAACAATCTTAGTTATTGTGTCCCTGAAACCATTTAGTATTTTAAGACAAAGAACAGTCATAAATAATCTGCTAGCCTTCTAGCCGCTGTCATCTCTTTAAGTTTCAGCACAGTATCTCTGTACTGCTTTTCTCGAATCATCGGCTGAATGTCAAATAAAGCACCATGCTGTACAATTGTCTCTGATGTCTAGTGCTGCTGACCTTCTTTGAACCCTGTGCTCTCAGAAGTAGCACTATCGCGACACACCCCTTCCAACTCCCAGTGTTATCCATACCAGATCCAATGCTACCACATCTTTAAATTACTATTAGTATTATTTGAAGTTAACTTAACATTATAAAATACGTAGACACCAAAAAACAAGTTGAGGATAAATTATTTAAAATTTGGGAATTCCAGCGTTATGGACATGACATTTAGGCTACTGTCAAAACTTGAAAAATAAATTCTCAGAAAATGCATTAATACACCAAAATATTAAAAAGTCTGTTTATCCATAGGCTCCTCCCTGAAAGGAGTCCAGACATTAGAAAAATATCAGTCTACACATGCATTTTATATTTAAGGAAATAGACAGTCATGCGTGACAAAAAAAATCTTTAACTTTTAGGAGACAACGATTTTTGTTGTTGTAATTTTGTGAATTACACTGCGCAAATCGGATGAAGAAGGGTTGGCTCTCCACAGACAGAACATAAAATATTAATTTTATTTTATTTTTCGTGTTCGCATTTATGAGGAAAAAACAATGTTACAGACGTGATAGTTCTCCGTTACGGACGCGAGCGCTCTGAAGTGGCACTAAAAGACTGCTTTAAAACTTCCACAGAGACCTTACACAGAATGACACAAAGCCTTTCTTTAAAGTGAATTTCGTTTTGTATTAATTGTATCTTAATTTTAATCTATGTTTCATCAACCAATTATAAACCAAAATATAAATAAGAAGTAGGTTAAATATAGCAGACGATTATAAATAGGCCTAATCAGGACAGGACAATGAATTCACTCATAAATGAACCGAAACTCAGCGCATAAGTTAGCCTATTCACGGACCTGAAAAATATATGTATATTGAAATGTCTACTTGTAAAACAGAACAATTCAAAACGAAAGAAAACAGACTGCTCTCTGCTTATGAAATGAAATGTGCATTTCTCTCTGGCGCACTCCTACTGCGAAGATCGCGAGTCAGCATCGTCAACTTCATCCTGCCTTTATTAATAAACAAGTAAAATGTCTCCTTGCTATATTTGACATATTCATAATCATTGCTTTTGCCGGTTCTTTGTGACAGCTCTTGCGCTTCAACGCAGAAAACGACGCAGAAGTATATAAATCAGCCTTTAGGTGCTATCGGCAGCGCCGCTGCCCTTAAATGAACGCGTCACCACCGCATCAAAAACATGATTGCGTGATGAAAACATGAAAAACACCAAATAAACATAGCCTAACTGTTTAGAAAGAAAACACAGAACGAATAGCCTAATGCGCATACGTCCATCTCGCGAATGCACAGTCTTCTTCATGCCATCTTCACCATTAGCCGCTTCTCCACTGGCCAGCGCGAGCACAGAGGCCGAAATCATACCTCACGGCACTCCTGTAAAAAATAAATCGCTATACAAATATATCAGACGCTGCCATATAGTTTTTATTAACAGACTTGGACACCACACGCGGCTATTGAATGACCACGAACAGGTAATTTAGCCTGCTTGTCTCGCGGTCTTGCTGTGTAGGCTATTTTTTTTTTTTTTTTTTTTTTTTACAATTAAAACTAAAAGTCTGTTGTAACTTGTAACGCAAGCCTTACTGAACATGTACCGAGTAAAATATTACTGAAAATTGATTAGTAATGCCTTACACTACTGCGTTACAGCAAAAAGTAATATGTTACTGTAATGCATTACTTTTGTAACGCGTTACTCCCAACACTGTTGGTCAGATGACCCAGTCAGTTATATTTTGCGTTAGCCCAAAGCTTAAACATATTGATAAAGCACTGCAGTACTACAATACGCTTCACATAATTTCACATATTTCAAAAAACAAAAAAAATGACATCGGAGACCTAGAAGCTGCTGAGCGTAACTCTCACTCTCTCACACACACACGCACGCACACACACACACACACACACACACACACACACACACACACACACACACACACACACACACACACACACACACACACACACACACACACACACACACACACACACACACACACACACACACACACACACACACACATACACATAAAAGCAACAATTATTAATAGTACTTACAGGTTGTGATTCGGAGGAGGAAGCTGATCCAAATAAACTTGGTATTGAACGTTCCTTCAGTATCAGGCGACTCGCGAATACACCATAATCCACACAGCATTTGTGTTTGTGAAGCGATCGTCATTAAAATAACGCGAACACAGCTCAAGGTGGCTGTACTTGTGTGGTATAGTTGTAAATATAAACTCTAGCCACTGAGTCTTCACATGCTTGTCCCTGGGCAGTGAAAAAAAAAGTTTGCTTTTGATTCGCACTTCAGAACAGAGTCTCCTCGACATGTTGTTGTCAGGTTTCTCTGTCTGCTCGGCGCGCGCACTGAGTGGGCGTGTCGAATTCAAATAACTTGTACAAGTGACGTACGAAAGTGCATCGTTCGTCTATCGATTCATATCAGCGACTCAGAGTCGACTCTTACTTTTGAGAGACAATAACTTTGTATATGGTGAACTTTCATATTTAAAACTTTGCAGGATGTTTTTGTTCACTTAGATCTATGTTACACACTACATGAAAGGTAATTTTCAAAATTCCATGATAGGTACCCTTTAAGACAAAGAACAGTCATAAATAATCTGCTAGCCTTCTAGCCGCTGTCATCTCTTTAAGTTTCAGCACAGTATCTCTGTACTGCTTTTCTCGAATCATCGGCTGAATGTCAAATAAAGCACCATGCTGTACAATTGTCTCTGATGTCTAGTGCTGCTGACCTTCTTTGAACCCTGTGCTCTCAGAAGTAGCACTACACTGCTGCAGTTATTCACGATCAATAGACTCCTGCCACCTAGGCTACACACCTCTGAGTCTAAACAAAGACAAAGATGGTTCACTCTTATTACTTATGAATGGGAGAAACTGCAACGCGCAACATGGCAGACTGCTAAATAAAAGAACCAATCGCTGATTGGTAAAGTCATTGTATCACTGCAGCTGCCATTAGAATGGCTGTCGAGTGAACAGACATTTCTTGGAAGAAACTTTGGTCTGAACCTTTTTTTACAGTCTATGGTCTGAACACTGTGCCACGAAGATATGATTAATTCGCAGTTAAAGTCCGGTCAGCTTCTTATTTTGACCAAGAAATGTTTGCTTAGACAGGAAGAGTCCATCTGAGTGATATCTGTATGAGCAGTTTGCTTTTTTAAATAAGATGTTTAGTGGCGGGTAAATCTGAAATCGATGATACCACAACAAAAGACTGATGGGAAACAAAGTGGTAGCTCTTGGAAATAATGGCACAGCAGATTCGAGAAAGGTTGTATAGTTCAATAATGTTTGTTTCTTGAACTGATCTCTGAAAACAAAGCAGAAAATACTCTCATGTACTTGGTTCAGTGCCTCAACCTATGGGTGGCATTAGGGGTGGCTTCCAGGGCTTAAGCCCTGAATATTTTTAGTAAAGCACAAAATATGTTTTACCTGGTCTTTCATGATAGTAAATTTTTGTATCAATCAAAATAATTCAGAGCTGCAGTCTCCTTTTAAATGCTCCCATTGAGTCAATGGCGTATTAACATTTTTGCAACAATTTAGCATTTATTTCATTACTGTAAGTATAGTTTAATGAAAGGATGGCTCCATCTGTGAATGTGTCTTTGAGCATTATCATGTTTGTTTTTGTAGGGTGTTTAGAGTTGTTGCTGCCAGTTAAGCAGTGAATTATGCTCACTTCATTTCTGATCTAGGGGGCTCTGGTTCACTTTCCATACACCAGCATGAATAATCTTTTACGTCTGGTTTTTTAATTCCTTCCTCTCACCAAGACCAAAAATATCATGATTAATCACAGTGTCCTATGAAGCTATTAGTGTTGAATTTAGCCCAGCGGTTCTGGAGGATATATAAAATCTGCGGGTGGTCTGCTATCCATCATGGAGAGAGAGAATGTGAGTGTGTCTGAAAGCAAGGAAATATGAATAAAATATCTTTAGAATGTGTCCGAAATGCTAATGTGGGACGTATTTGATTGAGAAGGAGAAGAAGCTGGTTCTTATGGTGGCTTGTCTCGTTTCCTGACATTACTTTGAAATCCTGTTGTTAAAGGCCTCTGATGGTTCTGGAAGAGCAATATTAAGGAAAACCCCTCTGACAGGAATCTGTATGTGTGGTCATTAAAGACATCCGTAGGTTTGCAGCACAAGACTCATTCTCATGATTAGTGGTGGAATCCTAAAATCTGGTGGTGATTCTAGTACCCTATAGGCAAGATATATCACACTGTAAAAACATTTTTTAGTTTGTGAGTGAGTGTGTGCTGGATCAAACAAAACAACTGGATCGGAATTTTTTACTCATGATGATTGGCTACCTATTTTAAAAAAGTACTTTTAAAAAGGTAAGTATGTTTGACAAAATCTGCTTTGTACGTTCATATTGCTGTTAGTTTTGTCCTCAGATGGTATGGACAGTGTATATATTGGTTTAATTGAATGATAAAGCAGACATCTGGTCCTTGAAGTGGTAAGCAGCATTCGGAATGACAGGGATAAGATAGACGGATAGAGGCTAATGGTCCTGTGGTTAGCTAAAGGCTATTGCAACATGATACTGCACTAGGCTAATGGAGGAGGCTGGTCTGCTGGGGCTGTGTGTTGCCTTTTGATGGTTTAGTAGAGTAAGGGGGAATTTTAATACAGTTTATTGAGGGAGAGGCAAATATGACTAAGCTGCTACCTTTTCTTTTCGTGATCTAGATAATGCTTTTCTTTTCACTGACCTTTTATATATTTCCTCAGTTCAATGTGTTTTCCTGTGATACTATGAGTATGCAGAACTGCACTGAACTGACTGCTTCTTTAGTTAATGGAGTTTATAAAAATGTTTTTTTTTTTTGTTTTTTTTTTTTTTCAAATAACAGTAGTAGTAAATTAAGGTTCTGTTGAAGGGATAGTTTACCTCAAAATGAAAATTCTGTCTTCATTTACTCACCTTCATGTCGTTCCAAACTCCCTACTCACTCTCTATCCTTCATCTTCAAAACGCAAATGAAGATATTTTTCATGACAGATTTCTGGCCCTCTATTGAATGTGAAAAAACAAATCCCCATAGTGTAGTCCATAAAACTTGTGTGCTATATTCAAGCCGTGCATTATTGTTTGAAGGACAGAATGTAAAGGGATATTTTGTTGCGTTCCACAGAGAAAAGATAGTCATAAAGGTGTGGAACGACAGGAAGGTTAGCAATGACAGAATTATAATATTTGGCTGAACTATTCAGTTAAACAATCCAAAACGGTTGAACTGTATGCTCTTGCCATGTTTCCAAGAAGGATGCATAAAATATGAAATATTATGTAAACTGTGCATTGATACACGTCCAAAAATAGTAATGAGTGAACACAAAAATGTGCTGTTGTAAAACAGTGACAAAGCATAGTATTCCTGTCTGACTGTGCAGAAGAGCTTCCATTTGGATGAATTGATGGCTTGTGCTAGATGAGGTCATTGTGAGTCTCTGGAGTGTTCTGATGGTGTACTCACCATATATCTCATCTCCCTGTTCACATCTTCACCAGCGACAATTCCCTGACAGCGCTTTAACCTTAGTAGAGAGAGAGAGAGAGAGAGAGAGAGAGAGAGAGAGAGAGAGAGAGAGAGAAGAGAGAGAGAGAGAGAGAGAGAGAGAGAGAGAAGAGAGAGAGAGAGAGAGAGAGAGAGAGAGAGAGAGAGAGAGAAGAGAGAGAGAGAGAGGAGAGAGAGAGAGAGAGAGAGAGAGAGAGAGAGAGAGGAGAGAGAGAGAGAGAGGAGAGAGAGAGAGGAGAGAGGAGAGAGAGAGAGAGAGAGAGAGAGAGAGAGAGAGAGAGAGAGAGAGAGAGAGAGAGAGAGAGAGAGAGAGAGAGAGAGAGAGAGAGAGAGAGAGGAAGAGAAGGAGAGAGAGATCAGAATCAACCCACCCAATCACATACCCTAATTTTGCCAGGCAGATATTTCATTAAAAAATACTGTGCTTTTTTTTTTCAGGGACAGCAAGTTCTTATTCGTTCTTTAAGAGCAATTGTGCGTGTTAATGTCAGCTGTCTCCACTCTAATTAGGTCTCCTCACTACCGATCCCAGGCTGAAAAGCAGGGTATATGTATCAGATACACAATGTGGCTTCTCTCCGGAGATCAATATGCTTCCCCTCGGTTCCTCATTTTCTCATTTCTAATAGAGCTCTGATAGGCTTCAATCAGTGCGTAGCTCATTTGCAAGAGTAGCCAGAGAAATGGCGTAATACAGTATCTCTGAAATATTCAACTCTCACATCCAGTTATTTTTGGGGCATGTGCAATTAATTTTTCAGAACTCTCTGGTTATTTCATAACAACTTATGTTAATTTTACTCACTACAATTTTAGACCAGGGACAAGATTCATGAAATATCCTTAAAGGAACAGTTCACCCAAAATAAAAATTAGCCCAAGATTTACTCACCCTCAAGTCATCCTAGGTAAATATGACATTCTTCTTACATTTTTCTTGTAAGAAAAATATTAATATTTAAAACCTTTATAAAGTAAAATAACTAGCTTCCGGCCAAACAACCGGCCTCAGGTTTGTATCCAAGCACAGTAACGTTTTTCTGCTTTAAACCGAGACTTTGACTTTGTTTGTGTGTAATTGTATTATTTATGTCATATTGTGTTGAATGTGTTGTATCTCTGTAGCACTCTAAACAGTAGCGTCTACCAGGTGGCCATGTGATGCTGTGCAGTCTCTCAGCTGACAGGGTGATCTGTGGGCTATATGGTGACCATGTTCCCTGGCATTCAGCATTGTTAGTATGATAGACCTATTGATCAATCTGCTGTTAAAGATGGATTGTGTTTGGATCCACCACAGTTGTGTGCCAAGTCCTTTCTGTGCATGTGTTTTACTGGAAGACCGGACACCTAGAAAATAAATTCTTTAATTTGTACTGCACTCAATCTCCTAGTATGTGTGAGGTTGGAAGTGAAATTTATACTGTTGTTGTTTTTTTGTTCTTTGCGGGTGTCCTTTGTGGATGAAATGATTTAATAAGCCACAAGTTTGGAAAATAAACATTTTCTTTGGTAGTTTGTAGTTGACATTGTTTTTACAGTCCGCTGCAATTATGAGTGGAGTGACCGCTGGATGACTGCACTTTTGAGCAATAGCACACTGTTTCTCTGTTTCTCTCCTCCTTAAGTGTTCTTCTGCAAACTGGCCTTTCAGTCCTCTGGGATCCTTGATGAGAGGTCTAATGACAGATTAATGTTCCTAGATCTTAGCATCCAGACCTTAGCTCTCATAGAGATAATCTGATTATCCCGGACACTAGAACTTTACATCAGTGGAAAATTAGAAGCTGGTATCCGTTTTTCTTCATCCTCTGTGTTTCCTCCAATTATCTGTAGACACATACGCAGCTTTGTTCCAAAACCTGGTGATCTGCCTTACTTCCTACTGCCTATAGTCAACTGCTTCTTAAAGGAGCATCCTAAATACTCAACCTCATAAATGACTAATTTAAAACAATATACACACTGTAGGCGGAAGTAAGTGCAATTTCACTCCATGCTGGAGAATTGATTTTCAATTGATTTCAATTGTGTTTTCATAATGTGATTAAAAGTTTGGGGTCAGTAAGATTTTCTTTTAAAGAAATGTATACTTCTCTTCAGCAAGGATGCATTAAATTAATTAATTACAGAAAATGTCTATTTCAGATAAATGCTGTTTAATATATATATATATATATATATTGAAGAATGTGACACTGGACTAATGATGCTGGAGTAATTATGGAGTAATGATGCTGAAAATTCTGCTTTAACATCACATAAATAAATTGATTTTTATTTTAAATATACTGTATTACCATAGAAAAAAAATTAAATTATAAAAATATTTCACATAATTTTTGCTTTACAGTATTTTAGATCAAATAAATGTAGCCCTGTTGTGCACAAGAGACTTTAAAAAACAAACAAAAAATCTTACCGACCCCATACTTTTGAATTGTTAGTGAAGGATTTTCTTAACATTGTACAGTCTTTATTTTCTAATTTCTTTATTTGGCTTTTTATTGAATAACACAGTGGATAACAACATGAAAATATTGGATGACAAAGGGGGTCATGTATTTGGAATTGAGAAATGGAATTGGAATTGAGAAATTACAGAGGGTTAGACTCGATTCAACACATTATGAACATTTGTTAAACACTGCACTGGTTTCAAGAATTTTGAAGGTATTTCCTGATTGCATGGATTCCTTTCAAAATTACTGGATTCCCTTGTGAAAATATGCAGAATAACACTAAATGTAGCTGCACCTTTTTTCAATTCTAATCAGTCACCTAGTCATTCCAGTAGTTACCCAATCTAGTCTCACTAATCAATACTAATGGTAAGGAAAATACATTAAACAATGATAATCCCACTTAAATATTAATAATTAAGCACAGACAGAGTTATTCTCAGCTAAGAGAATATATGTCCCCAGAGTCTGCTGTCTCATTAATGACAGTGCAATAGGAAATGAATCAAATCTCCAATTCTCTATTGTGGGAGTTTGATTACAGCCTCTATGTTCATACTGTATGGTGTCTCTGAATTTATTTCAGGCCATTCTCGTTAATAGTTTTAATAGCTTGTTTTCATGTGACGTCACGCCACTGCGTTGCCATGGCGCGAAATGCAGATGGAGGGCAGGAAGTAATTTTCTATATTTAGGAAGCACTATAACAAACTCAAAATGCCTATGTTTTGCGTCGTTTATGGTTGCTCAAATCGATCAAACCACGAGGAGGTTTTTCGTGTGCCAAAAGTTGTTGTTCATAAGGGGGGAAATACAAGAAATTGACAGAAAAACACCAGGAAAAATGCCTTGCAAACCTACGTCTGCGGTCGGGAGGAGCCGAATGGGAAAATTCCCGTGTGTGTGTGCAGTGATCACTTCGTCAAATGTGAGTTAATAAATTATTTATGTGGCTTATAATTACATAATTCAGGTGTTTAAATACACTTATGTGGCTGTTTGTGTAACGTACCAGTTTCCGAACTTTGTAAAGTCAAAGTATGTCTGTAAGACAAAGTAGTTGCTGATATCTACCGCCTCGATGGCAGGCAAATCTCTCAATTCAGTTGAAAATCGGTCCTCTTCATAACGTAAGGATCATGTCCAACATATGTTTCGATTTTCTGTTTATATATTTCTCTTGTAATAGCCTCAAAAGTAGTACAGTACGGACTTTCCTCCATCTCGTCCATTGCGCTCTTCACTTCCTGCCCTCCATCTGAATTTCGCGCGTCAACACAATCACGTGACTGCAAACCACCTATTTACAGATAAATAATAAGTGTCTGTAGGATAGAGGAGCCACAGTATAGCTACTAGCTGTTTTGCAGATGTGTTTCATTATTCATAAGTGAAAGAAGAGTATTGTGATCTTACCACATGACAAATAGTTGAAGATGTCAACAAACACAAGAACAATAGCATAAATGTAAGCAGCAAAACAAAAATAGTAACACAGCTTTATTTATTCATGCCCCAAGCAGTGCATTGCTCGATTAACACATTTATCACACTATTATTATTCACAGTTTACACATCTTGTTTAGAAATGCACACACACACACACACCACACACACACACACACACACACACACACACACACACACACACACACACACACACACACACACACACACACACACTTTTTGGTGTGTGATTTTATTTTATTTGAAGATTGTATTTTTAGTTACGCATTTTTCCCCCAAACATTACTGTGCCTGATTTCCTCAGACTGCACAAATACAGTTGTTCTGCCCCTATTATTATCAGTTGCAATAAATAAATATGTATGCACATATGTGAGTTGCTAACATGAAATTTATATTCCATCTAAAATGTTAATTGAGAAACTACATGGAATATTTGTATAAAATATTTTAAAATAGATATATATTTTTAAAAATAAACTAACAAATGAAAAAAAATAGTATAAAATATATTGTTAAGTTTTGGCTTATATTTATTTATGGATTACAGCTTTAAATACCTTTGGCATGCTCTCAACTTCTTGCTGTAAAAAATAGTTGGTTTATTTACTTAAAAAGGTAACCTGGTTGCCTTAAAGCCCCTAAAGAGACGTGGTAGTGAAAAAATGATGGGATGGGAGAATTATTATTTTTTTCAAATCTTTTGCGTTCCCCAAGAAACTCTGCGTTCCCTCACAAAACTTTTGCGTTCCCCTCGCAAAGATATTTGCGTTCCCATGCAAAACGTTTGCGTTACCTCACAAAGATATTTGCGTTCCCACCCAAAACCTGTTGTGAGCTCGGACAGACTGTTTAATGTCCCACTGGCAGTGTTTCAAACAGCTCCGTACGTTAAAGGAGCGTTTCATAGTGTTTGAACTTGGACTCAAATAGAAAGAAATGCGGTCAGGGCTTAACTCAAGGAGTTCAGTGAAGTTGGCAAAATATTCACATAGGCTATTCGAAGTTTCCGGATCAATATTCGTGAGCTAAACGTTGTTAAAGGGGTCATATAATGCTACATGCACTTTTACAAGTTGATTGTACTGAAATGTGTGTTGGCAGTGCCTGTACACAGCCATCATATAATGATAAAAATCCATCCAGTGGTTTTGTTTTAATCTCCTTATATGTTTTCCCCTGCCTCAAATCGAGCCGTTCGAGCCTGTGACGTCACAAGCTCGCACGCCCCTCCCACGATGTTGATTGACAGCAGCGTTTCAACACAGACCCGCCCTCGCTCGTGAGTGAGATGTCAATCATAGTTCGTCATTGCTTACACTGACTGGAGCAGAATGGCGCCTAAGCGATTGTGGTGTTCTGTTCTTGGGTGTAATAAGGAACACAGCAGTCATTTTAATGTTCCTAAATCCGAACCGCTGAAGACGCAGTGGCTAAGTTTTGTTTATGAAGGGAATATTCTCGACGAGCAACGTCAATGCGCTCATGTTTGCGCAAATCATTTTTCACCAGACTGCTTTTTAAATGAGGCGAGGGTCAATCAGGTTTTGCTAAGAAGCTGCTACTGAAAAAGGAATCAGTACCAACTATTCGTGTTCCTGCTGGACCTCCAAAAGAAGTGAGTGTAACGTTTTATTTATTAACCTTTATATTAATCTTTGCAAATCCCTTGCACACTTCACGATGATTGTGGCTAATGTTTACACTTACGGTGCATTACGGCATGTATTCTATGTAACGTTACGACGTTCTCAATATAATTCATAATCCCACGTTTATAATGAAAAACGCGTTATAGTTATTGTGTTATTAAAAACTGTGTACGCAGGTGTTACAGTTAACGTAACAGGAATATTAACAGGAATATCAATGCAGTTACAATACTAGATGTACTTAAAAGTTTTCTTAAAACATAAAACATTTTCCTACTGCACTAAACATAAACATACAACACATTCTTAGGTGTCCTTCAACTACTGCTAGAATCATTACTGACATGACCTCATGTCAGTTTCAGTAACGATAGTCGTACCTAACACTGAGATAACGTCACGCATCACTGACAAGCCTACATTTACACAACAACAAAAAAAAGTTTTTCAACATAAATCTGTCAACGAACTAACCTATAACTTACATTAGTAACGTTAAACACATAGCGTTTGTATCTCACAACTCTAACCTTACCCTGCCAGTACAAAAATAGATCAAAGTGACATTGTTAACCAACCATTCAGAAACGTCCTGTTCGAGCCTTAATTGTCGAACTTCTTCGGGGCCGTCATCTTGTTTCGGGTCCGACTCCGGTTCAAACTGATACGGTTGCACAGAAGTTTCCTCAGAGAGAATCCCGCTGCCATAATAAACCCTCGACTGTTGTCAAGTCAACACTCCACGTGCGTTGTGTTACAGCGCCCACAGAACAGAGGGGCGGAGTCAGCGAAGCTCATTATCATTTAAAGGCATATGCACTGAAACGGCGTGCTGAAAACAGAGCTGTTTTTGAGCAGGTAAAATGAGTGTTTTCTTAAAATACTAATGAGAATTTTTAATAAAGGTATATTACAAAGTTTTTATTTAGACCCTAAAGATTCATATTAACTTGTACAAAAATGGCATTATATGACCCCTTTAAAGGCTGAGCCTGGTTAGTACCTGGATGGGAGACCTTCTGAGAAAACCAGGTTGCTGCTGGAAGAGGTGTTAGTGAGGCCTGCAGGGGGTGCTATCCCTGTGGTCTGTGTGGGTCCTAACACCCCAGTATAGTGATGGGGACACTGGACTGTTAAAATAGCACCGTCCTTCGGATGAGACGTTAAACCGAGGCCCTGACTCTCTGTGGTCACAAAATATCCCAGGATGTCTTTCGAAAGAGTAGGGGTGTAACCCCGGCATCCTGGCCAAATTTGCCCCTTGGCCTCTGTCCATCATGGCCTCCTAATCATCCCCATATACTGATTGGCTTCATCACTGTCTCCTCTCCACCAGTAAGCTGGTGTGTGGTGAGCGTTCTGGCGCAATATGGCTGCCGTCGCATCATTCAAGTGGATGCTGCACATTGGTGGTGGTTGAGGAGATTCCCCCCCTTCTATGTAAAGCGCTTTGAGTGTCCAGAAAAGCGCTATATAAATGTAATGAATTATTATTATTATTATTATTATTAAAACAAAAATGACACCTATTTACAATCACAGAAACCTAGACAACGAGCTACAACCCAATTGTCATCAAAATAGCTTTATAATATAAATGTGTCTCTAACCAGGCGATTGAGAGAAAAGTCTGAATAAGGGACCGTCTGCAAAGTCTGCTTTCGTTCATCTTCGGAACACAAATTAAAATATTTTTGATGAAATCTGAGAGCTGGATCACTCCTTCATAAGCTGCTGTAAATGCATCTGCCGGCCCAGAAAAGTAAGTAAAGACCGTTAAAATAGTCCAAGTGACTACAGTGGCTCAACCTTAAGTTTATCAAGCGACAAGAATACTTTTTGTGTGCAAAACCCCCCCAAAATAATGACTTTATTCAACTATTCATTTTCATCTGTGTGGGCCTCTGACGTGAGTTCACGAGAGCGCCACGCCATGCGCGAGAACTCAAAAGTCTGAATAAAGTCTTTATTTTTGTTTGTTTTTTTTTGCGCACAAAAAGTATTCTCGTCGCTTGATAAACTTAAGATTGAGCACTGTAGTCACTATTTTAACGATGTCTTTACTAACTTTTCTGGGCCGGCAGATTCAATTACATAGCAGCATATGATGGAGTGAGCCAGCTCTCAGATTTCATCAAAAATATCTTAATTTGTGTTCCGAAGATGAACGAAAGTCTTACGGGGTTGGAACAACATGAGGGTGAGTAATTACTGACAGAATTTTCATTTTTGGGTGAACTAAGCCTTTAAGATATACTATTGTGCTGTCATCTTTCATTCAGATGCATGCAACAGTAACCGATATAGACTTTTTAGCAGTAATGAATAAATTATAATTAAGAAAAAGTCAGTCAGACAAATTCCCTACAGCGCTGTAATAAATTTAATACTCTGAGGAGTGGAGATGCAGCAGTGAAATTTGGCTCCAACTGCTTTACAGCTCTTGCCAAAAATGCAATTTTAAATCTAAAGCAAGAGAGATAAAGGGACAGAGCAAAGAACGTATATTTACAAGAAGTGAAAGCCAATAGAACGTTCCATTGCAACACCAGCGCCCAGCAGCAGCGCTACGCTTCCGCCATTTTGGGGTGAAAGCCACTCGGCAGTCATATATTATACATGTATTTAGTCCAGTGCAGAGGTCATTTTTAGGTTGAAATAATTATGTAAAAAGAGGGGGCAGCGCCAGATAATTTTTAACGCAGGTGCCGAGGGGGTGCTAGATCATTGACAGGGGGAGCTGCGCACTTTTATAGCCTATATTGTATACTATTATTAAATGAGCAAAACTTCAATATTTAATATTCAATAATTTTAATTATGACAACTAAAGTTTTAATTTTACTAAATCGAATAAGCACAACATTCAACATTCAATCAAATATATTTAAAGATTTATTATTTATAAATGTTATTTCGACATAATATCTCGTTATTTCGACATACATAATATGTGAGTGTGCAACATAATCAGAGAGTAGCCTATTTCTTTTCGTTTGGAATAGTTTCATTTAAAGATTTAGTTGTAAGCTTTCTATATTTCTCATGTCTGAGGCATATTTCGGTTAATTTATGATGAGATTCGCTCAAGTTCACGAGCACTGCAAGTGACCGCGCTGTATGTCCTGATTATTGTCTGCTATATTTGCTTATTTATTAAATCCATGTAATCGGTTGATTTAATTATTATTATTTTTTTAATTAAGATACAATTTACACAAAACGAAATTAATTTTAAAGAAAGGCTTTCTACAAAACACAACGTAGGCTAATGAGTCAAAATCATGTATGACCCACTTCATGTCTCCCGATATCATATCCTACTCATGCTGTTCACTTTTCATAATCAACATGGGGAAAAAAACATTATAATATCTGAACAAATATGAAACTAAATGCGCTTATTTAAAGGCTACAACAACACGTACAGTAGTAGGCCTACAGACTCTCTATTTGTACAACTATTAGGCCTATACAACAGCAATAGAAATAGCTTTACAGAAAACTTCTTATATCGTATATTAATGACCGTTAAAGCAAGACTATGTAAACAAAAACACAGCCACGGTACAAAATTGTGGCAATTATAGGATAACGGACACAGAAATGCATCATAAGATCATCATGTTTGTAGCATGATCCAGGGGATTAAAACGTACAAAATATATTTCAGGCCAAGTGGAGTTGGTAACTAATAATAGTAGTAAATGTGTAAAGTTGCATAAAATGGAAATATTCAATAATGCAAGAAAAAACTACCTCAAAAAACTGTTATCTGTGCTGTTGTCCAGTAACTCCCGTTGGAATCTTCATCCCAAAATGGCGGCCGCGCTCCCGAAGCGCCACCTAGTGGCTGTTACCAGAAAAGCATCAGAGTTTCGCCTCTTGTGCTTCTATACTCTTTGGACAGAGGTAGGCACTACAAGCTGGTTGCCGTAGAAACAGCTGTGTAAGAGTAGAGGGGGTTTGAGGATCTGTATGTGTGTGCTGAATCAGCATTCTCCTTGATCCCCTAACAATTACAAGACAATATGTGAGAGCAATTTGCAAATAAATGACCACTAGGAGAAATTTTGTCTTTGCATGCCTCATACACGCTTTGTGAACGGCCCATTGCTGCATAGTGAAACTCTGTCAGTGTCACTCACTAGTCTAGAAGGATTTTCTTCACAGAGCAATGACCAGTAGATTGCTTTTCATTTCCTTTTTTTACACTGAAAAAGATTATGGGATCTCACCAAAAAACCAATTATCCGGACAATAAAAAGGATTACAGCTGTATGGATGTGCTATCGTGAAATTTGTTGAAGAGATTATTACAGGGGTTGTTAGTGAAGGATTTCGAGGCCGTGAGAACACCCGCAGGTTCTTCTGAGTTCTCGCACTGATGTTTTATTCTCTCTGTACCTGTGCTTCTTCTCAGTTTCTACTTTCATAACTTCTGTCTCATTGCAGGCCAACGATGCTTCAGGGAACCTCTGGAACTGGCTCTACTTCATCCCACTCATCATCATTGGCTCTTTCTTCATGCTCAACTTGGTTCTCGGGGTGCTGTCAGGGTGAGTCTGAAATCAGAGTTTTTAGTCCCAACTGCGTGGGAATTCCCTGGAATTGAACCTCATTTGGGATTCTTAAAAAGCATCTTTAAATATTCAGTATTTCTTGAAAATAAAGCTGGCTATAAAGATGACATTGTAGTCTATCTACCTATCTATCTATCTGCTCACATTATTAACGCGCTCTTTAAATAAATAAATAAAATTTCGCCATTGACTTTAGACCAGGTTTCAGTTGGTCTATTTCAGCTGCCTCAAAATAGCAACGCACCAACAATGCGCCCGAACACACCTTGTTTTAATGGGGCACAAATGGGCGCAAATTAATTTGCTCTTTAAACAATGTGGCGCAGGACATGGAAATAATTTCTGCGCCGGGCTGAAACTAGCAAAAAAACACTTGCGTCTGGTGCTACATTGCGACGGGTGTCTGACAGGGCCCTAGGTGGTACAGTATAACTATTTTAAAATAATCATAAATTAATTAATTAATTTAAAAACAAAATCACAAGACCTGTGTTCGACTAGTGAAATTCTTCTTTTGTGTTCAATTTCTTTGAATGGCAATTATTATAGTCTTTTAACTGTCATTTGCACTTCAATTCAATTCAAATTTCAGTTCATGAGATTAAAGGACCCTGGCTTGCGGTTTTATTATATGATTATCCGTTCGACACTTGTCTCAATGGAGAGGGATGCAAACTTCACATAACCTGCTTAACTAATCATCTGCTATCAGAATGCATTCTCTTGATTGGCTGCAAACATACTTCTAAAAATGTACAAATATAAAGTATACAGTAACCATTTAAACCTGTATATTGGAATGATTAAAATGATGCCCTCTTAAAGGGATTTCTGTTATAGCTATTTGGTGTGGGCTTATTGTTCTTTTGAAATATATTGGCTTTCCTAAACCATTTAAAGCCCCATAAAATAATATCTGTACAGTTTGGAATCTATTCACCTATAGCTTATGCATGTACAGAGTAGATGCAATGTTAAGTGCAGTCGAGCCCTGCTTCTCAATTTGATTAGGCAGCTCTATTTTGCCAATGTAATGTTGGTCACAATTAGTTTTTTCCCCCATCAATTGTGATCAAGCCAAAAGCCACATACACTCTCTATAAAACAAATAACACATGCTCACACTATAGCATCTTTATTTCCCTCTCATGCTTTACCTCTTGCTCTATTTGCCTCTTTCTCTCTCACTCACACACTTAAACCCATTGTTTTAATGGAAGGTCTCTGGATGAATGCTTTGTGTGGTAAACTGTAGCTGCTGGTGGGATTATAATTGATGATTTCCTGCAAATCCTCAATCTAATGTTTACTCTATTTCACTGAATGGCTCTTCATGTCTGTGTTGCTGTCGTGTGGCATTAGGAATTTATTGTTACTCCTTCGAGGGACTCTAATTTTCAATGATAAGAAATGTTTCTTAAGCACAAAAAAAAAAACATTACAAAATTTTACCAACCCCAAACCTTTTTGATGGTAGTGTACAGTATGTAACATAAGTGTTTACATACAGTAAGATTTTAGTATGAAATTATGACAAATTTAATTGCAGACTTTTGTATCTGACCATAGTTTGAGACATTGAAATCTCTTCTGAAATTCTTGTGGAGACACATATGAGATTGAAAAATCTGTTTTATATTTGTTTGTACAATGCAGTTGTCACTCCTGTAAATAACCAAACTCTGTGTGTAGCTCTTAGTGGTTATAATGCTGATGAACTTGCCACTGTTTCCCTCAATGCTCATTCACTCCCCACTCCCCTCCCCCACCCCTCTCTCTCTGTCTTTCTCCCTCTCTTAATTTTAATGCTCTCTTGTCCTTCAAGTAATCTTATCAGTCACCACTCTCACAGTGTGAAATTTATTCATTTAAAGCTGTTTTTAGCTTTAAAGGTGAAACAGACCCCCAAAGACACATTCTTGAGAGGATTTGTTTTAACAGTTTTAAAGTTTTTAAAGTTACTACTGCCAGAAAATGTTCATGTGCACAGCACATTCAGGGACTTGCATGTATGTATGTATGGAATTGACAAAATATTTGTGCAGTTTTTACAATTGTCAGTTTTTTAACGTTGACCTTTTGTGTAGTGTGTGCAGTGAGTGCTGTGCAGCCCCCAAATTATCACACTTCCAAAGGCTTTCTACAAACTCCTTCTGAAGTGTAAAATGTCTACGCACCACCGGCCGCAAAGGATGATGGGAGCAGATTTAATTAGGCTAAAATAAAGTGTTACATAAAGGATTCTCTAGCTACGTCATTATCTTTGTGCTTTAAAAAAAATTCCAAAAATCTTAAACATCTCATCTCATACCTTATAAGAGGAGATGTTTAAGATTTTTGAGAAATCTTTCACATTGCTGGATTGGGCCAGAAGACTTATGCAGCAGTTATGATGTGAAGTTGTGTATATAATATATAAGTGTAGTTGTCTATTATATTATATTATATTATAAATAGTAAAATAAATAAATAGGAATAAATAGGAAAAAATAAATAGGAAATTTGGTCAGTTTGTTTGTTTTTTTACCATTAACTCCCCCATTTTTTCCTTTACTATTTGCTGTAGTGTGAAAAAAATTAAAATTACATTTTAAATCACAAATATTGCATGTACTTTAATAGGAGATCAGCAAGCTGCCTGCATTCATAAAATACACTATAATTTAAAGTTTGATGATGATGATTTTTTTTGATGATGAATTTTATTTATAATGCACTATACATTTGACATCAAATCTCAAAGTGCTTACAAAAATCAAAAAATCAAAACAAATAAATACGCAGACACTTAAAAATACTTAAAAATACGCTTTTCTAAAAAGATAAGTTTTCAGTTCTTTTTTAAAAACATCCGTAGTCTTGGGAGCTTTGAGTTGTTCTGGAAGGGCATTCCACAGACGAGGAGCGGATGCTTTAAAAGCCCTGTCGCCCATAGTCTTGAGCCGTGTCCTAGGTATAACCAGGAGATGCCGTTTTCCTGCTCTGGTCCGGGTGGAGGTGTTTCGGGAAAGGAGATCAGTGAGGTATGTGGGGGCCGCACCATGCAGACAGTAGTGAGTGTGCCAGAGGATCTTATATTCTATGCGGAAGTGAACAGGAAGCCAGTGAAGGGATTTAAGGATAGGAGTAATATGCTCATGTTTCCGCACCCTCATTAGGACCCTGGCAGCACTATTCTGCTCAAACTGGAGCTTTTGGATGCTCCTACCAGGGATTCCCCACAGCAGTGCGTTACAGTAATCCAGCCTGGAGGAGACAAAGGCATGGGCGAGCTTCTCTGCAGCTGAGAAGGAAAGAGAGGAACGCAGTTTGGAAATATTACGGAGGTTTCACAGATTGAGGTGACATGATTGTCAAAAGAAAGGTATATAGAAATAGTATTGCCAAGAAAAGAAACAAGTGTGAAAGGAGACGAACGTAGTTGGTGAGGCGTTCCGATTTGGATGGCTTCTGTTTTAGAGCCATTCAGCTGCAGAAAATTTGGATTCATCCGATCTCCTCCAGGCAGGAGGTGAGGCGGGAACTGATGGCAGAGGGGGAACCGGAGGGAGTGATATGAAGATAAAGTTGTGTGTCGTCAGCATAGCAATGTTTGGGGATTTGATATTAAAGAGGTCCTATTATGCTTTTTCACTTTTCAACTTTAGTTAGTGTGTAATGTTTCTATTTGAGCATAAAAAATATCTGCAAGGTTACAAAGCTCATAGTCCACTCCAAAGGGAGGTATTTTATTTAACAGAATTCACCTACAAGTTTTTTTTCCGGATATTGTGAAGTCACAACGATACTCGTTTAAATAATCCCCAACCACGGAATATGCAAAAAAGGTGCAAGGCCTGGTTGCCAATCACAACACACTGGGCCAGCTAACCAATTACAGCACATTTAGTATTTCGGGAGGAGGGGCTTCATCGAAACATGAAATCTAAATGCGCTCGAGACAGACTGGGGAGAGAGGTGCTTTAATAATGTAAAATATGTGAAAAATAATGTGATTTTTGAACAATCAAGCTTGAAAGCATATTCTAGTACACGCCAAAAACGAAATCAAGACTTCGTAAAAGGACATACCGGTAATAGGACCCCTTTAATGTTTTTGATAAAGGTCTTTCATGCTGTCCAAGGCTGCATTTATTTGATTAAAAATATGGTAAAACAGTAATATTATAAAATATTACTACATTTTCAAACAATAGTTTAGAATTTATTCCTGTGATGTTAAAGCTGAATTCTTAGCATCATTACTCCAGTCTTCAGTGTCACATGATCCTTCAGAAATCCTTCTAAGATGCTGATTTGGTGCTCAAGAAACGTTTCTTGCTATTAACAATGCTGCAAACTGTTGTACTGGTTAATATTTTTGTGGAAAGGGTTGTTTGATGAATTTGTAAGTTCAAAAGAACAGCATTTATTTTAAATAGAAATCTTCACGTGTCTCTATACTGTCACGTTTGATCAATTTAATGCATTCTTGCTGAATAAAAGTAAAAAAAAACAACAACAATCTGACTGACCCCAAACGTTTAGTGTGTTTGAAGTATTGGTGTTTGTTGGGGCAGTGTAAGTCCTCATTTGATGCTCTGGTTGCGGTTGTGTGTATGTGTGCGAGACCCGGGAGGTCAGTTCACCTTTCTGACCACGCTGCTCTCAAAGCAAAAGGCCATTCTGAGGCCTCATGGAGAGATGAGAGGACTGCCCCGGGGTGGTAGTTTAAGGAGAGGTGGGCAGCTGGGTCATCTTCCCAGTGGGTAGTTGGGCAGCAGGGATCCTGCAAGAAGCCAATTCATAGCCATTTCATACATCTTTTTCACCTCATAATAGCTTTTTGATCTTAACTGTTTGAGCAGCCCTATTAAAGCTTGTAAGTACAAGTGAAAGTACAGCTTCACCTGTAGCTAACCGATAAATTGTTGATATTAAAATTATTTTTGCCTGATTTTAAATGCAACAAGTGAAATTAGGCATCACCGAGTTATAATTACAGCATGAAAAATGTTGTTAGCGTTATTGTGTGCCCTGCATTGAGGTCTCTGAATGCTGGGTACACAATAACGCTAACAATCATTGAATAGTTTTTGAGTATGAATGGGTAATTTTGAGTAAATCACAAAATAGCAAGTTACTTGACATCAAAAGCAACGATAAACAGTGTAAATACAACTGGAAAACAGTGAAACAATGCAACCTTATTACTGAGATCCCAGTACATAATTGAAAACATAAACAATTCCAAGTAAAATATACTTATAAGTTCATGCTTTAATTGCTACAAGCTTGAATTGAGTACTAATATAGAAATTACATTTTTTTATTCTTGCCTGAACTAACTTATTCAATGTAGACATGTGCGTTAGTGTTTCTCATCACATAATCATTGTTATTAGTGCAGGATATGTTTAAAAGCTTCTTTAGAGAATCTTTTGTGGAGATTAGCTGTGTAACACTTTTAAATTAGTATTTGTTACCAAATAAACACATGCTGGGATGTACAGTAGCATCGCTAGCCATTTTTGTACATCTGCCTCTGTGTGTTTTCTCGGTATTTGTGTGTATACAAACTAGTCGGGTTTCTTCCACGAGGATGTTGCTTTCCTGCCAAGACAGAAGTACAATGGATTGGAGTCTGTTTATACATTATGGACTTGTGTGAGTATTAGCATTTGTGTGAGTGTGTGTGCGTATGTGTGTGTCAAAAGAGAAAGAGAGAGAGATATACTGTAGATGTTGCCGCAGGGTTAGTATTCCCCCTTGTCTGTCACACATTTACTAACAAATACACACACACACACACACACACACACACACACACACACACACACACACTGTCACGTCACACTGCCACTGCAATGCAGGGAGGGGAGAAGAAAAGACTTTCTCCACATTGTAGTATGAGAATCCTACTGAAAACCTACTGTTAATAAAAGTGCTAGTGTGCTAGTGACCAGCATCAGGTTCTTAAAGGGATAGGTCCCCTCCCCCCAAAAAATTACTCATCCACTTAATGTTGCTTAAAACCTGTATGAAACACAAAAGAAGATATTTTGAAAAAAAAAAATTGTCCTTTTTTTTTATAAATGGGATGTTGTTTTTGGACCCCATTGACTTTAATGAACTTAAATTGAATTGAACATTGAAACATTTTTCAAAATATCCTCTTTTGTGTTTCATAGTTTTGGGTGAACTGTTCCTTTAACCAGTGAGATTTACTTGGTCAGCCAGCTGCGTCAGATAGACCATGCTAGTCGGCCACCTTTTCCAGCAAGTTTTGGTGTACGGTTATGCTAATCCACCAATCCACTAAAAACAGCATTTGCCAGTATGAAAGTTCAGGGCAAAACAATTATTATTTTCTGTTATTATCTGTGATGGAGAGACCTTGAAGTTGTCTTCCATTTTTACAGTACAGTACAGTGTTTTTACTGTTCGCATTTTATAATATTTACGTGAGGTTCGCTGTTTTATATTTCCTGCTTTGGTCAAGTGGGGATTGCCTTAAAGAGAGCGAGAACTGGATGGGAGCACTCATTTTAACTATTTGTGGAAATGTTGTGCAAATAGGTCTGGGTTTTCCAATGTGCTTTAATTTCTACTGGAGAAAGTTTTGTGCTGTCATGTTAGTAATGACACCAGTGTGCTTTAAATCAATAGAGGAAGGGAGGATTGGAGAATGGATCATGGTTATTAAACACTTTTTGAAAGCTAACATCGCCCCTTTTTACTTGTTGTGATTCTCCTTGTGCCTGCTCTGGTCCCTATCTTTCACAGATTTCCTATTTTATTTGCTCCCTTAGTTTGTTTTCTTTCATATTCACATTCCGTGCTCCAATCACATTCTCAAGCATGGAGTAAAATCTTGATTCCAGAGGCATCACATCCCTCACATTCTGTCCACCATACTTTTTTTCTTTGCATGCCATGTATAACTTGTTAACCTCCTCTTTTTACACTCCTAACACCTGTTAAAGAGTAATGGTGGTCCATCATCACTACCCTCCTCTAATTATCATGATAACAAATGGCAGGTTGTGAGGGGGCACAAACAGTTTTTTTTTATCCATTAGTGCTTCTCCATAATCATGTTGCAGAGAAAGCTATAATGTTTATGAAAATGAATGGGACTCATTTAATAACCAAGTCAGGGTAAAGAATGCCTCTCACTGGCAATGCTTGAGCATTTTTCAGTGCAGTAAATACCACTTTTTGTGAGCTATATCTAATGTTAAAAAGTTATCACTACACAGTTTTTTCATACTGTGGAATTAAAGTTAGAGAACAGACAGAGAGATGAGAAACTGTCTAGGCCTATAGGTGCATTGCAGAGAAAAATTAATTGACCCCTATTTCCTTAACGATGAAGTGCAGCATTGCCATCATTAATTAGAATTGCAAAATTGGTTTGAACAGCTGGTTTTAGCTGATGATGATGATTTTATGTTAATTTATATAAATAATTATTTAAAGTTATTTATATAATTGCATTACTGCTCAAGGTTTGAGGTCAATAAGATTTTTTTGGGTAAAAAAAAAGTATACTTTTATTCAGAATTTTATTCAGGGTGATGAGGACTTCCATCAGCCTGAAGGGGGTTTATTCTGAGAGAACAACCGGCTGGATGTACATTATCCCACTTATTACATAGCTACTTGCCACATAATGTCAGGTGTGCTGCATATTAGGGGTGTGCATTGGCAATGCCCTCACAATTCGATTCGATTACGATTCACCAGGTAACGATTCGATTCAATTCGATTCTACGATGCATTGCGATGCATCAAAATTCTACTGCACACAACAAGGCACATTTTTCATCAGTCATGAGGCAATACAAGTATATTGAACAACAGATTTTATTGGCTGCTATTATAACTCCTGTATCTTTGACATCAATATCATTAAATAAAATAAAATTGATTGGTACAGGGTATTGAACATGGCATTTTCAAACGCAGTCATCTCCCTCCACCTCAGCCATCTTTATTGTTGTTATTATGCCCCCGGAAGTAATTGAAACTTCAAAACTTTATTGTCCAAGGCCAGAAAATAAAAAGGTGAAATAATCGATTATGGCACTTTGCCGCATCGATGCTGAATTGTGCATTTCCCGCATTGCAATGCATTGCCGAATCGATTATTGTTGACACCACTACTGCATATGCCGCTGAATGGCGCAATTGACCAATCAGAATGAAGTATTCCACAGAGCCGTGTAATACGTTTTTTAAGCAGATCTATTGGTCTACAAACCTATTGATCTAGATTTGTAAACATCATTAGGTAGCTCATTTAATTAATTTCCCTGAAATTGTATTTTGACAATTATTATAAAACTGGCTTACTTATCTGACTTTGTATATTAAGTTGGCATAAGAGAAAGAATTGTAACTTTATAAAAACAATTTGCACACTTCAGCTTTAAGTGAGGCATAAACTGTAGACTTTTAGCTCTCCTTTTCCATTGATTCTTAAACAATTGTGAATATTTTTCTTCACATTTGTTTTTGCAAATGTGAATGCCACACATTGTATTTGCTCTTTTTTATAATGTTTAATTTTGGTGCATTTCTCTCATTAATGTTTGTTTCTCAAATATGAACCTTGTAATGATCAATAGGGTCTTTTGTTTATGTGGATAAATCACTATATTATGAGATTTCACACTTTAATAAGCACACACATTCATACTCTTACACACATAACCTGTGCCGTAAAGCAGGACTCCCCTGATACCTCTGTGCAGTACAGTGTGTTCATGGATGTGTTTGTATGTGCATTTTTTCCCACAGGGAGTTTGCAAAGGAGCGAGAGCGTGTGGAGAAAAGGCAGGAGTTCCTGAAGCTCCGCAGACAACAGCAGATAGAGAGGGAACTGACCGGTTACTTGGAGTGGATCTGCAAGGCAGGTCAGTCTCTAAAAATGAACAATATCTCCATTAACACTTATAGTAATCGCCACAGGACCAAAGACATCCATGCGTTTTTCAAGACCTTCTACATCGCAACCACCAGAAGGCCTCGGTCAGTTCCCTAGAGAACATTTTGTTCCCCTGTGTTTTTCCTCCCTTGACTGTTTATCTCACTCACTTCCCGGATCTCTGTTCAGCCGCAATGGGAAATTATGTAGCTGTGCCTGTCTGTTGCTCAGCACTTCCTCTCTCCATGGCAACCAAATAGCCTTCCTCTCACTTCACCAGCTGGTTCATACCCTCAGTCTTCCCATGACTGCATGTAACAGCTCTTTCATCAGCTGTTTCGCTTCAACAGTCAATGTCTTGGAGCTTTCTTTGTCTGTAGATTTGCAATGATCTAGGGCCAGTTTAGTAATGGTCTTCTCAAGTTCTACTGGTCATAGGATTTAACATGTTTCACACATTCACAGAGCAGTGTGATGCTGCATCTCTGAAACTGCAGTAAAGTTTTATTGGGTCTCTCTTGCTGAAATCAGCAGAAAATACAATTGGTGTATAAATGTATCTATATATTGATGGGCCAATAGTTCAATGGTGGTGAAGTTGCAAACAGGTTCTTCTGGGTTGAGTGAAGAATGACGAACTTCAGTCTGACTCGGTTGTGGTCGGAGAGTCCTTAGTTTCCAGGTTAAAAGTTATATAGTTTGTTGTAACTATGAGGCCCTGCCGGCATGGGGAGGTCCTGCAACATCGCGGTCAGACCAGATGTCTCTAGTCTTTTCCATATGAACAGCAACAAGAAGAGACCGGGTCACTGAGATAAATCAAGGCTTAGTTAGTTCTGACAGGTCATGTCAGTCAAGCTTGCATCAGCTGACTCTCAGCTGGTCCACGTTTACCTATAGGAATATGACGCCTATCCCTATATATGAGATCCATTCAGTATTATCAGCAGATTTATCGTGTTGCTCAGGAGCTAATTACCCTCCTCCATCCCCAGCTCCTGCTCTCATCCAGTCAGGACTTGGCCTTCTGATATTCCCAATTATTTCTTGAAATATGTTGTACATTAAATTATTGAACATTATATATCTACAATACATTTATGTTGGTTCTGTTCTGTTTACCCTAAAGGGGGTTTATCTGTTCTCCCTGCTCTTATCCATGCTAGTCTGCATGACTGGTTAGGGAGTTCTTGCCCAGAACAAAACCATACCACCAATCCTAACTGTATGCTAATTGTAAATCATCTTTGATGATAGTGGTCCTGACAGAATGCCCTTTTAGCTTCTGCAGAGGTCACACCTCTCAAGTTTGACTTGACCAATGAAAAGGTTGTAAGTTCATGTGGCAAAAGTTCCTTTGTTTGGAAGCTGACTCATCTACATGATAGTGGAATGGCAGTATTTTTGTCCTTTTATACTCTGATTAATGTAAAAAGCATACAATGTATGTTATGAGGAGGTGATATAGACCATTGAGTTAAACGAGGATAATTTTAACATGAAGCATGATACCCATAAGGTTACATTATCTAGTTAAAGCCACAATATGTATTTTTTTTCTCCGCTAGGCGTCGCTAACCTCTTACAATATGAGGCTTAGGTTGATGACGCAAAAGCAGAACTTGTCGTCATGCTGATGGATCTAATAATGTTTATGGATGAGTGCATACATTGATGTTTTTAACATGACTGTGAAGCAAGTCGCGATTGCTAATGAGAGACAGATATCATCACCACACACGAGTCCGACGGATATTAAAGGAATGAAGACATTTCATTCTACCGAACTACCCGCAAGTGGCGAATTAATACACAGGTCAGTTTATACGAATGAAACCTGTGAACGCAGCGCTGTTTCACGTGGTCTACACTAGCACACTAAACTGCATTTGAGTGTGTTGAAAGTTATAATTAGGGTTGGGCATAGAGAACCGGTTCCAACTTGGAACCGTTTAAAAAATAACGATGCCATTGAAATCGTTTAGAAAATTTGTTTTCGATTCCGATCATCGGTTCCAAACGCGCAAGTTTTGGTCCATAGTGGCCACCAAATTTCTGGAAGTGCTTGCCGTGCCCGCTTGTTCTGTTGCAGCCATGGAGCATGGTAGGGATGTGACGGTGAGGATATTTTCCCACCGGTTAATCGAAGTGTGACATCACCTGCGGAGGCTTTTAAATAACTATTTTAAAGGCAAACGTAAAATTCGCGCGTTTGCACGGGCATGCATACCGGTGCGGTCGTGCGGAAATCGAAAGGAAGAATCGGAATTGGAATCAGAATCGTTCAAATCAAAACGATGCCCAACCCTAGTTATAATGTTATTATATGTGTTAGTTTTTTTTTAGCTAGATCAACATTAGAATAACATATATAACAAGTACATGCAAGAGTGGCGTCTCTGTCAAGTCGAAGTTTGTCACGGACATGGAGCTCTCGGCATCTCAAAAACGCCACACTGATATTGATCCTCGTTTTAGTTATCCTTTTGTCCCTAAGTTTGCTTGCCATGGTCCATAATGTTTGAACAAAACAAAAATAGCGTGTGCGTGCTGCTAGATGTAACGTAGTTGTCCACGTCTGTTGCCATGGTTACTATGGCAGTACTAGCGGAAACCAGGGATAACGCAAATATTACGTCATTGACAGGCGACAAGTGAACATGGACGAGCCATTATTTAAAATTGGAATTTCTCTGAAATTAAAAATCTTTGGGAACTTTTGTGATATTGTAGGTACACAACTGCAGGAAATATATCACACTGTGCAAGTGATTATTGGATATTTTATCACAAAAACTTACATATTGTAGCTTTAAGCCATGCATAAAACAGTATGTCCTGGGGAAATGCATGTTCATTCATAGAAAGGTTTGTCTATGAATTAATAGAGAAAATTCTGTTTTATGGGCATTATCTGTTTCAATAGGAATTATGTGAGAGTGAACACTCTGTTTCCATGTTGATGCACATGCAGGATGTGTGAAACAGGCCTCAGGATATGGCGTTACGACAAATTATCATTAACAAAAATGAATCAGAAAAACATGTATGACAGAATTTTTCTAAAGTTTAGAAAGTTTTAGCTCTGTAAATGTTGATGTTGTTGATCTTTAATAGTTCTGTAGTTATCATCCATTATCTAATACTGTAGTTTCTAGTTTAGGATGGCACAGTTTTTTGTAAAACTTCTGATCCTCCACCAGGAGTTAATAAGCTCTGTCACAGCATGTGGTATCCTCCCTTTTGTTTCCCAGAAGCCCACTAGAGCACTTCCATGTGGATTTAATTGGATTAGAGAGGTGATTTCCCAAACTTTGATTTCCTCCATGGTGGCCCTGGCTGTAATGTTTTAACACCATAAAATCATGATGGAATTAACTGCTTGCATGTGCTTTGTATCTATCTACAGCCATTATAGATCGTCACTGCATTGTTTAAAACGTTAATGTGTTGGGCGATACAGTGCTTACTGCTGTCCCTGCCTCCTGCTGGATGTTAGTCAGATCTGCAGTGACAGCAGTGATTACTGTGTGTGGCACCAGGTTACAAAAAAATCTTCTAGTGGTCGCTTTTGTCTTTTTATCCTGTTTATCCGACTATAATCCAACCACAACACAGAACAGCAACTTAAAGTATAGTGTGTGAGAGTAGTAAAATATATTTTACTTTGTCTCAGAGGAAGTCATGCTTGCTGAAGAAGATAAAAATGCAGAGGAGAAGGAGGATAATGCCTGGTACAAGAGGAAATGCAACAACCCAGGTAATCATTGAAAAATTAATTATTATATATATATGAATTACATGAGCAGAATAGCTTAAGTTGTTAATACTACTAATAAATAATAATTAACAATACGGTTACACTTTATTTCTATAGTCCACTGTAGATATTATCTAGAATTACACCTAATTTAATAGAGTATTAGTTGACTGTTTGGATTAGGGTCAGAATAAGTTGACATATACTTGCAAAGTTAATTTTAGTCAGTAGAATATATGTTGGGGAACCATTAAAATAAATTCTTAGGAGATGTCGTCAAGTCACCTTTATTTATATAGCGCTTTTCACAATACAGATTGTATCAATGCAGCTTCACAGTGATACAATGAAAATAATACAGCAAAGTTTGTTTCTAGAAGAAAATTGTGTCATCGTCCACCTTAAGTAAGGCAGATCAATAATATTGTTAAATATTAAATGTCCCCAACTAAGCAAGCCAAAAGCTAAGGCAACAGTGGCAAGGAACCAAAACTCCATCAGGTGACAGAATGGAGAAAAAAACCTTGGGTGAAACCAGGCTAGGCCAGATCTCCTCTGGCCAACAAACGAACAGTGTATGATTATGATTCAGGAAGCATTACAATTGCAGAAGTCAGATTGAATCAGAACATTCAGAATATTTATCCAGTTCCATCTGGTTGGAAGTCGGAGTCATCACGCCGGTATGGAGACAAGTTTGTTGAGATTCAGTGCCAATGGCTGTCGTGTCGATGAGGCCTTCACAGGGCTGATGAGGCTGGCACTTCAGGGATGCGTTGTGGATGGATCCAGGCTCAGGTCCACCATCTGATCTGGATACGGAAAAAGAAAGAATAACATTAGCGTAGATATCTTCTTATGATGTAACGAGTACATCCGGTGTTATAGGAAGTGTCCCCGGTTCCGGCTGACCTAATCTATGCAGCCTAATAATCATTTAACTGATTTGAATAATGTAATGTTCTATATGAATGCCAAGTAAAATAGATGCGTTTTTAGTCTAGCTTTAAACTGACAGAGTGTGTCTGCTTCCCGGACAATGTTAGGAAGACTGTTCCAAAGTTTAAGTGCTAAATAGGAGCTAAAATTGCCAAAAGTTGATTTTGAAATTCTAGGTATTATCAACTGGCCAGAATTTTGAGATTGCAGTAGACATGAAGGACTATAATGCATTAAGAGCTCAAGTACTGGGGAGCTAAACCATTTAGTGCTTTGTAAGTAGTCAACAATATTTTAACATATACGATTAATAGTGTGCCAATGCAGCAATCCAGAACGGGGCTAATATGGTCATACTCTCTGGTTAGTGAGAACTCTACTTCCTGCGTTTTGGACCAACTGGACTTTGTTTATTAACCGTGCAGGGTAACCACCCAGTAGAGCATTACAATAATCCAGCCTTGAGGTCATAAACGCACAAACTAACTGTTCCCCATTTTTCATTGAAAGCATATGTCGTAATTTATATATATTTTTAAGATGGAAAATTTGGTTTTACAGATGCTAGAAACGTGCCTTTCAAATGAAAGATGGTATCAAAGAGCACACCCAGGTTCCTAACTGATGACGGAGACTTGACAGAGCATCCATCAATTGTTAGACAGTATTCTGGGTTAATACGTGCAGAGGATTTTTGGCCAATAATTAGAAACTCTGTTTTTTTTTTTTAGAATTTTAGAATTAAGTAGTAGGAAATTACTCATAGTAATTTTTATATCAGCTATGCATTCCATTAATTTTGTGAATTGGTGCATTTCGTCGGGGCGCAAAGAAATATAGAGTTGAGTATCATTAGCATAACAGTGAAAACTAATTCCATGCTTCCTAATGATATCTCCGAAGGGTAGCATGTACTGTACATGGTGAACAGCAACCTAGTACTGAGTCTTGTGGTACTCCATACTGAACTTTGATCTATAAGACATCTCTTAATTTACTGCTACAAACTGATAACGGTCTGAAAAGTATGATTTGAACGATGCCAGTGCAATTGCACCAATGCCAACATCATTTTCAAGTCTTTTCAAAAGAATGTTGTGGTCGATGGTATCAAATGCAGCACTAAGATCAAGTAACACTAATAGAGAGATACAACAACGATCAGATGATATGAGCAAATCGTTTGTAACTCTGAGACCAGTCTCGGTACTATGATATGGTCTAAATCCTGACTGGAAATCCTCGCAGATACTATTTCTTTCTAAAAAGGAACATAGTTGTGAGGATACTGCCTTTTCTACTAATTTTGACAGAAAAGGTCGATTCAACCTGTAATTGACTAATTCTCTACGATCAAGTTGCGTTTTTTTAATAAGAGGTTTAATAATATCCAGCTTAAAAGTTTTCGGTACATTTCCTAGTGACATAGATGAATTAATGATATTAATTCAAGCATCTCTTTCAAGTCTGTATAGGGTTGATTTAGATGATTAGCTTTCTTTTTTGTTAATTTAGTCACTGTTCCGAATAAATACCTAGGGTTATGTTTGTTTTCTTCTAAAAGTGTTGAAAAATAAGCAGATCTAGCAGTTCTAAGGTCTTTCTGTACGCAATCGTGCTCTCTCTCCACGAAATGTGAAAAATTCTAATTTTGTTTTCTTCCAGCTACACTACATTTTTATGGCTGCTCTCTTTAGGGCCCCCTTTTCCTTTTAAACAAGCCTCGTGTTTATAGCAGTAATCTTGCGGGGTGGACTCATTTAAAGTAATGTAATTGTCTGGTTTTACCCAAGTTTCTGTCAAACACAGCACATCTTAGTTGTGGTCTGTAATCATATCCTTAGCAATAAGTGAAGAAAGGGATAGAATATTCAGCAACCCGAGCTTTATCATTTGTTCATCTGCATAATATTTGTTTTTTTATTTGTTGAACATCAATCAAATTTTTACCCTTAAATGGGTTTGGGAGTTTTTTGTATTTCCTAGTTCGGGGATCAGACACAGTCTCTATGTGATGATATCTAGGTGAAAGAGTTTCTAAGATTTATCTGACATGAGACAGCTAGCAGAAGCTCGGTTTAGCCAGTCTGTCTGCTTCCTGACCTGAGCCCCAAATTGTCATGTTTGATCTCTAAGACTAAGTGCCATATTACTAGAGAGAAGAGCAGTACCATCCCAGGAGGGATGAATACCATCTCTTTTCAACAGGTCAGGTCTGCCCCAAAAACTTTTCCAATTGTCTATGAATTCTATATTATTTTGTGGACTCCACTTAGACAGCCAGCCATTGAGTAAGGACAGTCTACTAAGTATCTCATCACTCCTTCGATCAGAAGGCATCGGAACGGAACGGAAGAGCAGTGTTTTGTCCCGCGACTACAGCGTCTCACGGTCACCCAGTTGCCCTGCTGCACTGGCTCTACAGCCGGAACCGAACAATGTACAGAGTTCACTAAGCTAGTCACATCCAAAGCAGTATCTAAAGCCCTTGCATTCTTACTATCCTCGATTAAAGTTTGGATGCGTGTCTCTAGTTCTGAAATCTTCTCCGTCAGCCTGACTATCTCCCAGCATTTATCACATATAAAGCCCTCGGCGCTGACAGAGAAGGCTATACTATACATGTGACTTGAAGTGCAAATGACAATAATAGGAGAAGACATGACTCACCATGTTTGTTGACTGATCCTGCTCACCACATTTGTTTGATGGACTAGAAAAGGCGCTAGAGAAAAAAAGACAACAAACACGGATGGCAGATTAACAGGCTAGCTTTATATTAAAGCTAGCGAAGTCAGATCAATGTGATAGACAAAATTAGATAATATCAGATATCTTGTTGATGAGTACGATATATTTAGCGATATAAACAACAAGGAATGCTAGTAAATAGAGATTCAAAATGGAAAGCTATACAGAGCTTACAGACGCAAACCACACGGCAGCAAGACAGCAAGGCAGACCAGAGCCAAAGACAGTAAGCAGGCAGTCTACTAATACTCTAATGACTGGTATTTGACATGCAGTTGCAAAATTACATATAGTTAGTAGAATGTCTAAATAAAGTGTTACTTAAAAATATGTGATTATAATTTATACTACTACTGTTTATTCACTTGCTTTCCAACATTTTTTAGTATTGAAAAGAGCCAAGAAGAGCAAAAATGACCTCATTAATGCAGAAGAAGGAGAGGACCACTTCACTGACATCTCATCGGTTGGTAAGTTCTAGGCCCGATCCCTGTGACCTTTGAACTCTCAGTGGACTTTCTCCCAAAATCAGCACAGAAAATGGGAAGAAAAGCATATTCAAACCAAATCAATGTATCGTAAAACTCACATCAGTGATGTTTTCATAAAAAAGAGAGGGGATAATGAATGGATAGTGGATGGATGGATGGATGGATAGATAGATAGATAGATAGATAGATAGATAGATAGATAGATAGATAGATAGATAGATAGATAGATAGATAGATAGATAGAAACCCTGTCCTCCCCATCATCTGTGAGCTGTTGTGAACATTTGAATCTCTCTCTCTCTCTCTCTCTCTCTCTCTCTCTCTCTCTCTCTCTCTCTCTCTCTCTCTCTCTCTCTCTCTCTCTCTCTCTCTCTCTCTCTCTCTCTCTCTCTCTCTCTCTCTCTCTCTCTCTCTCTCTCTCTCTCTCTCTCTCTCTCTCTCTCTCTCTCTCTCTCCGCAGCTCCCCAAGGCTCTCCATTCACCCGTACAAGTGTGAAGAGCAGCAAGAACGAGAGCTCTTCGTACTTTCGCAGAAAAGAGAAGAGGTTTCGCTTCTTCATCCGACGTATGGTGAAGGCCCAGAGCTTCTACTGGACCGTTCTGTGTATAGTGGGACTGAACACACTGTGTGTGGCTATAGTCCATTACGACCAGCCCGACTGGCTCACATATGCACTGTGTAAGTGAACCGCATCTTTTAAACATCACTGCAGCTCTCTGGAGAATCACAGGTTTATGTGAACTATATATGAAGATTGTTTAGACACATTGGGAGTGATTTAACTTAAGAAACCTTAAAACATCAATGCAAAACAAGGGCTTTTAAGTATTATGCTCCTTGTATTTGCATTATTAATTGTTCAACTTATCTTACGATTTGACTCAAATTAGCTTTAGTTTTTAGCCTTTGAATTTGACATAAAACTGACCCTGTTGTTGTGACTGGGCTATGTTTCTTAAAGCACAGCTGAAGTGAAGTTGAAGCCTTGAAACATGCAGCGTAATCAATATGCTGATGTAATTTACACTGAAACAGGGAAACGTGGCGGGACATATCAAGCAGCTCCTCCCCCTTTTAAAATATCCAGTAGCGTTTTATTTTCTTCAAAGAATCCTGAAAAAATATATCACAGTTTTTAAAAATATATAAAGCAGCACAACAGTTTTCAACAGTCAGCATATTAGAATGATTTTTGAAGGATCATGTGACATTGAAGACTGCTGAAAATTCAGCTTTGCCATCACAAGAATAAATTGTATTTTAAAATATGTTAAAATTAAAAACAATTATTTTCATTTTAAAATAATTAAAATAATATTCTAAATGATATTCTAATTATATGACCAGCACCTGTATATTGGTATCATGGTATGTTTCTTGTTATAACAGCCCTAAATAATTAAAACAAAGTGTGTGTCGGCTTTTTAGGATCCACATCAGGGGTGCAATCTGTTCTCACAAGTTCAATTCGTTAGTTTCTAGTCTACACAGCATAGAGTCCCCTGTGCCAGATTGGTGCCAAAAATGACAAAAGAGCATTGCCCCACCTCCTACATTTACCTCCGCTTGCATGCCAGCTGCTACTTATCATTAATTGGCATTTAGCTGATGCTTTAATCCAAGGCCACAAACAGTAAAGTTATTACAGTGACAACTCCCCCAAGAGATTTAAGGGTCACAATGTGATGGAGTTTATGATTTGCCCTTTTTAAGTTTAAAATGTGCAACCTAACATTTACATGCCCAGTTCTTTACTCATAAGGCCACACCACTATCGTAGTGGTCAGACCACTGTGATGGCCAGGATGATTATTCTTTAGAGGAATTATCTGTTATGTTACTTTGAAACCTGTTATAGAAGCATGAAGTATGAGGTAAAAAAGTGTCAGTAGGTCATTGCATCTTTCACTATTGGCATGACTTTGAGGCTGTTCACACATAATGTGTTTTTTCATTAAAATGTGCTACTTTTCCATTGTTTTTCCATGCAAACACACACTAGAAGGATGTGTATGACCATTGCGCTCACCTCGCTTTCAAATGTGCTCGCCTCCATTGCATTGTGCCTATCTAGCCAGTGAGATTCTTTTTTTTTTTTCATGTCAAAAATAGAAGCTATCTATTCTGCTGTTTGGCTATTTCAGTTATAGCATCACATCTCAAAAGCACGTCTCGAGACCCTAATTATGCGTGGTGCTTTTTTAAAAAACATTCCTGAGCGCTGCGTCTTAGCATTTTAGACGCAAAGACGCGTTCTGTGTGAACGGCCCCATAATGATCTTATATAAATGATAAGTGATGTGACTTACAAAGTCCTTTGTTAAATGTTTTCTTTGTTTATATAGATTTGGCGGAGTTTGTGTTCCTTGGTCTGTTTCTAATAGAGATGAGTCTGAAGATGTATGGCCTCGGGCCCAGGACCTACTTTCACTCTTCATTTAACTGCTTTGACTTTGGGGTGAGTAACGTGCCATCAAATACAAATAATATGCGGGACCTACGTGTTCCTTTTTCAGTCTGTGCCAGGGGTTCTGGCATCAAGACAATTCTTGTGTTTTTTTTGTAGGATAAATCAAATGCTAATTAAATATGATATATATGATCACATTTAAAATTATAATTTATCAAATTATTTCTACTGGCCATCCGTCCTGGGTCTCTCCCTGCTACAGTACGTTATGCTGGCAAAGGCTCCAATATGCACATGACACTAAATAGGACAAGCGGTTTGGAGACTGGATGGATAAATGGTATGGATAGTATTGCTTAAATGTTTTAAATGCTGTCTTTGTTCTTTTTTTAGGTGATTGTGGGTAGCATTTTCGAGGTGATCTGGGCAGCCGTAAAACCAGGAGCCTCTTTTGGCATTAGTGTGTTGCGAGCACTGCGTTTGCTGAGGATATTCAAGGTTACCAAGTAAGAGATTGTAATTCCCTGTGTTTAACCGTGGTGCTCTGCAGATCAATGTCCTAAATTGATCATATTTATAACAAGATATGGTTGAATGCTTGATTCTGATTGGTTCACAGTTTCAAATAAAAGAATTAGTTCACTTTAAAATGAAAATTAGACCATGATTTAGTCACCCTCAAGCCATCCTAGGTGTAAATGACTTTATTCTCTCAGACGAATACAATCGGAGTTATTGAAGCAAACAATGAGTATGTGTAAGAAAAACATTCATATTTAACACGTTACAAAGTAAAATTCTAGCTTCCGGCAAGGCTCATACGCAGTCAACTTGCCCCTAATGCGCAACTTACGAAATTTATGACGTCGGAAGTAGCGTAGTGTGTCTTGGTGTAACGTAAATATCAGCAGTATGGCACATTACTTGCATAAGTTGTGCTTTAGACTTAAGTGGAATCCATATGTTTATTTGGCCGGAAGCTAGTTATTGTACTTTATAAAGTTTTAAATATTAATGTTACTTACACAAACTCATCCTTCAAAATGCCTTTATTAACCCACAGGAGCCGTTTGGAGTTCGTTTATGATGGATGAATGCATGTTTTTGAGTTTCAATCTGTTGGTTGCAATCCACTGCCATTATAATTCAAGTCAAGTATATTTATATAGCGCTTTTCACAATATAGATTGTATCAAAGCAGCTTCACAGTATAAATCAAAATAAAATAACAATGTTTGTTTCTTAGTGGAAAAAAACATCCACGTTAGGTAGGGCTGATCAATGGTCTTAATGATTGGTTAATTCATTTGAATATCCCCAACTGAGCAAGCCAAAGGCAACAGTGGCAAGGTACCGAAAAACTCCATCAAGTGACCTACTGGTGTCCTTAAACTCCATCAGATGACCTAATGTAGAAAAAAAAACTTGGGAGAACCCAGGCTCAGTCGGGGGCCAGTTCTCCTCTGGCGTTTATGAACTAGAGGCCGGATTTACAGTAACTGTAAGATAAAAAAATGTATATGAATGCCTGGCTGAAGAGATGTGTCTTTAGTCTCGTTTTAAACTGGGAGAGCGAGTCTGAGCAACGAACAATATCAGGAAGGCTATTCCAGAGCTTCGGAGCTAAATGTGAAAATGCTCTCCCTCTTTTGGTGGATCTGGATATCCTAGGTATAACCAAAAGCCTCGAATTTAGTGATCTTATAGAGCGCGATGGATTATAGGGCGATATAATATCCGTTAAATAGACTGGAGCTAAACCATTTAGGGCTTTAAAAGTCAGTAGCAATACCTTGTAATTAATACGGAACTTTATAGGTAACCAGTGTAGAGATGATAAAATCGGTGTTATATGATCATATTTTCTTGATCTAGTAAGAACTCTAGCGGCTGCATTTTGGACTAACTGTAGCTTGTTTATTGAAGATGCAGGACAACCAGCGAATAAAGCATTACAGTAATCTAGTCTCGAGGTCATGAATGCATGAACTAACTTTTCTGCATCAGAAACTGATAGCATATTACGAAGCTTAGCAATGTTTCTAAGGTGGAAAAAGGCTGTTTTTGTAACATATGAAATATGTTTTTCAAAAGACAGGTTGCAGTCTAAAATAACACCCAGGTCTTTTACTGTAGAGGATAAAGTAACAGGGCATCCTACTATGTTAAAGTTGTGTTGTGAGAGATTTTTTGCGGATGGTTTTTCAAACCGAAAATTATAAAATTATAGAATTATAAAACTTGGAAGCGCCAGGATATTTTTTATTATAACTCCGATTGTACTCGTCTAAAAGAAGAAAGTCATATACACCTAGGATGGCTTGAAGGTGAGTAAATCATGGGCTAATTTTCATTTGAAAGTGAACTACTCCTTTAAGTTTGAAAGACACTAGTCAAGGAAATTAGATTAAAAAAAACTGAAAAGTTTAGATTTTTGATTAAAGTGGAATAACTGTCTCTGAATTAGGGTGGAAAAAAGCATAATTAATATACCTGAGGAGTAACAAGCCTTCCAATTCCTTATGTGGCTGTATTATTGCTGTAGTTATTATGGAATGTTTCTGTAGGTATTGGAACTCGCTGCGTAATCTGGTGGTGTCTCTACTCAACTCAATGAAGTCCATCATCAGTCTCCTGTTCCTGCTGTTCCTCTTCATCGTGGTGTTTGCTTTATTGGGGATGCAGCTCTTTGGAGGACAGTAAGTACTGCACATCATCTAGTCCATGTTCTTGCTTTTGTTTTTTCTTTTGCTTTAGGTTTTACATTGCCAACTTTTACAAGCCAACACAGTCCCAGAATATGCAAAAGTAAACAAAAAGTTCTCTAGAATTAAACAACGGAGGTTATTAATATAACCATAAACTATATTTGATGATTAGTGTTCGGATAACAGGGGCTTGTATTTTAAAGTTTTAGTGGTTAGTTTCTCATTCTAATTGATTTCATGCTCTCAGCAGCCAATTTACTGCACAAACAAATTGTGGATGGCACAATCCATGGTTGTACGTAAATATGTATTTAATGGCTATTGACAGACTAGATTCTACCGAGAGACAGAGGAATTTGTGCAAAAATACTGTCAAGAAAAGATATGGGAAGTATTTCTCCTCCTTAAATATACCTATTTAATCGGTTGTCCTTATTATACACAATTATATGGTTAGTTGCATTTTATTATGTTTGTTTTTTCCCTCCTCTCTGTAATCAGATCAGACCTGTGACATGCCCCACTTTGGGGTTGCGACCAGTTCCAGTCACCAGTTGAGAACAGCTGATCTAGACCCTTTACTTTTCAGAGCACTTGTGTGATGTACTTTTCATCTGAATTGATAAATCATCCATTGACGTGGAAAAAACTGCCCATTGTTTACGTTCCTCTCTGCATAAGCGTCTGTGACTCTTCCAAGCCCTGCCGTTTCATTTACCCCTCAGCCACATGTTAACAAAAATGACTGAGCTGATCCAGACGGCGCAAGTTTTCATTTCTCTGTTCCATGAATTATTAATCCTATGCTACAGCAGAGGAATTGCCTTTACGCACGCTTCCCATGAGGTAAATATCAGCTTAGATGCGCAAACATGCTGTCATGTGATCTACTTTAATGAGAAGAGTGCTAGATAAACAAATAGGTGGTGCGAAATGAGAAAATGTTATTGAAACATAACAATGTCAATGTGAGGATAGCTGCAGGAGAGACTATTCCCCCCTGATGGCGAAGATGTGAAGTCTTTCCAGATCTGTGCTTAGTGAAATGAGAAATTGCTTTTGTGCCTCTCTGATACTCGATTTCAGCTCCATAGCGCATTAATATTTAAGACTGTAGATGGACATGATAAACTGACTGTCTGATCCATGAAGTCATTATCTGGGCTGGAGGAAAAAGACGGTGTCATATGTTCAGTTGTGAAGCATATCGGATATATATATATATATATATATATATATATATATATATATATATATATATATATATATATATTTAAGTTAGATCATGAAACTGTTTGCTAACCAGGTTGAACCCTACGTAAAAACTCATGTTTTTGTCCTCACTTAAGGTGAAAAATGTCAATGACACTATCACAGTCAATCAAAACACATTTGATAATTAATATGCAGCTATGATGATTTTGAACCAATTAGATTCCAATGTGTGTGAGGCTTTCTAGCACTTCACAGCATACATAAAACACAAATGATCGCTTTTATCAACATTATTAAAGTTATATGAAATCATAATGATAATTGTAGACATGACAGTATGCCATTGATATGTCACTGAATATAGAAATCACTTTTTGAATACAGATTTTTTTTTTTTTACTTGTTAATAATCATTATTACTTATATTTATACGTTTTCTTCATTATATTGTTATTGCACTATTTTCTTGCAATAAAATGAGGAACGGTGTTTGGGCAAAAAAAAAGAAATAACTTTTATTTTCCAGAATAACAGAAACAAGCCCTTGGTTGTGAAATGTTTCTTCTCTCTTTTTGAACATTTCTCTACATTCTGTAGTAATGAGGCCCCTGCAAAGCCCCTGAGAGTGTACATGGAAGAGAATGGTGAAGAAGAAAGCATATTTATTATGTTTTTGTTATTAACTCCAGAGATGCAGAGAGGAGAACTCAGCTCAGCTTTTATATGCAGATGAAACATTATTATTGGAACATATCAATCCCGTTTTTGCTGTCTTTGTGAGCAAACAAATTGAAAAAATGAAAGATTTTGAAATTAGAGCAAAACTGGCTCCTACTGTAAGCATACACATGAGACTCATCCAAGAAAATGATTCACAGCTCATCATCTCTCTTCTAGGTTTAATTTTGAAGATGAGACCCCGACTACCAACTTTGACACATTCCCAGCTGCTATCCTGACAGTGTTTCAGGTATTGACCGTCTGGTGATATGTGTCTGAAGGCTCTTGTTTGATATTTGTATTTCCATAATGTATTTTATCGTGTCAGATTCTGACAGGAGAGGACTGGAATGCAGTGATGTATCATGGAATCGAATCCCAGGGAGGAGTGCACCGGGGAATGTTCTGCTCTGTGTACTTCATTGTGCTCACACTGTTTGGAAACTGTATCCTTTATATAGAACATAGGACTGTCATTGAATTGAATACTTTTTAATGGCCTAATTTTATTGAGTAAAGGAAACTAAATGAAATGTACAAATGACACTCATCGTAAAATATAAATCACTTCGTATTGTATGTATAAGCTAAAGACACCAAACAGAGGTAGATTTCAGCAACAGTGCTCTTTATTAATGTCCCCCCAAAAAAACTATACTACTTGCACAGGTAATGCAAACATTTAATAATGAAATAAGTATAATAAATAAATAACTTCGCCCCATAGTTAGGATTTAAATTATATGTGTAAATTTGTTTTTGCAAATAATATTTTCATATGAAAGTGTTTCTCCATTTACTGTTAAATGGGTGCTACATACAGCTATATGCATTCGATGTGTGTGTTTAGTATTTTAGAAATCGCACAACAGAATGAAGCACTTGTAAGTAATGTCAGATTGAATGTAAAAGTTTGGGGTTGTTGAGATTTGTTTGTTTTTTAAAGAAATTTCTTATACGCACCAAGGCTGCATTTATTTGATCAAATACAGTAGTATAAACATATTATAATAATTTAAAATAACTGTTTAAATTCCTTTTCTACTTTTAATACGTTCTAAATGTTATCAAGTAATCCTTGCTGAATAAAAGCATTCATTTCTCAAAAATAAAAATAAAAATCATACTGACCCCAAACTTTTGAACAATAGTAGGCTATATAAGGACAACCTGAATGTTTGACTATTTTATTAGATGCCCACTTTCACCCCAATTCCTTAAAGTACATTTGATCAGACACTCTCCTAAATGTGTTTTTGGCCATTGCTGTTGATAACCTTGCCAATGCACAAGAACTCACCAAGGTTGGTTTAGCATATTTAGGTCCTACATATGGGCATATGTACATACAATGTCAATACTTAACTTCTGGCACTGTCACACTATACCAGCCATCCGTACATGCACACACACACCACATGAGTCTCTGATCCTATTGCTATGCACTGATAGTTTTATTAGTTTCATAAGACTGTCTGTAAGGGTTATTTTGATCTGACTGATGTTTGCCTTGGTCAATAACTCAAGGTAATGAAGCTTTCAGCCCATTATGGGATTTACAGCCTCACGTAAAGATGACATCCACAGTATAGGGTTGTAAGGCTCCTGGGACATCACTATTTTGATTTGTTGATGCTATCCACGTTGCTTTGACATGGGATGCACATTTATACTTATCTGTCATTCTGTGTTTCTCTGTCTCAGGATGAGGAGGAGCAGGAGGAGGCCATCAATAAGAAACTGGCTCTGCAGAAAGCCAAGGAGGTAAAGGAGGTCAGCCCCATTTCGGCCGCTAACATTTCCATCACAGCGTAAGTCAGAGGGCATTAAACCTGAAGTCAGGGTACTGCCCTCCCCTTTCACTAACCCTTTGTTAAACCTGTTCATCACCCCATCATGTTCTCTCATTGCTTTTTTGTATGTGTCCCAAGAATCCTGTTTGTCTCTGTAAGCAGATTTCTGAGTGTTAGTTTTTTTTGTTATTTTTCTGTTATCACTTTTATTTATTTCTCTGTAGGACTCCATGTTCTTTGTGCAGTTGGTCCTGCACCCATAGTTGGTTGTTTTTAGACAGAAATGGCACGTATACTTGATTCAACCAGCCTGTGTGCAAATCTAAAGATTTTTTTGATGCTCCCTTACTAATTGTGTTTGATTAGTTTGATTGTGGTTAGACACCAATTAATGTATAGTGAAAAATATATTTAGCTCAAATGAATTATGTCAACAAAATCTGATTTAGTTCTTTGCAATTTAACCTAAATTGGTTGTTGTGGCAATCCGATGTAAATTAAGTATTACAAACTTTGATCAACTACAATTCTGAATATTGGGGTAACATATCAATATCAATATCAATTGTAGTTATGGCCCTGAATATGATTTTTTCAGGATCTTGTAGAAATTCTTACTGATTTTTGTAATATTTTGATTGAGTTAACATTTATATGAAAGACATTTTTTTTCCAGTGTTAAAAAGTCAATTTATTATATTATTGAATAGAGTAATATTATAATGAATTAATTGAATGTAATATAACTAATTAATTTAATAAAGTTGAATGCACCTGGAATTTGAATGTCTTTCTTAATACTGTAATGCCTTCTCGCCTGTTTTGTTTTTCATTCTGGTTTGAAGTCACACTATTGTTGATATGTACTTCCCATTGAGTTGGGTGGAGTTAGAGTCAGGGGGTGATTGACAGCTGTAGTCCCTGTACACTGACTCCACCCCCACCAAACTATTTCTTTCCCCTCTGATGGTTTTTGTTTTTGGCATATGCAGTTTTATAAGGCCAATTCCTGGTGCTCTTTCATGCAGCTCCTCCAACTCCAGCTCTCATTCACCGTGAGTTCATTTACTCTCTGTTCAAATCTCCTCTCCTCCTCTGTCCCAGCTCACTGCTCTTATATGATGCCAGACAGCCGAACTAGTCTCGCTGACCAGAGTCGTTCACAGTGTAGCTTCTAGTTTAACAGATGACTGAGGAAAAATTTTATATGGGTCATAAGAAGCCATTAAGAATACGATAAATGAAGGGGAACATTTAAAATGGCTTTCTTTTCTTTCAGTAATTAAAATAATTGTAAATGTTAGTATGTCTTGTTAATGAAAGCTAGTGTAAAGTGTTGCTGTAAAAAAGTACAAGTGTGGACTTTAAGTAAACTATCAGTGTTAATCTGCTTCAGTTTACTGCAACTTCATCAGTAGATTTATTACTTTCTTTTGTAACGTTATGTTTGCCGTATTTCTTTAGCTAGCGGGTCAGACAAGTTTCTGGATACTAGATTAACTGTTCGCTGGGCTCTTTGGCTGCTGTTGGCATTGAGCCTATTCTGAGAAGTGGCCGTCTGTTTCCCAGTGAGCATCACTACTAGAGCTACTGCTAATGCTAGTGCCTAATGAGTCAGCACTCCTGTCAGACGCTCGCACCACACACACACACACACACACACACACACACACACACACACACACACACACACACACACACACCACACACACACACACACACACACACACACACACACACACACACACACACACACACACACACACACACATACACATACACATTTTACTCATACAATGAAATAGAATATATGGAATCACAGAAGTTGTCTCATCAATCTTTTGAGAAGCTAAAATTTTAAAGACATTTGTGTTCAAGCTTGTGATAGATTCATTTGTTTATTAAATTAGTCTTTGATGCTTTAAAGGAACAGTTTACCCTAAGATGAAAAGTCGTTCATCATTTACTGACCCTCATATCCTTCCAAACCTGTATGACTTGAAAGGTGATTTTTTTTTCTCAATATAAAAGTGAATGAGGACTGTCGCTGTTACAAGACAACAATATCATTAAAGTTATAACACTAACTTTATGTGAGAAACAGACAAATGAAGGTGTGTTTCATGATTTTATCATGAATTATAATGATTATTCCCCTCCAGTGTACTGTTTACTGCAAAAGCATTGATTCAGTGATTTGATTCTGAGACCGATCAATCATCGGCTGAATCCGAAATCGCCCCCTATACCCTCAAATAAGGTGTTATTTGAAGGGACAGCCATTTGTAGGGGTGTCCGAAAACATAGTGGACGTTATTGAGTGCACTTTTTCAATCCCACATTGCACTGCAACGAGTGTAAAACCGATGTACGCTCAACTGCTGTCCGAATTCGCTCAATCCTTTTCATTCACTCCTTCAAGTGAACAGTATTAGTGGACTAACATAGGCAATAGTGAATGAGGGTTTAGGGGGCGATTTCAGATTCAGCCATCATGTCCATGAATGTATCATTCTTTTCAATGAATCGATTGATCTAGAGCACAAAACAGCTCTGAATGATTAATTCATGAATTGGACATTAATACTTCTCTGATGTAATTGAACTTATAATGCCAAGATTTATGTCAGTAACAATTAAAAATCTGTCTGTTTCGTGCACAGAAGCTGCCATATGGCTTCAGAAGATTTGAAATATAGCACAAAAGTCATTTGAAATACCATTTTTGTGCTTTTATGGTTCATTTTGGGACTTGTCAGCCCCAGTCCTCGTTGATTTTCATTATGTTTAAAAGACTGACTAGAACATTAAACATTTGTGTTCCACAGAATAAAAAGTCCTATCGCTTTGTAACTAAATGAGGGTGAGTGAATGATGACAGGATTTTTTTTTTTTTTAGCTATTCCAGTAATGGTTCAGTTTAAACAGTACTAAAGATTTTATTATTGTAGAGATTCTGGATAAGTCTGCCATCATCTCACTTCTCTCCACTGTTTTGTACATTCTTTAATTTTTCCACAATTCGTTTTCTACTGTCTGTCTTTGATACATCTTTTATTCCTTTCTGATTTTCTTGTCAAATGTTTGTCGTCGGACTTGTTTTCTGTGGCACTGTAGGAACTCTTAGCGTGTCCGTGTGTATCTGTGTATTTCACTGTGTGCTATGTGTTTTAGGAGTTATGTCTGCTCCCCTGCACATCACTACTTGAGGTAATGGTACAGCAGGGCATGATTACTTCTACAGTACATGAATGGACGTATTTTGATCATCTGTATGACAAAAGACTAATACTCATTCACAACGCACCTCATAGTGTTTGACGATGTAAATGGGACATTCCAGAATCTTGCCCCACAATCATACATATACAGTATGTCAATGTTAACCTATGATTTCATTTTTAACCCTTGGCCAGCCGTAAAAGATCATTCATCGATAACATTTCACTCTTTGCACTCTAAAGCTGTTGTAAGCATTTTTAGTCAATATCACACTTAAAATTCAGAGTTTGATGAAGCTGTAAATGTTTTTTATTAGAGACTTGCCAAGTTAGCAAAGCTTGAGCGATTAGCCAGAAGTTAGCAAGATAAAGAAAACTAGCAAACAAGATAGCTAACATTGTTTACAGCAGCTTTAAAGTACCATGTTGTAGCACGTTGAGAACATCTCAGTCCTTATTTTTTGCTAAGTATGTTAATATTTGATAGAACAAGGGAAATATCAGAACTATGGCATAGTGAGTAGTTCACATGCTCTGACACATGAGCCTTAGAGACAATTTTTTTCGTCTCTCAGCTACCTATTATTAATAACATGGCCAAAAGTCAAATAAACAGAAAAGGGAAATGATTAACACACCATGAGGTTCTGTCATTGGTTCTGCTAGTCCAAAAGAGGTACAGTCTGACCTCAGGACTGATCCACACTGCAGTCAATAATGTCTGATAATCAGTCTCTCCACTCTCTCCCAGCCTCAGAGAGCATTCTCTTTCCCATCACCGGTCTACACATTGCTGTAGTTCACTCATCACGCCTGCTCCCTGGTACGCGGCCTGCCTGCTAGAGGTGTGCTTAGAATAAAGTGATGTGGAGAAGAGAGAATTTTACTTTTCCCCAGCTCAATCTTTTCCTTTACTTTTCTTTACTTGTCTTGATTCATATTATTTTCATGCTAACTAACTGGATAAGAATAAGGTGAAATATAGGAGATTTCTGTTATTTGATTCTCTCACGTCGTTCCAAATCCACATGACTGGCTTTGTTCCAAGGAAAAAATGCACACACACACACACACACACACACACACACACACACACACACACACACACCACACACACACACGCACACACGCGCACGCACACACGCGCACACACACACACACACACACACACACACACACACACACACACACACACACACACACACACGTCATTCCAAATCCACATGACTGGCTTTGTTCCAAGGAAAAAATGCACACACACACACACACACACACACACACACACACACACACACACACACACACACACACACACACACACACACACACACACACACACACACACACACACACACACACACACACACACACACACACACACACACACACACACACGTCATTCCAAATCCACATGACTGGCTTTGTTCCAAGGAAAAAATACACACACACACACACACACACACACACACACACACACACACACACGTTTTATAGTGACATTCCATAGGCGTAATGATTTTTATACAACACAAACTGTAATCTATTCCCTACACTAACCCTTAACCCCTAAACATATCCATCATAGAAAACTTTTTGTGATTTTAGATTTTTAAAAAGGATCATTTTGTATGATTTATAAGCTTGTTTCCTCATGGGGACCAGAAAAACACACACACGCACGCACGCACGCACGCACGCACGCACGCACGCACGCACGCACACACACACACACACACACACACACACACACACACACACACAAACACTGTTCAAAAGTTTGGGGTTGGTAAGAATTTTTAAAATGTTTTTGAACTGAATGTTGTTACTCACCAAGGTACAGATCATAAATACTGTAAAATATTATAATATAAACAGGGCTTGACATTAACTTTTTTGCTCACTAGCCAATGTGGCTAGTGATTTTCCAAAATTACTAGCCACGCAGCATTTTTACTAGCCACGTTTTTGTTGTTGGAAAATTACGTTTTATATAATTAAAGTTGACAATGGGGCTTAAAATGTACTAATATCATTAGCTCTGATAAGGTTGTGTGTAAAGTTTTGCATCGGGTTTTTATCAGTAAATACTGTAATACAGAGTAAAACAATTATCTGCATTAGAAACAACGAGCAAAGAATAAATTCTTTTTTTCTAAGAAAAAATCCACAATTAAGGCAACATGATTAAATCTTTATATAGGACCGTTTTGGGGACTTTGGATTGTTTGTTTTGCATCTGTATTTCCTCGGAGATCTGACTGGTTTAATAATTATCATCATGAAGCTCTGGTAGCTCTGAGTAACTGGAGATATGTCCACCTGAAACAAGTATAGGCCTACAGGTCTTTATTTTCTAGATTATTCCCACAAACGCATCTCCTGCTTTCTTTCATGGCATGATTAATTTATTAAATCATAGAATTAAATCTGGAAAGATAGTTGTGTTACGCGACATAAGGGGAGCCCTGCTAGTAGTTACACCGTGTCCCTTAATCATGAAGATATTTTTTTATTTATCTCAGCTCTGCCATTTCTCTTTATCTCGTTCTCCTGCGCATTTTTTCTACGCACTGCTCGGCCACACACACTCACGCACTGATTGAACGCTGTGTTGATGTGTGTGTGTGTGTGTGTGTGCATGCGACCAGTTGCGTGTGATGACAGAGATCGTACCATCAGGTTAAAATCAGGCGGGAGGCTGACGGTATACAGGTCTGAGGGACTGTGGCTGCCCTGTGACAGATTCAACTTTATATTGTCGTTTGACAAAAGTCTGGATGTCCTATTTGGCGCACGCACCCTCGCGCACTGCAGGAGAGCGTGAGACGCGCCTGTGGTCTGGATTCTCCTGCTATTAAAAAAGATCGCTATATCATCGCTGCCGCTGGTTAAGTTGATAATTAAGGGCAGACTAAAACAGCCCTCAGTCCGACGGCCAGTCCAAGTGTTTTGTTATTGCAGATGCCTTTTTGACAAGACAACAATTTTTCAAAACTCCAAAGTGGCTAGTTAGTGACTGTGTTACCCGCCACGGGTGAAATCCACCCGCATTTGGCGGGTTTGCGGGTGTTAATGTCAAGTCCTGAATATAAAATATTATAATAATATTGTAACAGTAACATTCTATATTCTAATATGCTGATTTAGTGATCAAGTAATATTTCTCCTTATTATCAATGTTGTAAACAGCTGTGCTGCTTAATGTTTTTGTGGAAACCATGTTGCTTTTTTCAGGATTCTTTAAATAATAGATTTATTTTTCATTTGAACAATTTGAAATAGAAATGTTTTGTAACATTATAAACATATTTACTGTCACTTTTGACAATGAAATGTAGGCCTACTGGTCCCAAACTTTTAAACCTTCATTTAGTTCACTTTTAAGTTGAATTTCCAGTTTAAAAATTTCTCTTTTGAAGAACAGGTTTGGAATGAGATGGGGGTGAAAAAGTTATTTTGAGAGTAAACTACTCCTCAAAAGGAAGGAATAGTTAGTAAGTCATTAAACCTGGCAAACCCCTCTAAATATTCTACACTTGTTGTGTAACGCAGGTGTAGAATGCATGATTAAACTTCATTACCCAAACCATTGTTCACAAACTTTTGCAGGATGAGTAAAGCATGACCATGACTAACCTTTGTAATCTGGCATACATAAAGACCTTCTTTTTATTTATTCAACACTATTTATCCAGTCCTTGAATCTTCTTGGACAAACACTGGTCCAAGAGCACTAATATTTAGACCAGCAGCACTGAAACTTTTCACTATTTGTATCACTCCGCATTTCTGTCGTAGTTGAAACCAGCTCATGAGTCAAGACCCAGAAAAGGTCTTAGAGACAAGACAGAATCCACATGCTCCTGTATTGTCATGGTCTTGGTCCTCGCCCTCGTGTCTAAATCCAAGACTATATTTTCATGGTCTCGGTCCTCAAGTCTTAGTCCAAGGCCATATTTTCATGGTCTTGGTCTTGTCATGGACTCAGGAGCATGAACTTGTCTCGACTACAACGCTGTTAGCTTGTGTAAGTTGCAGCCATCCAAAATTAAGCCCATTTTTCAAATCAATTAGAATTTTCATGTGAAAGCAAATACAAAATCACCATCACGAAAGGGGGTCTCGACATGGATGGAGACTAACGTCAACACCATGCCTAATTGTTTTATTTAAATTTGTCTGTCTGAGGCTAATAGATTTGTTTCCTTAAATCTTCTCTTTACTAGTAAAGAACAGCAACGTTCTCTAAAGATGATGTCCGTGTGGGAGCAGCGCACCACCCAGATTCGGAAGCACATGCTGGCCAGCAGCGAGGCATTGTACCAAGAGGATCTCAACCCCAGACTGACTTCCAACCTCCACCTCCGCCCTGACATCAAAACCCACCTGGACCGGCCTCTGGTGGTGGAACCTCACTGTGACGGCCGCATTAGCCCTAACAGAGGCTGGGACAAACCCCAGAATTTGCAAGGGGAGGGTGGCACGCCGGAGGAACGAGTACCCCCTGGGATGGAGCCCCCGCAGTCGCATGCACCACGCAAGCACCACCGTCACAGGGAGCGTCCCTCCAATGAGACCAATGAAAATGGTGACAGCGGACATGGCAAAGAAGGCCGGCATCACGTCCATCACAGCCGGAGTAAGGAGCGTGATGGGACACGGTGTAAGGAGGGGAAGGGCGAGGGAGGCCGCAGACATCACCACCAGAGCTCAGTGGACGAGGGAGTGGGAGGTGGGGAGAGAGAACACCGTCACCATCACTCCCACAGGCATAACAGGGAGGGCAATGGGGTGGTCAGTGCTGGGGGGAAGAGCGAACGGCGGTCCAGGCAGAAGGAAGGCTCACGATCAGGAACAAGAGAGGGAGAGAGGTGCTCCAGGGGGGAAAACGGAGGTAATGGAGGGCGGAGGCGGCACAGGCCGCGAACCAGTAAAGCTCAGTCCACACTGGAAGGAGAGGAGCAAAAAGAGAATGGAGAGAACGAGGAGGGCAAGTCTGCCAGTCACAGGTAAAACTTTTTTCTCAAATAGTTTTTAAAAGATGTAACTTTTTAAAATTATTTCTTAGTTTGATAAGCACATTTGTTCTAAAGTTTACAAAGAAAACTGAACCATGTTCCACTAGCTACGACACTAGTGAACATATTTGTATATATTTTTTTATTATTTCTTAGCTTGAACAGCACATTTGTTCCCAAGTTGTACAAAGAAAACTGAACCATATGCTGAACCAGTGATCTTATTCGTATTATGAGCAATGATGCCTCTAGATGTATGCCTCTGAATGTATTTGAATGAGAATGATTTATTCACTTAAAAGATTGTCTTTTCAGTTCAGAGTCTTTCATGACCAAAAATCAAAGTGTAAATTTGGTTTGACTCCCTGCTCCAGGCACATGGACATGGGAGGAGATTCATTGGCTATAAATCCCCATCAGCCTTCAGTTGGGAACCGATGGTGTCTTGAGAAACCAGAAGACTCGGACAACAAGCGAAATATTGGTCAGACTGGAGGAATGGGCACACACATACCTGTGACCATCACATCTCCCCCAGGAGAAACGACCCTTATTCCCAGTTAGTATTACTCATATAGCCATATCAGGTCATGATGGCTAATTTTAACTCATTTTACACTCACTTCTGTGTGCCATTTTTTCAAGGGTCTTAAAGGGACAGTTCACCCAAAAATGAAAATTATGTCATTAATTACTCACCCTCATGTCGTTCCAAACCCGTAAGACTTTCGTTCATCTTCGGAACACAAATTAAGATATTTTTTATTAAATCCGATGGCTCAGGGGGGACTCCATTGACAGCTCTTTAATTAACACTTTGAGGGGCCAGAAAGGTAGGAAATACATTGTTAAAATAGTCCATGTGACTACAGTGGTTCAAACTTAATTTCATGAAGCGACGAGAATACTTTTTTGGACCAAAAAAAACAAAATAACTACTTTATTCAACAATTTCTTCTTTTCCGTATCAGTCTCAGACGCTCGTTCACGAGAGCACCAGTGTTTAAAAAATAAATATATCTTTTTAAATATATGCTTGTGATGATGGAGTGGGCGTTCTGACACATGACCCGCAAACACAGGGCTGTGTTTACAAACAGAGGAAGACGTACGCAAGGTCTCGCATGTGTTGTGGTGCTCTCGTGAACGCGCGAGTGAGGAACGACATGAGGGTGAGTAATTAATGACAATGTTGGTCTAACAAAAGTGACATTTGTTTGTCTTCTCAGTGAACAGTATAGACAGTGAGACGATGCCCATGACTGAGAAGAATCTGGAGGATCTGAACCAGAGCAGTACTCGTCCCATCCTCCCTTTCAGCTCCATGTTCATCTTCAGCCCAAACAATCCGTGAGTCTGTGTATAGCAGTTCTAGGGAACATGTCTGAAAAAACTTTCAAAACCATGTGTATTTGAACATTTATTCCAGTGCAATGTCACAAATACTGTTGTTAGAGCACTGAACCAGAAATATCCCTTCAACAATTTTTTTTGGTTGCATGACAGTAGCTTACATTCAAAAAAGGCTTTCCAGTAACAAGCTATTTTTTGTCAACAAGTAGCAGTGTAGCATGGGACAGTCAAGTGAGGATATCAAGTACACGCCTGATATCAAGCAGACTTGTAGCTCATTTTAAAGTCACGATGAAATGGAAGTAGCAACAGACATTTTCCATTTTGTACATGTACATCCAAGTGAAACAGAATATATCAAAAAAGAAAAAGATATGAGGCTGGCACTTCTATCCATCTGTTGTTGATTGGATGGAAGCAGATCTTGTTGTGAATTGTAAGAAAGGGGCGTGGTTTCAGCAGGCTAAATGATTAGAGAAGTCCAGCATTCGTCACCAGAGAGTCTGTCGTTTTTCCGGAAGATTAAATTATGGAATTTTGGTTTAAAGTTATTAGGTAAATAAAAAATAAAAAAAATTAAACATGCATGGATAAATCATTCACACTAAGATAAATAACATGCATTTAGAAAATATATTGAAAACAGAAAATACAGTGAATTTTCATTTCATGCCAACATTGATTGTTGCTCCTACTGTAAATTATGAGTAGCAAAGTAGCTTCCTTAACACTGGTGAGTGGCTTCTTAAACTTTCACATACAGCATTTGTAGATGGCACCTGGCAAACCACCAATAAATGAATATCTGCAAACGTTTTTGCTTATTACTTGTCTTAAACATCCCTAAGAATGATTGTAAAGTTTGATTGTGTTTGTTTAAGGTGAAATCTTTAAGATCGTTTGAGTCTAAAAAGCATCCAACCCCATAAACCTCCACGTAAAGCGTTTTTAATGGGCAATTGCCAAATGCAGCTGTCTGCCATGGGCCCTGTTGGTGTAACAATATAGGATTAGATTTATTTGACTATATATTTATGCCTCAAGAGTGTTGACCTGACCATGTTATTATTACTGAATTAATCATTAACCTCTTAGACCTTGCCTTGGCCAGCATGAAAATATGAATTATCGGTGGTTAATTAAATGTATCTGTCTGTAGATTTAAAGTAATGTTTAGGTGTCAGACTTCATTATGTAATTGCCTTCAGCCTCATAGTGTGTGTTTTTTTGTGCAGGGTGAGGCGTCTGTGCCATTACATTGTGAGTCTGCGCTACTTTGAGATGTGTATCCTGGTGGTCATTGCCATGAGCAGTATAGCCCTGGCTGCGGAAGACCCAGTCCTAGCCAATGCTCCTCGGAACAATGTGAGTTGCTCATATGTTTCGTCTGTGCTGGCCTTGCTGTTTAAAGTCAGATTTTATCAGTGTTTGACCTCATTTTCCAATATGTCCCAAATGACTGATGATCCTTTTACTCTTCGCTTCATAGGTCCTAAAGTATTTGGACTATGTCTTCACTGGTGTTTTCACATTTGAGATGGTCATTAAGGTAATTTTATTGTCAGTGTTTAATTGGATATCTCACAGGAGATGTGATCCAAAAGTCCTTTTATGACCCGAGATGGGGATATTTGGTGCCAGTCTCTCTATGTCAAGTCAAGAAACCTTTATTTATATAGCGCTTTTTACAATACAGATTGTTTCAAAGCAGCTTTACAGTGATAACAGGAAAATAATCAAACAAAGTTTTTTCTGCTGTACAGCAGATCTAGAAGAAAATAGTGTCATAGTCCATCTTAAGTAAGTTCAGTAAGTGATGGTTAATTTTTGTTGTAAAAAGTTATTAATTTAGTTCATTTATATATATAGCCACTCTGGAGAAAACAGTGATGTCATCATCCAGCTCAATTCAGTTCTTATATAATGATGTCAATGCAGGCAGATCAATAATATTGTTAAATATTTAGTGCACCCAACTAAGCAAGCACATTGTGGAGCACATTGACCCATTTTTATATCAGGCATGTTGCAAACTCTGTATTTTCATAAATTACTAGTCAGGGGTTTGCCTGATCGACTGGTCAACTTGTTGGTCTAATTAAGGTGGTTCACATAGGATATGTTCTTGTGATCAGTTAGATGGAGTGCAACTTGAAATACATCTTGAGACACATTTTTAAAAACTGAACTGACATATTTTTAAAAACGCAACACTTATGGCGTAAGACATAAACAAGAAGTTCATATCAAATTACTTGTATTTCAGACAAAGTTTGAAAAGTTAATTTGTATTTTTTTGCTCTCCAGTACAGTAACTGACAGACTTTTAACAAATAAATCGGTCAAATATCTATAACATTTTATTGTACCAAACGGTCATATTCTTGACAATAAAAGACTTACTAGGACTCTGTATAATAATGGGAACATTGCTCACAGCAAGCTATATGAAGTCTGTCAGAAATTGTCTTGAAATGTATTGATACAGGCAATTTGTTACTGAAATAGTGCTTTGATGGCTGTAGTGATGGGTCGAGGTTTTACCCTCAATAATCTTTCATATTTATGCTTCTCTTTTGAAAAGATGGTGGATTTAGGTTTATTGCTGCATCCTGGTTCCTACTTCAGAGACCTGTGGAATATTCTGGACTTTATTGTGGTCAGTGGTGCACTGGTGGCATTCACATTCTCGTAAGTTGCCTTTCATTTACAAAAACCTACACAAATCCCTATAACTTAGAGCACTTTCAACTAAAAACTTTACTTAAGCATGTTTGAATTTTCATCATTGATCTTGACTAAAATACTTTGTTTCACTAAAAAACTTGACTAAAGTACTTTCGTTTAATTTGAGTCACCTATTAGAATATTTTTACAGGTTTTCCTCTACACTCATTCCCACAGTGTGACAAGAGTGTCTTTATCTATCTTTGTATTTCACATTCAAAGCTGGACATTTATTATGTGTTAAATTCCTCTCGTTCATTATTCCTCAAGAAAATTAAGCTTTGATTAAGGTTTTTGCCAACTCTCACTGATCCACTGACCTTCCTGTTTTTCTCTCAGTGGTGTGGGTCAGTTGACATCACTTTATTGCACGTTTGAGAATGCAGTCTCAAAAAGGTGTGTGTGTGTGTGTGTGTGTGTGTGTGTGTGTGTGTGTGTGTGTGTGTGTGTGTGTGCGCGACCTTATAAAGGAGTTGAAAGGAGCCATTGAAATGCTTTAGATTAAAGGAAATGCTATTAGCTGCTATAATAATCACTTACCAGTTCAACAGAAATAGAAAAGAGCTGTAATGTTATGATATGCTGGTGCTGTATTGTTTTATGAAATCACTGGGGTTTTTGACTTCACATGATGCCCAAACCCCTCCACTGCCTGACACCTAATTTCATTACAAAGACTAGAAATTGTTGATGATATCAATCAGCTCTGTGATAAAAGGCCTCAAGGAATGTACTTCTTACTTTATTTATATTATATTCATGTATATATTTCAATCTGGGTGCATTTCATTTTGTGATTGGAATGAGATACTCGTTTGGTGGTGTCCCCACCAAGCTTCTTAACTAATTTAACCAGCAAGACTTTCTTGTTCAGCGTGAGAGTGAGATCAGAGCTCAGAAATTGTTTCCCGCCACATCAATTTATTTTCGATCAGTAGGCGGAGAAGAGATATACCTAGAATATTGCTTCAGAATAAAGGGGTCTCAGCGCTTTATTGACTATTCTGTCCTTCTTCCTGTTCGTTTTTATGTTCGTTGCTGTGTTGTCATGTCAAAGGCGTGTTAAATGTGAGTAAATTAGTGTGCTGTCACTGACTTTCCTCTCTTCCTCTGTTTCTCTCTGCCTGGAATCGCATGAAGGAGCTTCATGGGGTAACGCCTTAACTCTCTCTGTGTCTTTGTTTCTGTCTCTGTCTCTCCCTTTCACTGTTCGTCTTGCCTGTCACTGTATGAGTCAAATAATACTTAGCCCATAGGCAAGTGTTGAAGCATGGGAAGTGTTTCAGCCTCTCCATAATCCATAATTTAGCATCACTCGCACATTCTCAGCAAACGAGCTTGATTCTTCTTCTTCATGTCATTTAATTATCCGTTGTCAGTGAGGGCAGCCACTATTGATATCTTACTGTTAAAGATTCCTACCATTTTCAGTAGGTCTACAGTACTTACTGAATATGGAGCATCCTGGACGATACCCACAGTGACCTCAGACAGGATGATCAGTGCATGTGTCATATCATATCAAAGAAGACCTGTTCACTTGTGTTGGAGTGGTATATCAGGGCAGGTCTGGCTCTCTTTAGGCCAACGATTGAAACATCGTTCACTTCAAACATCACATCGGAACTCCATTGAATTGGCAGGCATGAGAATACAATCATATTTTCATGCTCATCTTTCTGCATGTTTTTAGATGTGGTACTGCAAATGTGGCTGCTGTGATTGGCCAGATCTTTAACAGTTAAAGCGTAAAATAGAGTTATAACTAGGGATGCACTGATTACAATTCTTTACTGCTTTGACGTAAAATTGATGTAAAATTAAAACACTAAAATATAACACTATAATGTATGATTTTTTTTTTTTAATTATATATTTTTTATGTAGAATGGTTATTCATTTTGAAATTTTGAAAAGCTCAATTTAGTTTAAAATGGAATAAAACTGTCTTATTAAATAACTTGTGTTTTTAAGATTAACTTTGTCAATGTTAGATGACGGACAGAAAATGTGATCCAAATGTTAAAATAGGGGAAATAAGCCGTAACAATTAAATTTCCAATATCAACTGATACATTTAAAATCTCAAATATTATGAGCTTATAAACGATATGATACCAAGATATCATGCATCCCTAGATATAACATTTTGCCCATGTGCCAACTGACCAAAACTAACAGTTGTACAATAAAGTATAACAATAATGCTATACATTTTAGGTTTATAACCATTTGCTGGCATCTTTCAACCATTCTCAGGATTCATAAGTGTGATATGAATCACATCTACAGCTCCACCATCTCTTATAGTCGGGCATGTCTTGATATTCGCACCAGATCTTGTTTGTGTTGGTTTTCAGATCCACCCTCAGATGTTCCCTCTGTGTCAAGTGTCTCCTACAGCTGCCTCTGCAGACTCCAGCAAAAGAAGCTGTCATTCTGTTACACCCTTAAAAGAAATGAACGGCAGTTGGAAGTGTCTGTTTCTCCCACCATACAAAGCCTCTTCCTCCTTTTTGACAGTTTCCAAAACATTTGCCTAAAACACTGCCACAATTTCCTTTTTCTCTAGCGTACAGTCATTATGCCTCATATTTTAGTCTCACAAAGGAACGTGATGGCGCTCGTGATAGTCTCATTGAAATATCATGTGCAATATTCTGAAAGGATGATGTGGTTTACTGTTAGTGCAGAGGTACTTTCTGTTCTCAGCATGTCATAATGTTTTGCCTTTTGCTTTGTGTTCTTCTCATTTATTAGATCACATCAAAGCGTTAACAGGTGGGGAACCCCCAATATTCTCTTTTCTCCTTGACAAATCTCTATTCTTCATTGTCCCAGGGCTGACTGGGATAATGTTCTTTACTTTCACTACATATTAGTAGAGAGAGAGTGTCTGTACAGGGTTGGAGCCTCTACAATAACACTGATAGCTTTCATCAGAACCTCGTAGTGAATGTTGTACTGATGTGAAACAACATTTCTCCTCCATAATCGTTATCTGGGGTCCTGTGAAAGTTACCAGGGTGTCCAGTGGGACGTTATTGAGGCTCTTTATAGTTTGTTGTGGGTTTTGGGGATAAACATCAGGCCCTGTACAGTAATTGCATGCTAGACTAATGTGCATCAGGGAGTTGCATGACCTTGCTGAGCCCTCTGATTGGGCCAAAGGAGTAACTTCACCATGCTGATTGGTGACCATGCTGTAAGGTCTCTGCTGATTGGCTGTTAGATTGGTGTTCACTGGACTTTTAGAAGGATGTATGAACTGTGCATGTGTGAGTAGACATTGGCACTTTCTAAGGGTGAAGATGTAACTGTTCATTATTGTAAATGCTAGATATCTGCAAATGTAATATCACTTGCTCTTGCACATGGAAAGGTCTGTTGTAGTTGAAGCTCATTTTGGTATTTGTGCTATGAAGGGGAATCACTGCTTGGGGATTTTTCTATTGTAAGCATTTTCACAATCATTTCTTGAAGTTATTTTCTGCTGATTCATCTGTGAAACATGAAAGTTGCGGTAGTTTGAGCGGATTGATGTACAGCGCTGCCATGAGCGACGGTAGGAAATATCTGGTCGCAGAATGTCACAATTAACCAATCAGAATCGAGCAATACAGAGAGCCGTGTAATAATTAGTTGTATTGTAAATTAAGATAATTGGGAAAATCAATCAATACAGAAATAGTTGATATTATCTGCAGTTTATTTTGTCAGACATCCACCAAAACACATGCCCTGCATCAAAATAGGGGCTTAGTAAAGGTTATTTGAATGAATTTGATGTCTCACAAATAATATATGATTCAGTTTGCTCTTTGCCTGCATTCGATATAATGCGAAGGGCTTCAGTTATTTCATATGACCATTGAGTATTTCCTCATGATTCAGTTATCGACTATGCTTGTCCTTGCAGTTACTTCATTAAATGACATTGTAAGCTTGGCGGTTATGATTTGAGTGTTTAGGAGCTAAAGCATGACTGCTCTTTTCATTAAGGGTGAAATAACTTGAATTACATTTTATTTAGCCTTCCACTTTCTTTTTTTGCTGTAAGCTCATGCATTGTATTCAAATCTATGCAGTCAGTTTATCAAGTTGACACATTTGAAGCATGTCAGCTTGATATAACCTCAAAACAGCATTGGTTCCTGAAAGAAACAATGCCCTTTTTTCAGGGTGCGGTTTCTTTGTTATCATTGGTGGTGTGTTGTTGTGTTAGAATCTGATGCACAGCAGCATTTGGATTGAATCCATGTTGCCTTTCTTATTGTTTGCATGAATAGCACTGATAGTAAGGTATCATTCAATATCAGGCTAACATTTCTGATAGAGGGCGTTTAATGCAGATATTAACTATTTTACGTGCATGCAATGTATTTCATACTCTGTCACCAAAGCATGTGCTTTTGTGAAATAACACCAATCCATTAGTGGAGTGATCTAAAGCTATGACACTAAAAGATGCTCATTTATTAGAGATTCATCTGTTGTGTTTGTCAGTATAAAAAGGTGAGTATGTTTAGTCTAGTGTCAGTTAGTGCTGCATTTTTGATATTTTAACCGAAGGGAACATTTACATCATGTTTACTCACATTCTCATGTGTTTTGTCTGGATATGTATAAATCCTTTGAAGAAGGCTGACTACAGCATGTGTTGTGTTTGATCCTGAGTTTACTGAGCTTTTGCTTGTTTTGACTCGTGTAGAGGAACCAAGGGCAAAGACATCAACACGATCAAGTCCCTGAGGGTGTTGCGAGTCTTGCGACCTCTGAAGACCATTAAACGTCTACCAAAACTGAAGGTACATATTTTGTTGTCAACATTAAGGGAAGATCAATCCTAACATGAAATGTATAAATCAATACATTTTTCTTTAAATATATATTTTTTAAAGAAGTAACTTATGTGACTGTATTTGATTTAAATTAAAAAACAGTAAAAACTGTAATATTGTTAAAAATTATTACAATTTAAAATGACTGCATTCTCTTTGAATGTAGTTTAAAATGTAATTTATTCCTGTGATGGAAAAGCCTGAATTTTCAGCAGCCGTTACTTCAGGCTTCAGTGTCACATGATCCTTCAGAAATCATTCTAATGCTTATTTGGTTCTCAAGTAATATTCTTATTATTATCAATGTTTGATACAGTTCTTTATGGGATGAATTTAGTCTCAAAATGATTAACACATGCACACACAGTTATCCATGAACTTGATACATTTTGCAGATGTTTTACTATCCACAACCAAATGCCTTTCAACTTACGTGTGCAAAATTTGTACAAATAGAGACATTTTTGGGAATACAAATGTTTTCTTTTGTATTTTAGTGTATCATAATTTCTGCATGCAACAAAGACGTGCATATGTGGATCAGGTGACGCCTGCATTCATTGAAGTCTTTTCTGAGTAGATCTCATTTGATTCATTTGAGGGCGATTTCGGACACAGCCAGATTCTCATGAGACTGCATTCAGCTTTATGACTTGAGTTGACTAGTAATGAACAAAAGTGTATTTTTATGCGTGTCTGCTCTCTCTCTCAGGCCGTGTTCGACTGTGTGGTGAACTCCCTGAAGAACGTGTTGAATATCCTCATTGTCTACATCCTGTTCATGTTCATCTTCGCTGTCATTGCTGTGCAGCTCTTCAAGGGCAAGTTTTTCTACTGCACAGACGAGTCCAAGCGCCTGGAGAAAGACTGCAGGTAGAGTGGGATTAAGGGGCCGTTTACATGACACCATTTTCATTTCTTTTTTTTGCCTTTTTGTGCCTTTATCAGATAGGACAGTAGAAATTTTGACAGGAAAGCGTTGGGTAGAGAGAGAGAATCAGCAAAGGACCTCGAACTGGGAATCGAACTAGGGTCGCTAGAAGCGCAGTTGCGCTATATGTCGCGCGCTAACCACAAGGCTACTGGCGCCGACCACGACACCATTTTCAACTAAAAACAGAAAACTTTATTTGCGTTTTGACCATTCATTTACACAACAGCGATTGGGGACCTGAAAACGCAAACTTTTGAAAACGGGATTCAAAGTGCAAGGTTTTGTAACGATACCGTTACCGTCTCTCTGTGTAAACTAAAAAAATGTGAAATTGTGAAAACGTTTAACGTGTTTAATCTATAGGCTGGTAGTATTTCTTTACAAAGTGACATTGCCAACTACTGGCCTGGCATGCATAATACAGCGTTTTTAGTCATTTTTCACGGATCTGTATGATCGTTTTGTATGCGAAAATGCGGGGTTTTTTTTGTTGATTTTTAGTACATCGTTGTCGTGTAACCATACCCTAATACAGGAGCACATCTCACACCTGCAGCTCTCCCTGTAGTAATGGAGTAAAAGTGTTGGGTCCCACAACTATAGAACCTCTGGAAATAGTTTTGATGTTTTCAAAACTATCAAGGACATTCTTAAAACAAGCCCTGTAAAATAAAATTGTGGACATTTCTGTAGTGATTGTACATTTCTCTAATTATGCTTTGCTCTAAAATACTTCCCCGTTTGCATTTTGTGAATAAAATATAAAAATATTCTTTCAAATCTTTAAAAAATAAACATTTTAATCCATCTTTCAAGTGTGCTGATAACACAATTAAGCAGTGCTTTGAAAAATTGAAGTATAGATATTTCTTTTTATACTCTGTCTCTGTTGTCATTGTCTTTGTGCTTATTAGAGGGGTGTTTCTGGATTATGATAAGGATGACGTGGCGGCCCAGCCTAGGGAGTGGAAGAAATATGAGTTCCACTACGACAATGTGCTGTGGGCGTTTCTCACTCTTTTCACCGTTTCTACTGGAGAGGGCTGGCCCACGTAAGTCAGCTGACATGTCATGGTCCCTAATTACATTTATATCACAGATTTGATGGTATTTTTTGGTATACTTGGTATAAATAGTACAACCATTTGCTATTCAGTATGTTTTGCTGGGATTAGAAACCCATAAAAGCTTCTGTCCTCTTCAAACACTTCCCTTGTGTCCTCTGACCCCCTCAGTGGCCTTTTATTCTCTCACTTTGAAGGCCATAATCAGTTTGAAGTGGTGCTCTTTGAGGCTCTGTGATACTGGTAGAGCACAGCTCTCAGGGGGCCGAGTAGGCAGACGTTCATGAATCAGCATCAGCCCAAACTCACTGCCAAACTCATGAATGTGCTGGACAAGCCTTTGTACTGTAATTGACTGTGATTTATTGAGTTGTTCACAAGCTTGTTGGGGTCAGTGTTCTTCTTCCCCTGGTGTGCAAGTCTGTTTTCTTCCCTGCCCTCTCAAGTTTTAATCGTTTAATTAGATCATTTCAGTGTATTAGTAATTGAATGATGAATGATTTGTAAAAATGTCTCTGGTTAAGACCCATTGTCACAATTTGGAGGAACTCACTTGCTTAAATTTAGGTTTTTTTATGTTTATTACGTTGTCCGCACTGCTAATGAAAACAAATCTGTTAAATTAATCAAACCTAACCAGTTAAAACTGTGTGATTATACTGTGATTTCATTGTCTTAGATCTACAATTTGAGGGTAAAGTAAAACTATGTATGTCTGTCTTCCACAAGGTACTTTATCAACTTTAGAATGATTTAATGTTGTCTTCGCACAGGGTTTTGAAGCACTCTGTAGACGCCACTTTTGAGGACCTGGGTCCCAGTCCAGGCTACCGCATTGAGATGTCCATTTTCTATGTGGTCTACTTTGTAGTCTTCCCCTTCTTCTTCGTCAACATCTTTGTGGCCTTGATAATCATCACATTCCAAGAACAGGGTGATAAGGCCCTGTCAGAGTGCAGTCTGGAGAAGAATGAGGTATGACTGAATAACGTTCAGACATGGTCGCCCCACAAAATCCACAGTATGTTACCAACTCATTCTTGAAATCCTACCCTGAAGACAAAATATAGCTATGAACTGTTACAAAATCCTAAAAGAGAAAAAAATTTGTAATTAGGACAAATAATATTTTTTTTATAATGTCATGCAATATAATGTCATATAATGTAATATAATATAAAATTTCCTAATTTCACTTGCAATTGGCAGGTGTGGTGAAAGTTTTTGCATTTGGTATTTGACATCATTAAAAATATGATGGACAATATTATTATTTTGTCTTCACTTTTTATCGCAGGTGCAGTTATACCTAATCCAATTTTTTTTTTAAAGGTCAAATTATATTTTAATATAATATAATTTTACTGAAAATATATTTTTATAAAATGTGTATTTTTTATTAATTTATTATTATTATTATTATTATTATTAGAATTAACTTCTAATATAAAATAATGTTTATTGGAAAGTAAAATAAAATATTTTCTTAGTTCAGATTCGAACAATTTATCAACAAAATGAAAGTTGCTTTTAGGCTGACGGTAAGAGATACATAGACAAACATTAATCTTCCTCTTACAAACACTGGAGGAGTTTTATAGTGTTTAATGATGTAATACGGTACCTACAGTCAAGCCAGCCATGGTAACAGTTGCAGATGGCCAGGTAGGGAATTTGGACAGAATTAATGCATGTGCCTGCGGCGGACCACACACACACACACCTAAACACATGTTTAGAAACCGGTATACATTCATACAGTGACGCACAGTGTCTAAAGACACACACAGAGAGAGCCAGTCCCATGGAAGAGCAGTCAGCAAGATGTTCCTGCCCCATTTCCTCTGAGGCCCCATTAGACGGGCCCAGTCGTCTGCAGAGCCTGTGCTGTTTCACTCTCTCCCTCTCCATATGCCAGCCTAACATGACTCACAAACTGTGGCTAAAAACCCAGACCTCAGGAGAAGTAATTTATCATCTACATTCACAGCAACGCAGCCAGAAAATATCAGCTCAATTACGAGTCTATTTTCTTGTTCTTCCACAGGTTAGACTATATCTTCCACAGTTGTTGTCATTGCTCTTTTTATGACATTTCAGATTAGTTGTGATTATGAGAAGGAAAATGTGACTTTAGCCTGATTCTGAAAGATAAAGATGGAAAACAGTAGTTGTCTGTGTGTCTGTATTGCGAATTAATTCCCTTTTTGCTGTTTCTCTTCTCAGAGAGCCTGCATCGACTTTGCTATCAATGCCAAACCGTTGACCCGTTACATGCCACAGAACCAGCTGTCCTTTCAGTACCGCTTGTGGAAGTTTGTGGTCTCTCCACCATTTGAGTACTCCATCATGATCATGATTGCTCTCAACACTGTGGTGCTCATGATGAAGGTCATTCGGTCTTTTCTCTTTCAATAACACTAGAGTACTTGACAGCTATGAAATATTCATTAATTTTGCACATTTCCTTTTTCTAACCATTTGGTGATTCATAAAAAGTATTTACAGTACCATTCAGAAGTCTGAGATCAGTAATTTCTTAACATTGAAAATAGTAAGAAATGAAATATCACCAAATCAGCGTATTGCATGCGACACTAAAGACTGGACTAATGGCTGCTGAAAAATTTTATTTGTAATATGTCACTATTATTCTTTTTACTCCATTTCTCCTTTTGATAAAAATAAATGCAGCCTTGGTGAGCATAAGAGACTTTTTTTTTTTTTACTGACCTTAAACTTTTGAACAGTGGTACTATACATCATGCTTTTTTATTAATTAAAATAATCATTTCTACTGTAATATGCAACATTTCTGCATCACAGTAAGGCATATCTATAGATAAATACCATTGAGAATAAGAATTACAAAAAACTCAAAAGTAAAACAATCTAGGAAAATTATGGTTTTGTGGGTAAAATGTGCATATTTTTGTAATGAAAAATATAATTTTCTACTTTTTCAGCATTCTTTACTCATCTCACTTGATCAAATAAGCACTGATTGTCAGGTGTGGGGGTGGTGAAAGGAGCGAGGACTCAAGTGCAGAGTTGATGGGCTTTATTTTATTAATAAAAATAAAACAAAATCAACCCCAAGGGGGATGATTTGACGCAGGGAAACACACAGTGTACAGACAACGACGAACCAGCACAGGACTGCAAACACAGGGAGAATAAATAGGGAGAGCAAACAGGAGGTAACGAGGGAGGACAGGTGGGGCAAATTAATCAATAATCAGGTAATAAGATGGGAGGGACAATCGACAGGAGAGCACATGGCACAAGGAAACATACATGACAAGCCATGTGCTCACACCAAACATGACTTGAACACAACCACATGGCCAGTAAAACAAATCACAAGCCATGTGCTAACACGAGACATGAACACACAGCCAATGAGAACACTCATAAGCCACGTGTTCACACAAAACAAGACAACAGAGTGATAAACTCAAGCTGCATGCAACACAGCACAAGACAAAACAGGAGTGTCAGGGCTCTGTCACAAAACCAAGAAATAGACTAGACAGAAGTGACAGAACCCTGACTGAGATTCTCCCCAATACTTTTATCAATACATTTAACACAACTTTATGGACAAAATCTAACCTGTTTATCACAGTTGGTTTTGCTGATAACTTTTTGTTTTAACAAAATAAAACAAATGATACTCAAATAAATAAAACATTTCCCTTCTTCTTATACTTGCAGTTCCATGGGGCGAATGAGTCTTACGAAGCAATGCTCAAGTATCTCAACATTGTCTTCACTGCTCTCTTTTCAATGGAGTGTGTTCTCAAGATTATTGCTTTCGGCCCCTTGGTAAGTATCATCACTGATACCGTCAATAACATTATGCACATTAGTCCAAAAAGAGCTGAACCTAAAAGCAAGGAAAATTTCACCCAAAAACAAAACTAACTGCTGTCAAAGCCATTTGACAGCTTTTGAGGAACAGATTCACTGAGCATCATAGTAGCTAGGTGAATCAAGGTGAACTAATCTTTTAATTCACTGTAAAACGTTTCTATGCTAGAGTGTGAAATTGTAAGCCTCTCCAACCTGTCCCTGAATTATCTCTCATTCTCTTCCTCACAGAATTACCTGAAAGATGCCTGGAATGTGTTTTGACTTTGTGACTGTGCTGGGCAGCATCACTGACATCTTAGTCTCTGAGATTAAGGCAAGTGGGCGCACTGAGCTCTGTGTTTGAGAAAGGTCTCAGAGCTAGACCAAGTGAAATATCAGACAGCAGAGATAGGCTGAGAAGAAATGCCCAAACATAGATGATGATGAGCTGGATAACATCACAGCTTTGGCTCTAGCTCGGGAACAGAAGGGAGATAGACCTCTGTGTTGTTGTTTTACAGATAAAACGACAGTAATAGAGTAACTAAATCGCTTGACCAAATCGCTAGTTTGTGACTTTGATTTGTGTTTTATGATGTTATGAAGTCTTATGTTGTATTATGCTGTATGTCTTGACGTCCTTGTCATTGTCAAAATCTGCTACTGATGGTAATTGTGTTTGTTCTGTAACTATATTTGTGCGTGATGGCTGTTCTTGTTCTCCTGTGTTCCTTAAATGTCTTCACTCAAATCTTGGCTTGCTCCTGCCACGATTTAACATCTTCATGTATAGACAACGGTGAGTTGCTCTCTTGTATTTGATCTTAGGTCTATTCCACCCTGCATGGAATGAAAAAATGCATTTTGCAGATATATTGTGAAAATATGATATTTTTTGACAATATCAAAAAATGCATTACTATTACAGACATATATGACACAGGATAAGGTTCTCCCTTTTTAAAGCTTCAAATTTACTGAAGATAACGCAACATAATTTTTCACAATCACCCAATGGTTGTCAGTTGAACATATAGTAAATAGGGTCACTGCTTACCGTGGATCGACCGTTAGTGGTGTCAACAATAATCGATTCGGCAATGCATCGCAATGCGGGAAATGCACAATTCAGCATCGATGCGGCAAAGTGCCATAATCGATTATTTCACTGTTTATTTTCTGGCTTTGGACAATAAAGTTTTGAAATTTCAATTACTTCCGGGGGCATAATAACAACAATAAAGATGGCTGAGGTGGAGGGAGATGACCGCGTTTGAAAATGCCATATTCAATACCCTGTACCAATCAATTTTATTTAATTTAATGACATTGATGTCAAAGATACAGGAGTTATAATAGCAGCCAATAAAATCTGTTGTTCAATATGCTTGTATTGCCTCATGACTGATGAAAAATGTGCCTTGTTGTGTGCAGTAGAATTTTGATGCATCGCAATGCATCGTAGAATCGAATTGAATCGAATCGTTACCTGGTGAATCGTAATCGAATCGAATTGTGAGGGCAGTGCCAATGCACACCCCTATCGACCGTGGATATATTTTTGTCTGGATTGTCGGCATTGTTGTTTTAGGACCAACAAAAGTTATTGATCTAAGAACACACCCTACTTGACAAAACTATTCCCCTAAAATATTCCCTAAGAATCCGGAATACACTGAATCCAGTGTCAATTTAAAAGGTCTGGATGTGTTAGGGATTTCCAAACTTTTGTGTCTGCTAGATCCCTTTGATCTAAAATATTTGCTTGAACCTCCTGAGATTTTTTATTAATATTTAAATAAATTAACAACATATCACATATTCATGGTTGGTTAGTGTTCACAGAACATGAAGTTAAACAAATAAAATATTGCTTTTTTTTACTTTTTTTTTTTTTACAAGTGATTTATTTTGATTGCTTGTATTGTAAATTATTTATTTGAGTTTTTACAAATTTTATAATTTAATTATTAGCTAGTATTCATCAACTCTCAAACTCTTGCAGTTCCCTTATGAACGCCCAGGGGTTTGCAAACCACAGTTTGAGAAACCCTGACTTAATTAATGACATTCGAACAATAAAAACTTCAGGTTCAGTGTGAAAAATCAGGTTCAGTGTGAAAAGATTTGAGAACTTTTAGATTTAAGGGGTAGTCCAACAAAAAAAGAAAATTATGTCATCATTTACTCACCCTCATGTCGGTCCAAACCTGACTTTCTTTCTTCTTTTGAGGGCAGCGCCATAAGAATTATGAAGGCGAGGCTGTGAGGGATAGACTTACCATGTTTTTGAAGGTGTCTACTGTAAAACGCTGTATAAAGCTCCTAGATCACTTACCATTTTTTCACAGCTCTTGTTGTTGTCTGAACTTTTATGTATACTAAAGCTTCTTGGAAAGATATTTTTTTGCAGTGTTTCGTCAGAAGAACAATCCAAAAATACATGTTAAATAACAGTACAAACCAGTGAGTAGATATGTGTCTATCCCTCACTGCCTCTCTTTCATTCCCATTAAAAATCAATGAGGGCGCTTCTGTGAACAAGTTCCATTGACTTCCCATTGAATGGACAAAGAATAAAATGGGAATAAAGTCAATGGGAACCGAAACTGTTACAAACATATAAAATATATTTTATATAAAAAAACATTCAAAATATATTTGTTTGTGTTCAGCACAAGAGAGAAGAGCATTCTGGTTTGGAGTGAGTGAGTAAATGATAACATAACATGACTTTTACTGTGGACTATATCTTTAAGGCTTTATAAAATACTGTCATGCATTGTTTTGGTTTCAAAAATACAAACCTGATGTTATCAAGAGAGATATGAGGGTGGAAGTGAAGAGTGCAAATAAGGAGAAATGAATTTTCAAATTGAGAAACCCTGCATTCCCACAGGACCGTCTGCTGAATTTCAGTTTCCTGAGACTCTTCAGAGCAGCCAGACTAATCAAGCTCCTCCGGCAGGGATACACCATTCGCATCCTGCTCTGGACATTCGTCCAATCCTTTAAGGTAACTTGAAATAAACTGATTTGACAATCATTGTTGGAGACTTTTTTTTAAAGTACCAATTTCTTCATTTTTGTTTCCAGGCACTGCCTTATGTATGCCTTCTAATCGCCATGCTGTTTTTCATCTACGCCATCATTGGAATGCAGGTAGCTATCTAAAATAATTTCAGTGCTTCAGTGATTGTAATTAAAAGGTCATTGCAGTGCTGGAGTGTATCGTATTATAGGTTTTATTAATTAAAATATAGAAACTGTATTGTGCCTAAAGGATGTTTAATGTAACTGTTTTAAAACATAAATTAATTTAAGGTAACATTGTGATTGCAGGTGTTTGGGAACATTGATTTGAATGACGATACTGCCATCAATCGTCACAACAAACTTTCGCACTTTCCTCCAAGCACTTATGCTGTTGTTCAGGTCTGCACACACCTGTTAATCTTTACCTACTGCAATCAAATCTACCTGAGAATGCAGGAAATCTTAGAGAGGCTTCTGGGGCTGTATAACAGAATCAAGGACTGACAAATTCCAACAAAGATCAGATAGGATCATAGATTTAGAATGTTTCTACTGTGGTACTGCTTCACTTGGCCTGATTACTATATTTAGACTTTGATTGATATCAACATTAATAGCGTGCATTTGTCTAATGCAATTAGGAATTTTGTGGAGAGCTGTATTTATAATTGATCAAGATCTTTCATACTCAGAAAATATGAATGCATAAAGTATTAAAATTAAGGCCTAACTACAGCCAACCTAGTCTGATCTCAAGTTATAGTGCTGCTAAAGATCTCCCCTGTGCTCTGTCAGATTACCTTTATGTTAAAAAGAGATTTCATTTCATATATCATCTAAGATCTGTTTAGAGCAATTTTCTTTTTGCACACCATATTTTGATCCTATTACATGTCTGAGTGTTACCATACAAAATCAGATAGAGATAGATAGATAGATAGATAGATAGATAGATAGATAGATAGATAGATAGATAGATAGATAGATAGATAGATAGATAGATAGATAGATAGATAGATAGATAGATAGATAGATAGATAGATAGATAGATAGATAGATAGATACTTTGTATCACTAGTATTTACATCTCTCTGTCGAGCTCTTTCTCTCTCTGGTCTCCCCTTTTGGTCAGATTGAATTTTAAAGTACCATCTGGAGTATCAGCCATAATGCTAGAAAAACAACATATACTAATGAAATTCATAAATAAATTTCCATCTTTCCCTTATGTTCATTACTTTGCTTACTCTGAGCTGAGATCCATGAGCAGACAGCACATCAGTGTGACAACAGTGTTATACATGAAATCTGGCTCAACTGTAATTTAAATATCAGCACTTCTCCCATCATCTGCAGTCTGTCATATTCTGACAGTTATTCCTGGGTTTACTAGAAGATGCAGCATTTATTCAATCAGCTCTTCATCGTGTCTCTTGCAGGAGCGCCACTGGAGAAGCCTGGCACGAGATCATGCTGTCCTGTCTGAGTGAGCGCACCTGTGACGAAGAATCGGGCACACTTGGAAAGGAGTGCGGGAGTGACTTTGCCTACTTCTACTTTGTCTCCTTCATTTTCCTCTGCTCTTTCCTGGTCAGTGCTCAGAGTCATACCAGCCAAACAGGCTCATTATTATTGTAGCATGTCATCACATCCTACTGCCACAAAGCTGCTTGATTGTTTATCTACAAAAAAAAAAAAAAAGCCTTTGACCATGACTGAAATATTCCATTGTGTTTAGAATAGGGCAGGGATTGATGCAGATTTTCCTGATTTGATTTGATTCTGATTTACAAGCTCTCGATTTTATTCTGATTAATTCATTTGTGATCTATTTGGGTATTTTTTAGTAAATGGTGTAAATTATCAGAGAATGTTTCATACTGATTCAAACCAGTACACTACACTTTTTGCCCTATTTACTTCCATTCACATTCCATTCAGATCGGAAACATATATGAAGTTTTGCATTTCGCTGCGTTCAAGTTAAAGTTCAAGTATGCTGAACTTTGACCTGCGAATTCGTATATTCATTCGTGACCAATATACGATTGATACGTTGATACAGTGTGGCCTCTTAGCTGAATTAAAAGAACAAACATTGAAGCTGCAGGTTCGTAAACATTGAAAGAAAGTGGATAAGATTGTATATTTTTACATTTTGGATTTATTATTGTTTGTTTATGTCAAATTTTAGTGTTCTTTTAGTGAATCAACTGTGATAGCCCAATTGTCCTTAAATTGTTTTTTTTTATTTAATAGTTAAGTGTTATGTGGTGGTCACACTAGATTTTGAGCATGCAAAATATCATGATATGTGCATATTTTTTAAAACATAAAAGTTCATGAGAGTAATTTTTTGTGCATCGGACTGCACTGGTCATGTTCTATGTTGTTTTTGAATGCAGACTACAAACTCACATTCACAGCAAAGGTAAAAATATTTTATTGATTGTAATTTATTTTGTCCTGGGGCTGAAGACACCGCACCCATGGACTATTTTTCAGACTGTGATTAATCGGAAAAATCAATGTTTTTACCCAGCCCTAATTTACAATTAACCTAATACTCCCAGATATTTTCAGAATGTTTGTGACCGTGACCTTCAGAGTCTTTTCTCCTGACACTTTCTCCAGATGCTGAACCTGTTTGTGGCTGTCATTATGGACAACTTTGAATATCTGACACGTGACTCCTCCATCCTGGGCCCTCACCACCTGGATGAGTTTATTCGAGTGTGGGCGGAGTATGACCCAGCCGCATGGTATGTTTCAGCCTGCACTCCCCCGCCAGATGGAGACCTACTCTTGTGATAAATATAGTAACTGAGTTTGGCAGTTGAGAGTAGGAGAATCATTCTTTAGGGCTCAGGTTAGACAACATAAATAAAAGAGAGAAATGCTGAATTTTCCCCCTTATTCTTTATGTGTGATTGAAGACCTCCCACGCAATGCCCATAAGAATTGTGTTCTGGATGTGAATGGGATCTTGTACTGCTATCCGCATCTTGTCCACAACACAAATATGCTCTCAAGGCTTTCTTCATGTATGTGTCATGTTTTGCTTGTTCTTTCCGCAGCGGACGGATTTCCTATAAGGATATGTACAATTTGTTGCGAATTATCTCGCCCCCCCTTGGCTTAGGGAAGAACTGCCCTAATAGGGTAGCATACAAGGTTTGCAACCCAAGCAACTTCTTCCACTCGTGTGGCCTCTGTGTGCAAACGCCCAGAGACCCAAACTTGAATGGCTGTGCTCCGATGACTTGCCTACACACAAGCACTTGCCCCACCAGATTTGACTGGCTTTGGTTAATGATGCTGGATGGGAAACAAAGATTTCAAGGCCACGTATAAATTGGACACCTCCTTTACTTGAGTATAATTGAGTAGTTTTCATATTGACAATTCAAGGTTTTGTCACTAAACTAATGTTACAATATCAAGCCATTTTGATTTTTACATTTCTATCTTAACCATTCAAATGAAATGGAACAGAAAAGAAACTGGCGTTGAAACCTTTGTTTCCGTGCACTGAAAGTGGAAACTCCCCCTGATGTCTCAGCATGCAGATGCAGACATCTTCCAAACAATGCAGCCATTCTGTCACCATCCACTCCTCATGTCATCTCACTCACCTCTTCCATCTCTCCTTATCAGGGATCGACTCTCTCACCTCTGACCTCTAACCTTTGGGATCCATCTCTGACCCTGCCAGGCCAGGATGGCATCCCTGTCCATGACACTCTTGGAAATCTAATTAACAAAAGATTTCTGTTTTTTGTCCTCTTTTGTTTGTTTTGTCTTTTTTCATTTGGTCTTGTTTGGTTTACTTTCTGCCCCTCTTGTTTCTCTTCCCGTCTCTCTAACTCCCCATCCTTTTCTTTATTATTATTTTTTTTCGTTGTCTGCACTGTGAAGTGGCCGTATCAAGTACCTCGATATGTATGAGATGCTGCTCCACATGTCCCCACCTTTAGGTTTGGGAAAGAAATGCCCTCCACGAATCGCCTACAAGGTAGCTCAACTTCACATGCCCCCCCACTCCCTCCTGCTCGTACTGTCTTCCCATTGGCTTATTCTTCAGCCAATCTCTGTGCTCGTGCAGTATTTCCCCTAGTTTTTTGTTTAACCGTTTATTTTTTTCTCCCCACGCTCTAATCTTTTTGGTGTAGTTCCTCCCTCCCCCTCTCTCTATTTATTCAAGAGTTCCCCTCCACTTCCTGTGTCATTTAGGGATGGTCACAGGCTAATATGAGTATGACTGCAGAACTTTAGTCCATTTAATGTTTAATTACAACCCAGGCTCATTGGAAATACGTGTCTTTGGCAACATTTCTGCACTTCTTGCATGTTCTTCAACACTTTTAAAGTGGAATGTCCAGTAGTGCCACTTAAAGTACGTTCAGTTTTTAACAGATGTTTTAACAAAATTGTATTGCATTGCTTGCTGTACGTAATACAATGAAAAGTCCGATGAGTGGCGCTAAAAGGTTACTGGTCTGTCGCTTTTGGAAATAATGCACCTCCTACACTAAACCTCTAGGTTCAATGCTGTACCACCAGGTGACCTACCAAGCAAGTTTACTGTGTCAAAAAAACATACAAGAGCTGGTTATTTGATACATGTCAAAATGTATTATTTAACAAATCAAGTGTTTTGAGGTCATTACAGTATTGTGCAAGGAACCTCATGATTTTTTTTATTTAAAAGTCTTTATTAATCGACAATCTGCACCATAATCATAATCTATGTGAAAAGGAATCAAATTTGATGGTGTTTTACTGCCTCTAGTGGTCATTTCAGCTGGAAACTGCTGTGGAATTGTATGTTTTGAATTTTGCAAAAATGTAGGTAGAGGCTTGTATTTCCAATCAGGTTAGGTTTGTTTAATTATAATAATAATAAGAGAAACTTAAATCTCAATTTTATCTATGGTCATACTTCATATTTACCCCAAAAGTTGCATTGTGTAAGGGTTTGTGCACGACATTACAAAAATAATTTTCTGTAATAATCATGCATTATAAATGCAAAATATTTTATGTAAACTCAATTTACATAAAAACAATGTAGCCAATTGCTCTTTTTTGCCGGTTTCTGTGTCTTTGGGATTTACTTAAGGGCCCCAAATGTAGCTGGGAAAAAAAACTCTTTTAGAGCCCTTATGTTGTGTTAGAATAGGAAAAGACCCTCCTCTCACCCTTGTTTTCATAGAGCAGTGTGTGTGTGTGTGTTACCTAAGTTGCTTTTAGTCATGAGAACTATGCACTCGACCTCTCTCTTCCTCTCTTGGTGGTCGTTCACTTATATTCTCCCTGTCTTGCTTGTGCTGTCTATGTCTCATCCACTTGACCATTTCTTCTCTCTTTTTTCTTTCTCTTGTAGCCTTCTCTCTTTTTTCTTTCTCTGCAGTATGTGAGAATGTATGTCTGTGTGTGAGACTGTCCATCTTTTTTGGATCTGTTTCTTTTTGCACTGCTACTGCTAGTAGATGTATGTTCTATTTGCTCAGGGGAGCTCAACTCTTTACAATGAATCACTCTAAACCATATTGTACACCTGTACATCCCATGATACAAAAGAGATGTCATGTTTAAAGGTGCACTCAGATATTTTCCTCTTTAAAAAGTTAAACATACAGAAATTAATAGTACTTTTGAAAGATAGGTTTGAAATCATGTGCACTCGCTCTTATAAAAAGCTGTTTTAGTTACTACTATTTTATTTGAGCTAAATATAGTTATTTTATCTTTATAACTCCCCTATTATTGGATACTTTTGCTCACATAATAAATTATTAAAGACTTAATGCTAATAAAGCATTTCTACAAATGTATTGTAACTGAAATCTTTTAGTGATGCTTCATCCACACTTCTAGGTGTAAGTATATATACGTCCAAGAAAACAGCCTACATTTTCCTGTGCAATATAAGCAAACAATTGAGTGCACCTTTAAAGATAAAGTGTGTATTTTGTGAGACTCTAAACTAGAGGCACCAAACCAAAATGACACAATTGACCTGCTTTTTATTTTACTATTTTTTTTTACAAATGGTATTGTCAGAATGATCCAGTTGAAAGTTGCTGGTGTGTTTAGTGTTATAAACTCCAAAAAGCCACAGCCGAAAAGCAGCTATTTGCTGAACATTTATTGATTAGTATCTCCCAGAGTCGAGCTCCCATGTCCTCTGAGACCCCTCATGGTTATGTGTACATGCTTTTCTTCACTCTCGAGTTGGTGTCAGTTTATCACCAGTGCACTTTGGTTGCAGATCGTAGCCTATAGCAGTGAATGTGAATGTTCGATTCTGTACGTTCTTATCCTCTTTGTGAACAAAACTGTTTGTGTGCTTGAAACGCTAAGATTAGAACAGCATTCTGCATTACTGAATTACCAAAAGGATCCAGTATATGTGTTGCTTTATTTATAGAATATATGTCTAACGAACTGAAGAGTCTAATCTCAGACACACACAAACTGTTTTGTTGGAGTTTTGGGGGTGTTGGGATGCTGATTTTGAGAAGTGTTTAACCCCACTAATGAACCTCATGGCTCCTCCTAGCGACTGGTGAAAATGAACATGCCCATTGCAGATGACAACAGTGTGCACTTCACCTCTACCCTGATGGCTCTGATCCGCACTGCTCTGGAGATCAAACTGGGATCAGGTCAGTCTGGTACCCATTTGATTGTCTAAATGATTGTGTAATTATTGTATAAATTAGTATCCAGATAATTGTTCCATCTTCCCTCTCCTCTGAAAGAGTCTGTCTCTTTTCCGTATAACTCCAAATGTGATTAGTGCCTGATTGAGAAATGCACTCACTTCTTCAGTGTGATCTGTTCTGTTGCTTCTGCCAGTGCCATTTCCACTTATCAGAGCAATGTGTGTGGGATGGTGTGTGTAGCATCTGTTGTGTCTCTTTGAATGTTTGGCACTGGATGGTTTTTTTTTTAGCTTCACTTTATTCTTTCAAAGCTCCTCAGCAAAGCTGTTTTGTCTTACAATACATTGATCTAAATTCACCGAACTTGAATAATTCCTCCTTCTTCCTCCTACATGAGATGAAAAAAGTTTTTCTAGCTTCACTAAATTCTCCCAGAGCAACTCAAAGCATTGCTCTAAATTAACTGAACTGAATAATTGATTCATCATAATTATAATAAAAAATGTTGCAGGTGAAGAGAATATCTTTGAAAATAATTGTTGATACCACAATAAGTAGACAGAACAGAGTTGTGTAATGGATATGTAGTCTTATTAGCCTCTTGCCTTTGTGTTCATGGATCTCTCCACACTCCACAGGCATGGTGGCCCAACGTCTGTCAGACGCTGAACTGAAGAAGGAGCTCTCTACAGTCTGGCCAAACCTGTCTCAGAAGACTATGGACCTGCTGGTCACTCCACACAAACGTAAACACATTATGAATCCTCACCCAGGAGATTCTTTCTTACTTGTGCCATGAAAATGCTCACCACACTTGTATCCACATATAACAAGACTAACACTGAGGTACAGGCACACACTTATGAATGACCTAAACAGAACACAGGCACAGTAATTCTGCACACATCTCCAAACACCAGTAATACACAGAGACCTCTAGTGGTCACCAGTACAACTTCTAAAAGATGCATTTGTCTCTTTTGCAGCCAATGAGCTTACAGTGGGGAAGGTGTATGCGGCTCTTATGATCTTTGACTATTACAAGCAGAACAGAGCCAAAAGACTTCAGATCCAGCAACAGCAGCAGAAGGAACAGGCAGGACATGGATCTCAGGTGATACATATTTACACTACTAATCAAAGGTTTTGTACATTTTAAGACTGTCTAAACCTCCAACTGGTAGTGAGTTTATTATCAGCTACAAAAATAAGCACTTTGTATTTATAACAACGTTTTTTTTATTCTCTATGGTTGAAGAACAAAGTCAGTGCTCTCTTAGAGCCCATTCTCCCACTAACTCACATTCAAGATCAGGCCACGAACAGTGTAGATTTGGCCTCAGAGTTTCAAGCTCAGACCAGACCCAGCTCCACCACGCTCAATAACGGACGCACACAGTGAGCATACATCCCTCCTGCATACACATACAGTACACACTTGGATTAGCCTGTTTGCCATGCCAAGCGTTTCTACTCTAATACGTTCTTTCCTCTGTCAAATTCCGTGCCCAGTCATGCCAACCCTATTAAAGGATCTTTATCCTGGGCCTCAGAGAAGTCCAAGGAGGTCCAACGGTCTAAACGACGACCAATGTCCAGAGGTCAATCAGAGGAAGCCTCAAATGCAAACACTGCCCAGGTGCCGTAAATAACAACATTGACTCTCTCTGACACAGAGTGTCTTTCTTTGATGCATATTCAATCCCTTACTGTGTGTGTGCATGTAATAGGAGTCAGTAGAAATGAAGAAGATGGAGAACAGTGCCAACACTGCAACCTCTGGCGGCCTTGAGGGCCAAGGACGTGCGGTATCCATGCCAAAACTCAACGCAGAGATGCAGGTATTCTATTGGGTAAAGGTTTTGTAGTCAAACCTCTCCATGACTTGCTTAAAATCCTGTACATTTGCAAATAATTGTTTAATAATTTGTCATTTAATGGAGTATGGTTCTTGTATATGGTTTAGAGAAACTTATACTCATGCCGCAAGAATTATACATCCTTTACTCCTCTTATAGTTTAATACATAATCTTACTCCTGTTTCTTAGAACAAACACATGTTGATATATTGTTTCATCCCAAGTCTAATGAAAATTCAACATTTGTCCTATTTCAGGGCTCAGAGGAAGTAAAACAATACAATTAGTCATTGATAGGTTGCCAGTTTTGCGCCCCGGATCATTTTGTTTTTTGGCTTGTTCTGGCTAAGAGGAAGTGAACTGTCAGAATAAGTATATTCTCAAGATAGAGGTTGAGATGACTTTTTGGTTACTTTGAGATGGATTTAAAAAATCCATCTCGATTTGAATACTGGATGGCATTTCTCTGTTTTTATTTGAAATGTAATTTGCACAGGACTGGATAAAAGGCTAATGGGTTTTACTAATGGATTGTGTTGTTTTAAGATCTCAACATTCAGTTTGCTTAATGTTATAGTATGTCAGAACAACAGCATCATTGGAAAAATAAATCTAAAATCATCCAAGTATGAAATTCACATTCCATTTGGACTCTGAAAAAGACAATCCATCCATTACGACTCATTAGGATATTCCTACTATCAAATCACACCTATCCCACACCTCTCGGGTGCTAATGGGCTGCTCTGGCTCACTGAGTGCCTCTGTTTCACTTCCAAATTTGATTTCCATCCAGAACCAAATCTCTTTAAAGTGCTGGACTAACCGATAAAAGACATTAGATGCTGAATGTAATGTTTCAGCACCTGCTAATATGGCCAAATCCCTCTGATTTCTGTGGGGGAAAACCCTTCTCCACTGGCACCCGGCCATGTCCAGTGCTTCTGTTCGACGGATGTTAAGAGCCAAAAGAACAGCCTCAAACACAGATTCATTTAGACCACAACCCAGAAACTCTGCAAAACTATTATGTGTGTAAGATCTGCAAAGACTTTATGATTGACAATTCTTGTGTCTTGTCTTGTGTTTGTCATGGATGGATGATAAATGATGATATAGATTCCCAAAGGAAAGCTAAGCTTAGTTTGCTTCAAATAAAATCAGTGCATGAAAATAGCTGCAAACCATTTTTAAGCATTCAGAACAATATTTTGACTGTTATTTACAATGTGGGTTTTCGGTGTTGTTTTATTCAAAGCATTAAAGGAGTAGTTCACTTTAAAAAAAACTTTTGCTGATAATTTATTCACCCCCATGTCATCCAAGATGTCCACGTCTTTCTTTCTTCAGTCGAAAAGAAATTAAGGTTTTTGATGAAAACATTCCAGGATTTTCTCCATATAATGGACTTCATTGGGAGCCAAACGGTTCAAGGTCCAAATGAGAGTTTCAGTGCAGCTTCAAATGGCTTTAAACGACTCCAGACGATGAATAAGGGTCTTATCTAGGACCCTTCGAGTCATGACTCGAAAAATGATTTGTTAATTTTGATGAACGAGTTCGAACAGGAGAGTCACGAACGCTCATCACAGAACAGAGCAAGGCGAGCATTTGTGCTTAAAAAACTTAAACTATGTTATTTATTTTTTAAATGAGCGATAGTTTCGCTAGATAAGACCCTTATTCATCGTCTGATATTGTTTAAAGCCATTTGAAGCTGCACTGAAACTGTCTTTTAGACCTTGAACCGTTTGGCTCCCAATGAAGTCCATTATATGGAGAAAATCCTGGAATGTTTTCATCAAAAACCTTAATTTCTTTTCAACTGAAGAAAGAAAGACGTGGACATCTTGGATGACATGGGGGTGAGTAAATTATCAGCAAACGTTTTTTTTAAAGTGAACTACTCCTTTAAAGGGTTACTTCAGGATTCAGCATTAAGCTTTGTATCAGTAGAAAACCAGTAGTATTTTCGAATTACCGTGCTTCCCCCCTTCATATCCCCCTGATATGAGAGAAAAATTCATTTTTAGTCTGGAAAAAATCCTCCAATGACGCAAAAATCGTCATTTTGCGTCATCGGAGGATTTTTGTGCCAGAGGCTAAAGACTACAGCCAGTGTTCCGCATGTTTTCACCACGCCCATATGGGGCGGGATCTCACTCACGGAATGTAAAGATAGTGTCAGCCATCTTTTTGTAGAAGCTAAGCTAACCGGCTCTTGCCTCTTGCTCTGTGTAAAAAGTTTGTATAGTAGGCTAATCACGATGGCGGAAGGTAGTTTTGAAGTTGAAATGGCAGAAGGGGATTTCGAAGATATGTTGCGAGAATCTGGTGCGGGCCGCAATACAGCGATAAACAGTTGCGGGAGATGGAGGAACGAGAGGCGGCCGGAGCGAGACCTGAGCCCGGCGCCAGACTCGAGCTGGGGCGGGCTGGCGGCGTCAGTGCTCTCGCTGTGCGCCGGCGGGAGATGGAGGAACGAGAGGCGGCCGGAGCGAGACCTGAGCCCGGTGCCAGACTCGAGCTGGGGCGGGCTCAGGTCTCGCTCCGGTCGCCTCTCGTTCCTCCATCTCCCGCATATAGAGTGTCCTATTACCGTCTCGAATCTCAGCGATGCCATTTTCTTCTGGAGGAGATCGCTGAATCCGCAGAGCTTTGAGTGTAAAAGTGTTTATATTTTTTTATTTTTATTAAAAGTTATAACTCACATTGGTTGTGGTTCTTTTTATAAACCTTTAGTGTTAGAGAATGTATTAGCTTAGAGAAATAGTGATTTCAATAGGAGGAAAACAGTTCATATGCAGAGCTATAAGCTACTCTGTTGGCATAGTCCTACTCTGCATCATATTTTTAATGTGACAGTCTAAGTTGTGTTATATAGGCTACATTAGGCTACTACATCCCGGGACATTTTGATGGAAATTTATCAAATAAATTACGATGTATCAAAGCAAGCCTAGTTGTATCCATTTTTCGGATTCTGCCGCCTGTAACCGGTAGGCGTGGTTTGGGAGTGGCCTAGTAAGGGCAGCAAAGCTAGTGCATTCTGGGAGTTGTTGTCTTTCAGCCACATGAGTAAAAAATACATTTTCTGCCTTTTCTCAGTCTAGAATGCTTCAATTTCAAAAATAATTTCACATTTTTACTATATAAATGACCACTATTAAATACACATTCATCTTCCCACAGCTGAAGTATCCCTTTAAAGGTGAAGTGTGTAATAGAGATCTAAAACTCTCAAACAAGTTAGCATTTTTGCACTTCAGTTGCAAAGTCAATGGGTTTTTTGAGCTCTAGGTGTTTTCATGTTTTATTCTACAACATAAAGTACATCAGTAATACCTCACTCTTGACTTAGATTAAGCTTTTATGTGTCTTTAAAAAGACAGTTGCTTAGTGGTGGTGACACTGAATTCAGAATGTTGTAGTTGCCTAACTTTTGACTTCTGACAATTGTATTTAGACTTCAAATTCATAAAAGCTGTGTTCATTTGCTAATATTACTTTGATGAGAAAAATGAGTGACCATGAAATGGCTTGAATTATTGTGTTTCTTTACATTCTATTTTCTATTATCTTTTTTTCATGTCTTCTCTGCCATTGGTCTTCATTTTGTCCTCTGACGTGCTTCATCAGAGGAGTCATTCCCGTCATTCTCCTGGGACTTTACTGGAAGTATGATCAACTTTTAAAATATTCAGTTTCATAGGAATATATTCTTGACTTGAGCAAGTTTTGAGATAAGAATCCAAGGCGAACTTTGTAATGTTTTAGTAAAGTCACATGTCTGTTTGTCCTCAGTGTCAGTAGGAATATGAAGATTAGCAGCCTATTGTACGGCAAAACATGAAATCAAAGGAAGTCTAGCATAGGCTCAAGAGTCAGTGACCTTTGATCATTTCAGACAGATTAAGAGGCACAGTTGTTATTATGTTATTACAATGTTATTATAAGCAATTGCAGTACAGCATTCCTTGTAATATTCCAAGATAACAATGTTCAAAAGCATTCATCTCACTTCATCCAACCACCACCTTGTTTTCTTTCTCAGCCCATTCCCGATTCCCCAATGAGACGCTCTGCATCCACTTTTGCACCGCAGTGCCCTCAGGAGGTGAATCTGAATGACTACACTTTGGAGAAACCTGTTCAAGAACGACATCATCACCATCACCATCATCATCGGTGCCATCATCGCAGGGGAAGAGACAAGAACCAGAGATCTCTCGACAGGTCGCCTACTGGTCAGCACAAAGCTACCGGTAAATACATGTATTGCCATTAGATAAAAAATAGTAGTAGTATGAGTAGTAAAAAAAAAAAAACTATCTGCTTTAAGCAAAGCTGCACAATATTTGAGTCTACAGATCTCTCTGGAGATTTTTTGTTGCGTTGGTTCAGTTGATCCCGAACCCAGACGGGACTCGGTTGTGTTGAGGATCGGTTAAGTGCAGAAGCAGAGCCTGGTGTGAGAGCGTCCGGCCGCAGCTGGCCTCTATTAGCCAGATAAAAGGGGCTGACAGACGTGCAGGCCCATGACCTGCTAATTTATGGTTACCTCTCAGCAGGCCAATCGAGAACAGGGTAGAAAAATTCGGAGACAGTCAGGTTTTTGACTGGAGTCTGTTGGAAGAATGTGAAATCCAGAGGAGAGGGGAGACTGTGAGAGATGGATCTGCCACAGCAGGGCTCAATAGTTCAAGAAATCCTGTTGTTTTGTTTAATTTTTTCCTTTAATTTTCTTTTAAAAATCAGCAGGGGGTCAAACATCCTGACCTTTTAAGTTCAGTGATGATAATTCTACTTGAATTGAAAATGAGAGCACCTTTTTCTCAGTTGTTAAAAATAAGTATTTAGAGTTTAAAAAAGTATTTAAGTTCTCAATCATTTTTAGCAGATATTGCAGCATATTCTGCTTTCCACACAAAACATTTCATTATTAATTATTTTAATTAGTTTTAATTAGTTAAATCTAAATTTCTAGCCCGAGAATCAAAATTATGATGTTAAAACATATTTTCAGAGAAAGAAATGTTTTTCTTACCTCACTTGGCAAAAGCAATATTTAAGTCTTAATCTTAGTGAATTTATATTTTTTATTATTTAAAAATCTTAATATTTTTTTTAACAATTTAGCTTCTCCAGAAAATTGACCTTCTTTTAATAATGTTTAGATTAAATACTGAATAAGATAATTTTATTGCAGGTCAAAAATTCTTAAACAGTATTTTTAGTGTATCTAAAAAACTTCAAAAGAAGATGAATTTACCCCAAAAGCTAAATTGTGTAAGGTTATTATTTTAATAATAACCCAGTAAAAATATATAAAAATATCTAACAGGAAAAGCGACATGATGGTATTAACACTTATTTCCAGAGAATATATATTTGAATTGGCACAAAGTTTGTTTTTCAAACTTAATTTGGCAAATAATATTTTATAGTGAATTTTATAGTAAAAACTAATTAAATGTTTTTTAATAAAATCCCACACACTTTTGCCTTAATTTTTTGAATTTGAAAGTACTGATTAAAAAAATAATTTTGTTGTAGTGCAAGTTTTAATGGATTGCCTTTCTTTCCCTCATATTTTTGTTTGGTTCTCAGACACAACAGCTGACCCCGTAGAGGAGAGGGCACATGACCGGGGTCGTTCCCACGAGAGGAAGCACCATTCGTCTTCGGCAGAAAAGCAGCGGTATTACTCATGTGATCGCTATGGCAGTCGGGAACACTGTCCCAGCAAGTGTGCCGTGGCAAGCTGTGCCACCTCGCCCAGTGAGGCCGAGGAGGGCGATCTCAACAAGCAGGTGGGACGGGGGGTGTCGAGACAGGACAGGGACATGTGTTAAAAGGAAAGGTTGGGTCAGGGGTTGAAGATAATGTACCAATTCGAACACAAGTTAAGCTCTATGGACACCACTTACAATGGAAGCCAATGAGTAAGAGATTTTTAAAATAACACTTTTTTGAAACACATTTGTAAGACTTATACACAATAACATGGAGCTAATATGATGAAATGGGTAACCAAACTTGTCTGTAACTCGTGTTATGTGCAAGGATACCAGAAAAGAAGGTGACATAACTTTTAAAGTAGAAGATCCGGTAATTTTTTTCTCTACAACTACTGCCTACTGCCTATGTATTTCCGCTAAAATATCAGTGTTACGTGCGTTTCCAGTTTAGGATTCTCTCAAACGTGGTAGTAGCAAACTCTTTTTGTCATGTTAATTACGGTTGATCACAACTAATTATATTATATAATAATATAGTATATTTTATATATTATTAATTATAGTAAACCTTCATCTTTCAATTGCAGTAATGTGAAACTGTTTATTGTTTTACAGACTGACGGATCAGTTTAATTATTGTCTGTAGAAGTAGAGCTCAACTTGTATTGAACCTTACAATTTATTAACTGCTATAGCTAGAAGAGCAACAAAGAGTAGTACGCCTTGAAACTATTTGCACTACAAACCAGTGTGTTTATGATTCATCAAGCTGGATAACATAGTGTTTTTTTGCAGCTAAAATAACTGGAAATGGCTGGCACCAGAAGACTCGCACATAGCCACACCCACTCTTATTAAAAATAAGGTGGATAGTGAGTATTGGACGTATACATGAGCTAGTCAGTTACTTAGGTGAACTAGCTTTTACACCTTTTTATATGAAAAAAAACCAACAACTTTGCATTGTTTTTAGAAGAGCGAAGTGTTAGAAGAGCGAAGTGTTAGAAGAGCTTCGGTGAAAAACAAACCATTCCTACTCAAGCCATGGAGATAACTTGCGATTTTTTTTTTTCTTAGAAAGTTTTACATTTTGTGATACAAACCTCATAAATGAAAAGTTTATCTTCTCTTTGTCTGTAGTGCAACCACTCATAGGCTTTCACTTCTCTTTCCACTTTTCCTTCACACCATTTCTCTGTGCATTTGTCCATCTTTTCTTTCTTTGTCTTGACTGTCATCTTCACTTCCTTCTTTGTTTTTGTCTTTCATTTTTGTCCTATTCATCTTTTTCTGCTGTCTTGTCCAACATATTACTTTTCCTTCCTTCCCTTCCTTCCTTCTTTGGCTCCTGGTCCCTGTCTAACCTTCTGGGCATTTTCCCCCTCATTATTTTATTGTTTTGATTTTGCCTGTTTAATTTTCATCTAGGGCAGTGGGTGGGCTAAGGGGAGCCCGGTGTTGTTGACCTCAGGGGCGAGCACTCCAAGCCGTGGGCGCAGACAGCTGCCCCAGGTCCCCCTTACTCCTCGTCCCTCGGTGGCCTACAGGACTGCCAACTCTTCCCCTGTGCACTTTCTGGGCACACAGGCCGGCTTGCTTCCCTCTGGTCCCGGCAGGCTGAGCCGCGGTCTGTCCGAGCACAACGGCCTATTATACAGCGGCTCCATCTCCAGCTTGCCGGCCCCCGTCAGTCGCATTAACTCAGAACCCTTCTTGGGCCCCCCGGACCACCCTGCCGGCCTCCAGCCCGAAACCTATGCTGTCTTCCAAGAGGATCCGAGCCCTCAGACGGGCCGTTCTGCTAAGATCGTGGCGATCCCCCCACCTCCCCAACAGCAGTTCCGCAGGGTTCCAAACGGACACCACTTCACCACGGGCCCCGGAACCAGTAGAGGACGGGCACGGCAGTACTACCCAATGGCAGAGGTGGACGACTGGTGCTAGCATGGCTTTTATTTACACAACACATACGGATGATGTTTTTGTTTTCGATTCACGATGAGTTTTATCATCTCTTATTTTGCGGGTGGTGTTAAATGCAGTAATACATGTATTTGTTTTTCAATATCCAGGGGATAAAACATACATGTACACTTACAAAGCAGCATATGTGAGATAAATAGGCGCCAACCCAACCGACTTTGATGTATTCCAGTCTGGCTAAATAGTTTGTGGGTGTGGTCTCTTTACAAACAGTTGATGTGAAAGCACATGGTCTTTTTCTTAATCTTTGCCTTTCTAAGGGCAACTGATGCCAAAACGTGCTTGTGTAACTTGGGAAAAGAGTGACCCACTGCTACGAATGTAGACCACAATGGGCCTCTAGCCAGTTTTCTTCAAAGCAAGCCTCTGAGACACACTCTAAATGCAAATATCCCCATAAAACGTTACCTTGCCATTATAGGTGTAGCTTTTATGGAGTCAAACTTTTACAGAAGTGGCTGGAAATGCAAGCAACAATGTTTTTTTTCCTTTACAAAACGCACAATAGCAGTGCCCCCTATCGCCATTTAAGAGAATTACATGTTATTTCACACTGTTGGGAAAAGCAGATTGTTCGTTATGCTGCTGATGACCATTCCTCGCACATATCACTATGTGTGAAACCTTTGACAACCATAATGTACTTTGTTTTATATCAAATTGTTGTATATTTTATCTATACATTATGTGCTTTTTGTATTGTAAAGACGAACGGTTTTACTTAAATTGCTTACGGCTTCACCATACTGTCAGGTCTACCGATTCTACTTGACTGCTCCAGATGTTATTTACAAAGTGCCTAACCTTTTGAATATATTGTAGTAGTGATGCAACCTCAGCTTTTTTAACGCATCAACACTTGATAGAGTGAACTGAACAAGCTCTAAGGGTTAAAAGGAACTACAAGGTGTTACGATCGCAGGCCTTAATTCAGAAGCAAAGACACAGTACCTTTGAATTCACAATAGGTTTTTGAATGGAAATTACAGTATGATTGTTTGTTTGTTTTTGTTTTTTCTTGTCTCCTTTTTTGTACAATTTTAGTACTAAAAATTTCCGTTACCAAAAGCATATATTAGTATGGAGTACCTATTAAAAAAACTGCAGTAGTTGTGTATTTGTCCTGAAGGGGACTTTATAACCACAGTTATAAAATTGCATGTTAAAAAAAAGTCTTCAATTCTTGATTGACCATGGTTACGAAACCAATATTTACGATGTATATTTCCTGATGAAGATGCTCAGACTGCATTGCTATTTGCCTTCTCTGTTTGGTCTTTTACGGTTAAATGTGAGGACTGAGAACCAATGAACTGTCACAAAGGAGTGAACTTTGCTCACGTAGCAGATTTCCCGATGTGAGCGCGTGTTGTGTTGCGTTGAGTCGGGGTCCTGGCACCGGTACAGTAGGCTGATCTGTGTTAAGTTCAAACTTTCCCCCTCATGGCACTCCTCCAAGCACCCCCAGACACACATACACACTCTTTCATTCTGCCGCCGTTCCCCAGCTGCTTGCTCTATAGAAATATGGCCGACTCCTTTTATCACGCTGGTAACATGAGAGGAATATTTAGCCACCTGAATGCCGAGGGTGTGGCAGTCTAAAAGAACAGAAGAAAAAAAAACTCTGTATTGGGACACTATACTGTCCAGGATCATTTAATGTGTTCCACATTAACATACATGAGTACAGATGCTTGGAGAATTGTTTGGCTAATCAGGTGATTCTTGGCCACCGATGTGTCAGGACTTTTGCTGACAGTGAATGTTCTTTCTTTATTCATTTTTTTAAACATATTTTCTTTACGTAGGGCTATGCAACGAGATGACACTTTGAAAAACATACTTCATTCATTTTGTAGCTTTACCTGCTGGAAAATCCAGATTCAGACTTTAGCATGATAGTGACCAAATCTTCCTACTTTTTTTTTAAATAAAAAAAGAAAACAGCAAAAATGTATGAAAAAGTATATTTTAGAATGCATAAAGGCACAATGATTAAAGAGCAGAAATCAGAAAAAATAAACATATATATATATATATATATATATATATATATATATATATATATATATATATATATATATATATATATATATATATATATACACACACAAAAAATTGGTATGTGCATGCATCAGAGATGTCCAGTTTGTCAGGGGAAAAAATACAAATGTTTTTTCATTTCTACAGTCTGAAAAACTGCTATTTTTCTACATACTCTGTGAGACTGAAGGATTAAGGGTTAAAGGATGTGCTGACATTTTGCTGATATTGTTATGAGTTGTTGCATTGTTCATGTTTAACTATTGAACAAATCTTTGCACTCCCAGCACATCCATTGATGTCCTTCGGCATGTTGCCAGAGTGGATCAAGACTGTGCTTCAATCGCTTCAAAAACATTTCTTCAGCTTCTCTGATTTGGAAAAACATCATACCATCTACCAAACCTGACATAATGTATTGCCAAAATCTGAAATGCTATTTTCCCTGTACATCATCCAAGCTTAAATATGGCTGTTTCCAGATAGGTTAATGTTTGCATGGTCTTAAAATGTATGTGCATGTTGAAATACCCATGGTTTATCTTCGTACTTTTTGATACAATGTATTCATTTTTGGTTTGATTTTTTAAATGACCTTTGATATGAAATTAGGGGATTTGTTGAAATAAAAAAAATGAATTGTTGAAACATTTATAAATAAAGGAAACAGTATTGAACTATGTTGACAGCTCCATCCATGCATAGAGCTTGGACATCCTTTATTTGACTTTTGCTGTTGACTAGTTTGTTGCCTGACTTCTGTTCCATGGCCAGACTTTGAAATCTGCAGTTGTTTCTACTATAACATTTTGTATGAGTTTAAGCCCTTAAATAAAAAAAATAATAAAAAAATGAACTCAAATGATACAGATTTGTGGTTTATTAGATATTTCAATTGTCCTGGAAATCTGCATGTTATGTTTTAACACACACATATCTCCTTAAAGATGATAATATCTACAGCAGCATATGTATTTTCCTTTTGATTGATGATGAACAGTCTTACAGATTGATCAAAGCATGAAACTACAGGAGAGGCAAGGTGAATCAGGGTTCCACCTGTCAGGAGGATTTCTGGGATCTGATTGACTGGTTCGTGTAATGTGGGCGGAGTTTAATGGGATGATTGGGAAGAGTGCACTTGCAGCGAGAGCAAGACTTCTAGAAGTAGACTGATAACAGATATCACGCTCAGTAGGCTACTTCTGTAAACTTTACAACACCTACACCATAAGATTTTAGGCTATAATTTATTTTAATTATTTTTTCCCCCTCAGCATTTTAAACATCTTTCTGCTATTTGAGAGTTAACTGCATTGGAAGAACACTGCTGGTTTCCAAAGATGTGGTTCATTTTATCAATTTTTGCACTGGTTAAAGCTTTACATGCAGACTTCTCTGAAACAGGATCTGGTGCTCCGGACTCAGGTAAGAACAGGAAACACTTCACCTGCCGTTGCGTAGTGTAAACAAAACATTTAGCATTCTCATATCACATAATTAGTTGACGCCGTTTTAATGTAATTTAAAATTAGATTAAGGGGCATTCACCTTACTAACTGACACACTTTACTTTTTATTACGTAATTGAAACCCCAAAATAAACATAAAGGTGATGAAGAACCAGACTTCTGGTAATTCATGGTGATTTCTGAAATTCGCCCATAATGCAAACTGCTCTTATGCACAATCGGTCCTTGCATAGTTTATAGATTTTTTTTGTGTGATAATTTCAATATAACATTTTAACTGTTTGCATTCTCCAGTGCAGGTTTGTCGTGTAGTATCCACATTATCCCGAGGGGGCGATGTAGTAACGTTTATAAATGTTGCTATTCTCTAATTGTACATTGACTTTTTTTTTTTTTTTTTTTTTTTTTTGTCGTGTTGAAGCAAAATCACTTGGTATTAAAATATATAAAAACTATTAGGCTACACACTAGAAGATTTCAAACAAAAATAATATGTTTGCAGTTTGTACACTGTTAAGCTCATGGCATGATTGTCCTGTCAACAGCTGTTGAACATATTTCTTAGTGAACCCCATAACCACATTCAAGTTCTTTGCATTTTTCCAGAAATCTGTTCCACAGTCTTATACCACCATATCACAATTTGTGCTTAAAAACGTCCATATGTGAAAAAATGAATCTGATTTGGTTTTCCAAATGAGCTTGTGTTACAACTGTTTCTCATGGGCCCTATTTCAGCCACCTGTCTTCTCAATGGAGAACATTACAGATAATCTGAGGATTATTAGAGCGGGTCAGGTCTGCACAATCTATTATGTGATCAGTGCCCCGTAACATGTTTTACAACATTCAATAAGATGTTCCATTCATTAGTCTGCCTGTGTTTATATAATGATTTTTTTTGCTTTTCAATCACTAGGCCTCATAAAAAATGTAGTTACAGCTATCACCATCAACACCTGCAACATTTTCAAATTTCAAATCAAAATTCAAATACATTATTTACACAGATACAGGAGATGCTTTTGTTTTTTAAGCCCTGCATTACATAATTGAAGAGTTCAGAGAGGATTGAGAATGGTCAGGTCTCTGTATTATTGTTTTTGGGACATGTTCTAGATTTACTTGAAATTTGAAACACATTTTGCTTTTATTTGATCATGTCTAACTTTCAGAATGTGCAGATGTCTTTTTAAAAGCCCCGTCTGATCATACTGTCTTGACTATAGGCAGAATAATGCATCTTGTAATTTTATGACTTTTTGGCAAGGATCTTCAACAGGAGGTCAATTACTGTTTGATCTCAAATAATGAAAATTGAAAAGTAAAAAAAAAATTGTAAAAAAAATAATACAAAATGTTCAATTTGTACAATATGTTGAACTTCTTCCAAAGCCGAATATGTTCAGATAAATATTTAATTCCCTCTCATGTTAAAATACAAATGTTTGGGGTTGAAAAGATTGTTTAATGTTTAAGTCTCTTCTGCTCACCAAGACTGCATTCAAATATACAGTTAGAAATAGTAATATTGTATTGTAGTCACGTGATCCTTAGAAATAATTATAATCCTGATTTTGGTGCTCAAGAAACATTTCTTATTATTATCAATGTTGGAAACAGTTGTGCTGCTTAATATTTTTGTGGAAAATGCGATCATTTGTTTCACGATTATTTTTCTTTCTTCAGGAAACAGCATTTTTTTTAATGTAACTATGTAATGTATTTACTGTTACTATTGATCAATTTAACTAATTCTTGCTGAATAAAAGTATACATTTCTTAAAAATAAAAAAAAATCAGACTCCAAATATTTAATGGTAGGTTATAAGTTATACTCCCTTTGAAAATGATTATACAAAGAACTGCAGGGTAAAGAAAAAGGTCTTAATATAGTTCTAAACATATTTTTCCTCGTGTAACATCTTTTACTGTATTCTAATATCTGCCAAGCATGTCCCTACTCCATCATTACAGTGAGAACATCAGCTGTGTGCAGCATGATGTCACAGTGTTAATAGACGGATTGCCTGTCAAATGTGAGGTTATGGTCTGTTTGCTCTGAACACAGTGCTTTCTTTCTTTTCATTTTGACTGTAAATCAAAGCTCTGGTACGTCTGTCTCTGTGAGGTGGCTTCAGGCAGGGAGCCATAGTGGCATATATAATTAATGTTGTCCCTGATTGATAACCAAGACTTTTGGTGAGCAGCCAGGCTGAAACAAGCCCCCTAAACCAGGCCGTAGCATTTCTGTACAGTAAGGACATTGCAGGCTGGCTGCCATGCAGACTAGACCTAATCTGGACAGTGTTATTCTTATCACATCACATCAGTAGCCAAGAAGTAGACAGCTGAATCTGTGCCTTAGTAAAATGTGCACATGATTTCACTTAGCTATGTTTTTAACCTATGAGAGATTTCTGGATTTTATCACTGAAAAAGCTAAGAAAAGATTCCATTATATGGAATTAGAGGTTGGGATTTGTATAGATTTCTAGCACTCTGAGTTGCTCTCCATAATATTAAGTTTCTTTCTTTCTTTCTTTCTTTTCTTTCTTTCTTTCTTTCTTTCTTTCTTTCTTTAAACACAAAACAATGTGATTTTAAGATCTTGGCTCTCAGAATTTGAACCTGCTTGAGATATGAAATATCTACATTAAAGACAACTAATATTATGTGCTCTGACCCACACTGTTACACACCAGTATTTTGCTATAAATATCCGGTTCTAAAATCATTAATGTACAGGAAGTATTTTGTTTCTATTCATTTCCTTCAGAGGCATGAACAAATCTTAAATAAAGAGCTTTGAACTCTCTCTCATGGCGGAAGCACAGGATTGCAAAGACATTGAGTATGTGGAGTAACCTTTGCAATTTCCTTTCCCATGGAAACAGTGACTTCTCCAGTTCTCCAGGATTGTGGGTAGTGTAGTAGTGCTTGTCTAGTAATTTGAAAATTAAATACGAAAAAAAAAAATTAAATTGATCATGATGACCATGTCTTATGCTGAAGCATGTACAGTAGGCTACTCTACCATCATTTAACATTGTCAGAGTTTATGGTTGTTTGTTTTGGAAGCACTATACGTTATTGCTAAAAATCTATCTCTCAGTAGAGAAAATGTTTAGGCAGTACTAGGGTCTAGGACAGTAGTTCTCAACCTTTTTTACTTCAATGCTCCCAGTTGCCCAGAATGCCCACATTATAATATTTGAATTGACTTTTCCTGTTGTTTGTGATTTAGTGAACAAAGATAAAGAATAAGGTGAAAGATACCAGATAAAATATTTTAGAGCTTGGCATATCTAGAAAAATGTACAGTATAGACCAGACCTATTCATAAAATGTATAGAAAATCTAGGTAATTTTTTTAAAATAACTTATCCAGGTCTAGCATGTACACTTGTATAATTAGGCTTCCCCGTATATCCATTTTTCTTTTTTTAAAGGGGTCATATAATGGTACATGCACTTTTACAAGCTGATTGTCCTGAAATGTGTGTTGGCAGTGCCTGCACACAACCGTCATATAATGATAAAATTCCATCCAGTGATTTTGTTTTAATCTCCTTATATGTTTTCCCCTGCCTCAAATCGAGCCGTTCGAGCCTGTGACGTCACAAGAAGAAGTGATCGTTTCTATTGGTTTATATTGTATATCGAAGTGTAGTGGATTATCAAAAAAGGAAACATGTAGGATGTGGCCTTGGTTGCTTCTTTGCATTGGTTGTTAATTGGATTTTGAGATTGCATTAAAAAATGGAGACAGATGAACATGAGCTTTAAGCGGACTAAATGATTTGAGAAATCCTGCTTATCTCACCAGAGAAAAGTCTGTAATTTTCACGGGAAGAAATTACATTTTGATTAAAAATTAATAATTGAAATAATAAAAAACAAACATATGATGGATGAATTGTTCACAATAAGATCTACTATAACAGAAAGTTAATAGGGTGAAGTTTCATTTAATGCCGACTTCCGTAGTCTTAGAGGTGCTTTGATGGCTTACGTGTCAGTATAGCGATGATGTCACATTTCACTAAGATCATTTGATGTGTTACGGTAAGTGTTGCGATATGTTGCCAACGTCTCTATTAATATAATGTCAAAATTGTGTAGGTCCTGCTTATTTTTTTCCTTCCACTTACCATGGATCAGAATCCTGTGGGCGCCCCTGGACGTTTCTGACGCCAGTCATTCGGCTCTCAAAACACTGATTTGATTAGTGAGAAATTCACTCTTAAAGCAACATTTGGCAGAATTTCAGTGTGCGGTTGATTTGTGGCTGGTGGACAGGAACAGGCCTGTTAACTCTGTAAGGAAAGTCGGAGTGGATAATGACGCTCTTTGGGGGTTTCTTGGCACTGTCTTTCCTTCAGGGAAGCCTTGAAGTCCTGTCTTCCATGCTGCCTAGAGATTGCTCTATTACATGAATCCATTGAGACAGCTATGCCTATCAGACCTGTCAAGTTAAGTCAAGTGTGTTTCACGTGATGTAACACATTTGTAGTCTGTGTATATCACAGTTTGAGATGGGTAGTTTAGTTAGATTTGTATTCTGGACAAATCATTTCTCTGAGCTGATATATTACCTGCTTCATGTCGACTGAAGATCTTGTCTTGGAACGTTTTGAGATGGTGGGAAAGGTGACAGAAAGCAAATGCTCTCACCTTAAAAGAATGACATTTTGAGCTTTTTCCATCAATTCCAGTTGTTTTGTCATGGCTTGTCTGGCAGTTGGAGAGTTATTTGCGTGTGGTTTTTTTTCAGAACAGCGAGAATGAGAGATTCATGTCTAGAAGGGCTTAGGGCAACAGTGGTGTTAAGCAATTTATTTATTTACTTAAAAGGTCCCACTATGTGACATATCAGAGACATTACATTTGGCAGCAAAATGTGTGCAATCTCCTGCAGCACCTGTAAATATTGTGAAATCTTTTCATAATTGTACAACATCCTGGAGTAAATTAACTAAAAGCGAAACCTCTTTATTTCACACTTTTCTAAACAGAGGATTTTTAAAACTTTTTTTCAAAGAACATTTTAACCATTTACAACACAAACCTAACCAAGCGAACAAGGTGGAATGGGATATAGAGAGAAAAAAGATTGCATTTTAGTCTGGGACTAGGTTTAAGCCTGGTCTGTGAAACTGGGCAATAGACTTCCATTAATATTTAGTTTACATTGTATGCTTTTTAAATAATTATGATTTATTGCATATTCTAAAGACTATTCTGTGAATTTTAGCAATTTTTCAAATTAATTCACATTTTATTGGAAATCTGCTTTTCCATTGAAAGTATATTCTTGTAAGTTAGGCCATGATGATGTGTATTGTGTAACATACTGCACAATGTCCTGTACTATGATGAAAAGCCCTTTAGTTCTTCACTTCTATCCTTTGCGCTTTTATTCATTGTCAGGGTCGATGCATTGTTGAATTGAATCCAACAAGATACCAATCCAAAAGGGGTTTGGGATTGATGTTGGGCAAGTGGCCAGGAGTCTCTTTGACAAACTTCTATCAGCCTGTATGCATCCTGTGTGTTCATTAGGAGCTGGAATGTGTACCTTACTACTGTAACTGTACCACATCCTATAGAGAGCTGAAACCTTGTCCTTCATCACAGAATGTGCCCAGACTAACCTACAGCCAGAGCTGTCACCACTGCAGCGCAGCAGAGCTCTGGGGTTACTGGTCAAGGGGAACCATGTAGGAAAGGACACTATTTCCTTATTTTAATATCATCCAGTAGTACTTCTTTTTTATTGCCAGTTTTTTCTGGAATTAATGCTTTGTCTGTGTGGAGAAATGAATCAAATGACAAAATATGTCAGACTATTTAAAAAGATATTTTAGATCTGTCATCATTCACTAACCCTTCTGTCTTTTTTAAATGTTTGTGATCCCCCTCTTTTTTGTGAAATAAGATGACTGAAGAGTTTTGGTGGAATATTTTTGTGAAGATCATCTTCTATGAACACAATTGGTATTTTGCTCACACAAAACTATTGTATGGCTTCAAGAAAATGAAATATAGCAAATGTTTATGGTGTTTTTTTGTTGTTGTTGTTTTGTCCTTTGCAAAGCTTGACAGTCCAAGTTCCTACTCCTGTTAGTTGTATGGAAAAAAAGAGGAGCCTGTGTATTCTGGTATTTCTGTGAAATAAAAGAAAATCATATGGGATCATAAGGTTGTGTGGATGAGGACAAATTCCATTTTTTCCATTTTTAACGTTCCTTGACATTGGAATGCATTGAAATCTGGAGAAATGCATTTTCTCCAGGTTGACAATGTAAATAATGTGTAAGAGTGATAATGATTTGTGAATTTACTGCCTGATGTGAGTAAGTATTTTCACCTCTGCTTCCTGTCTTGCAACATCTTGAATTATCTTCCATTCTGTGTGTTCTGACATGAATCCCTGAGGAGTTTGGGAAAGAAACTAGAGTAATTTTTTTTCTCACCATGATTTTCCAACTGTCGCTATAACCAGGTAGATTAGCTTTTGTTCACAGTTTTATAAAATATATTATTTCACTTGATTGGGTCTAAAATACACTATTTTATATGATGCCAAAGGTTTTCAATGTTTGACCTACATTTTCACAGCTTAACATGGAAACATAAACTTGGTGTGAGAGCTGCTATTAAAGTAGGTTGATATCATGACATATTTGACAACTTGATTAATTAATAATTCAGAAATGAATGATTGTGTGGAAAAACTGTATGATGAGAAATAACTCCTAAAATTAGTCATTATTCACAAAGGGAAACTCTCTGTGTGTAATGCCACCTGTGAAAATACTATTTCGAACCCTCAGAGCTCAGACATGACCATATCAGAAATTGCTCCTATCATTTTCTACATTAATCTAATTCTTAATTCAGACTCAAATTGCCATTACAAATCTGACATTGAGATTCACAGGAACATGTAGTCTAGGTTATCTCCACGTAGTTTCCACCGCACAATGCTATTAAACACAATATAAGGTTGAACTGACATTTCTATAAAGTCCACAATATCAAAGTTCCCATCGTTGAAGAAACAGCCACAGACAAACTGAGTGAAAAACTGAGGCAAAGACATTTCTCTGATTTAGGTGCCCCAGAGGAATATAATGTTATCAGCACAGACCAGCATGGAAAAAGGAAAGATTGAATACCTTTCAAAACTTCCTGAAACTCTGTGAATCTTGATCATGGAGCCATTCCTAATTCCTTAATGTGTTTCCTAATTGCCTTAACAGGATAGAGCTTAAGTGTGTTTAGGGACCAATGCTTCACTGGCTTTAATGAGTCTTCCACACGCCAGACCCCATTTAATATTGTGCGGGTCATGTTTCTAGAAGTTCATTCATTCAGAAATGTGCATATGACAAACAGCATTTCTGAATAACAAGAACATTTATTCATGATTCACTGAAATCATTTTTATGCTGGTCCAGGTTTTTGTTGTTTTGGTGTTGGGCGAACAGCAGTCTTTCTGATAAATATGGTTGGTTGGTATTGGACATATTTGAATATGAATTAATTACTGGTACTTCTGTAATTGCAATTTTGATTAGCCAGGGTCACGCTGCAATATAAAATATTTTTCCACCTTCAAGAGGGAAATGAAAAGTGCTTTAAGAGGTTAGTTTTAGGGTGAAGGCGACAGAATGTCCTGAAGATTTTATTACCTGCCAATGTGGGTTTGGATGCCATTACATTTCGGTGAACTTTCATAGGCAAAATCCAGCAATTTCAATAGGAATCCACAATGATCTGGAATTTCACATAAGGGTGAAAGATTGCCCCTCACAGATTTTGCAATGGGTTTAAGTTATTCATTTGGATTCAGTAATGCAGAGGCCCTTTTCTTCCACTTGTGATCACCACTAATGAAATCGTTTACTTTAAGAATTCATTTCCCTCAGTTTGGGTGTCAGGCGGTGTCCCATCTTCAACCTCGTAATGAAAGGGATAAAAACTCTCAGTCCTTCTCTGATTACACGTCACAGTACAATTGGAAGAAAGGAAACCGCTTAGGAAATGGAGTCTCATCCTCTTTATTCCATAATTGCTACCGCAAGACTTTTGTTAAGCGAACCGTCCATGTAAATGTAACACAAACCCGCACAAGGGGGGCTAATTGGGCATTAAATGGGAAATAAATGTAGCCAAACAACAGACCTGAATCTGGGTGCATGCTATGAATGGACTTTTGGAAATTACAGATTGGCATTCAACATCCAGTTCCTGTAGAAACAACAGAGAGGTAATTCGAGAAGGAAGGGGAAACATGTTAAAGTAGTTTTTCATATATTTTTTGAACACTAATGCAACAACAGTTAGTTTCAGTAAGCCAATGCTGTTTTGCTGACTCGTACAGTAAATGGGTTTTCGTTGTCATACAATGTAAACATATCTTATTCTATGTGTGTATGTGCAACTTTTAAAGGCTTTTTATTTTGAGGGGTGACATTTACCAGCAACTTTAAATCTTCAGACATTAGTAAAGATTTTCCAGTTTTTTTCTCGAAGAAATCTTTGCATCTTTTTGTTGACTAATATCAATGTCATAAGTGAAATCATAATAAAAATATATAATATAAGTGGGATATAATAGTATATTTGATCTAAAAATCAATCTATATTGCATTCAATTGATTTATGGGATTTTTAAGAGACTTTAAAGGAACACTCCACCGTTTTAGTCATATTAAACTATGTTATTCCCTTAACTAAGACGAGTTGATGCATACCTCTCTCGTCTCAGTGCGTGCACTCAATCGCTCTGGCGCACGGCGACACTTTGAGCACAGTTCATTCATTAGGGGCCAAACAGAGATGAAGTTAGAAGTGACCAAACACCTCCACGTTTTCCCTATTTAAATACAGTTACACGACCAAGTATGGTGACACAAAATAAAACGTGGCGCTTTTCTAAGCGGGTAAAATGGATAACTATAATGTATGGCGGAATAGCACTTGGGAGCACTTCGACTCGGCGCAGTAATATCATCACTCCTGAATGATTCCCTATTTAAATAGGGAAAACGTGGAGGTGTTTGGTCACTTCTAACTTCATTTAACTTGTTGAACATTGCACACACACAAATTAAATGAAACAATATAGTATGACTATATAACAAACCATATATAATTTGACAAAGAGGTAAGATATTTGAGATTGAGATTATTATCTTTAAGATATTTTCATTTTTGATGTTATGACAGTCAAACATAATTTTCCCTGACAATTCTCATTAATTGTCCAGATTTTTATTATTAGAATTAAACTAAAAAACTGTGATGCAATGATTGTACAAACAATTGTAAACACTTCTGAATTTAATTTTTTTTTTTTTTACAAAAATGCCGGGTTGAAATGTCCCACGAATGTCACATTTCATCCTTTGTGTAAGCAAAACATAAAACTGATACATGGTACATGGATATTAATGACTGTGTCTGATAAATGCTTGTTCAGCTGTGCTCTAGGAGGAGGCACTGACCCTTCACAGACTTCATCTTAGACCATTTTGTGGCTTTTCTAAACATTAGAGACATTGTTTGGGGTGAGTTAGTCATAGATCCACATATGTGGACAACGAATACCTGCAAAACACAATTACCACAAGCCAAGGTGGGAAAGGGAATGTCAGATTTGCACATGGTCTCAAGATGTTAGATAATTTCTCTCTTTTAACCTGTTCAAGTCACTCAATTTTCTTTGAAAGTGATGCACTCTTCTGATCTGGCTCCTCTCTAACCCCACAGAAATCATATTGAACTGTTTAAAGTCTTGTGTTACAGCCATGTGGTCTGTATGTTATGGGGTGTTGCACAAATCTCTTTGAAGTCCTGCAAAACTGTTGCTGCAACTAAAAAACTCTGTTAATCAATGTTTGCGTATAATCCTGAACTCAACTTTTAAAGTGACTTATAAACTATATGTTTCCATTATATGAGTACTATCAATTCATATTGTACAAAAATGCTTATGATACGAGTAACACAAACATTTGTCTGACTATATTAGAGAGGACATCTCACTCATAGACTTCCATTGTTTTTTGGTGGTATGCATCTATACATTTTCAAAACTTTTTTTTCTTTAAATGTAGACATTCTCTAATATCTTACTCATGAAGACAAACACCTCCTCAAACCACCAAATCATAAGATTAAACAACAACAATAGCATTACAAGAGCAAGGAAAAATAAAGCAATATACAAGTAGCCTAATATAAAAACATAAAATGACAAAAATAAATGATCAAATTTTCAAATGGTGAATCAAATAAAAATATGAAAAAAGCGTAAAATAATAAATTGAATGACTACATAAATGACGAATGATTATAAAATGAAATCATATAAAAATTAAATAAAACACAATACGGATGTATGCTTTCCTAGAGTAACACACACACACACACACGTTGTTATTGAGAATTCTTAGATCCTACAAACTGTATAAATACTTTCAGGGTCACTGTGTATAGGCCACATAAGATGTAGCATCTGAAACACCTTTGCAGTGTAAAATAAAATAAGTTGCGTGACCCTTGTAGTGTGTGTGGCTAGACATGTATTCTAGTTTAGTGTGCTTGTGGTATGTAGAGAATGGTGGCATGTGCACCTTTCATCAGGTTATCAGCGAGTGCTCATCTGTGAGTGGAGTTTGCTACTTATGGTCACGCTGCTTGCAGGACTATGAGTGATGACTGAAGCCTGAATGCAGCGAGCGTTAAAAAGCCCTTTTCACCATGAATGAAACGAGAAGTCGGCCACAGCTAAAGGGGAAATCTCTAATCCGGTTGTAAAGTCAATGTATTACGTCTTGAAATCTGTCTTGTGAAGATGAACAAAACATACAGTGCTTTGCTTTGCTTTGCTTTGCCATATGGCTATTGAGATTTGTGAGTTATTTTTGAATTCTTTTCAACATTCATGGAAATGAGCCGTAATTTTTTTTTAATTCGTCAAGATTTTTTTTTGTCTCTTTGAATAGCGGGAACAACTTTGAGTCTGATTTCCAATGAAAACCGAAACATTGCGTCATAAAATTAACATTTTGCTTTTATTGTTGATGTGGATTTTGTCTATCCAAGACCTTTTATTTTTTGGTTTGAAAAGATGACCTTCCATTGGTAGATGTACTTAAAGAGGAAATATGAAGAAGTGGAGTCTTTAGGGTTTCCCTGGACATGTTGTGCAGGCGAGGTATGGAAAGTTAATCAAGGACTTGCTCTCTTCACCCTTAATGTCCTATGGGGATCAGGTGGGGAAAATGCAGCCCTCCACAGGAATGCTTCACCCCAGAATCATCCATCAGCAATAGCCCTGACTGCGTTTGTGCACGATGGTGTAGGGTCATTTGTGGATAGAGTTTCGAAGCGGAAAGTCACTTTACATAAGCCATAGAGATTTGGACAGTTTGAGACTTGCCCTTTTCCCCATAATAAGCTAAAACAAGTCAGCTAGAATATGAATAAAGTGATGATGCAACACTGAATGTCGTTATTTTTCACTAATAGATGCAGTATCATAAACATGAATGAAATGCCACTTGATTTAAGTCATTTGTTTCTGTGCAGGTCACTTGCTGAATTGATTAAAATGTCTTTAAAGGCCTTTTTCCTTTTCTGTTTCGAGAACAGATTAACTTATCTATGTAAACTTTGTTTCTTGTGTTTCCACAGAGGGGTTCAATACACATCTGAATCTCTTTACACAAAGGGTGGATTTACTTGAGCAGCTCTCAGGCTTAGTACCAGCCAGCAGGAACGTGACCCTTTATGAGGAGGAACAGGGATGTCCAGTGCTGGACATTGGCCTATATTCCACACTCACTATGCCCACGCAGAAAGCATTTGGATCGAGGTTTGACATTTATTTGTTTGTTTGATTATTTAAAATGTATTTATTTAAAAATGAATTGACAACTTTCATGACAATTTTTCATTTAAATTAGATTATAAGGTTAAATGAATGTTTTTTTTTGCATTACAGTAATAAGATTTTTTTCTTTAGCTTTTTCATTGTTTTATTAAAAATGCATTTACGATTTTCAATTTACACTACTGTTCAATTGTCTGTATTTTCATTTATTTAGTTGGTTAGAAATCAGTACTTTCAGCAATGATTGATTGACTGCATTAAAGTGACAGTAAAGACTTTTGCATTGTTACAATTTTTTTTAAATAAATGCTGTTCTTTTGACATTTCTGTTTATCAAAGAATCCTGAAAAAATGTATCATGGTACACTAAGCAGCACGACCATTTTAAACTGTGATATTTCTTGAGCACAAAATCGGAATATTTGAAGGATCATGTGACTGAAGACTGGAGTAGTGATTGCTGAAATCACTAGGAATACATTTAATTTTAGAAAACAGTTATTTTAAATTTTAGTCCTATTTCACAATATTTCTGTTTTTACTGTATTTTTGTTCAAATAAATGCAGCCTTGGTGAGCATAAGACAAAAACTTTAAAAAATCTTACCGATCCCAAACGTTTTAACAGAAGTGTATGGTTTTTAAGTTTTCTCAATTATAATGAAATCGTTTTAGTCTTGATACTTAAAGTCTCCATGTGTTTTCATAGCTTTGCAGATGAATTCAGCATGCTGATTCAAATGCGGAGCTCTCAGGATGTGGACCGAAGTGTGTTGACTTTGCTGAACTTCTATAATCACATTTTACTCCAGATCCGTACAGGCCCACACAGCATCACCTTCATCACCACCCAGCAGCGTGACTATGAGTACAAACACCATTTAACACATGGCGCTAATCACTAAGCTTTCCCCAATACTGAAATGACATTGATCTTATAACAGTGTACTTGAAACCCCATTATGTTGTCAGCTGTCTTTTGAACGCCGGGTGTTTTCTTCTGGCATCAGGTTTTCAGTGTCAGGACTGTCTGACTCGCAGTGGCACTGGATCTCAATTGGGGTTGCATTTGAATGGCTGGCTGTGTATGTGGACTGTGTGCTGGTGGAGAAAGTGAGCTGGATGTACCCTTACATGGGCATCACTACAGATGGCCTGCTGATGGTGGGCGGCATCCTGGAGGGGTTTGAGACACCCTTTGAGGTATTCTTACTTTGTCATATGCAAGAAGAGTATGGAAAGAGGATAGACAGGTACACATAACTATATGTCAATGTCAAGAATCCATCATGCTTGGGCAACCAGCCTTTCCTAATGTCATTGATTAAAGACTCTTAATATGTCATACTACAACACATTGGTTTAGAAGAATGTTTATTAAAGAAACTAGAGCTATCCTGGTAATGTAGCACTAGCAATGCGTCATGGGAAACATGTCTGCCTGCCACACCAATTTGCTTCACAGCTGTGAAAACCATCATCTCAATGGGTTTAACTTAAAAATGAATGGTCAAACAGCATGCCAGGAGTTACAATGAGTTTTTTATCACGGTGACTGTGAAATCAAGTTCACAATTCATCCTAAACCAATGAGGCATGTGAGTGAACGTTTGACCAACACTCTTGTGAAATCAATGCTCAGCTAATGGGTTGTTATGTGGATGATGTCATAGCTCAGATTTGTCTGTGACGTCTGTGTCTGTCTTCACAGGGAGAGCTGAGACAAATGACCTTCATAATGGGAGATGCTAATGCTGCCAGGGATCATTGTGCTCTTCATCAGTATATGTGTGAACCTTTGAAAGGACGCAGGTTTCTTAAGAGAAAGAGTAGCACTAAGGTAGAGTTGTGGACTTGCTGTACTTGAAAGCAGTTATATGATTTTTGTAATGTTCTTTAAGTTAATGTCTTTTTTCTTTAAAGTGCTAATCTTGTCAATGAAATTACTACTACGCGTCATAGACAATTGTTATTAAAACATACTGTTTACTAAAATACGACAAGAAAAAAACAACACCAAAATATTAACAATGCACTAACAATGTTAGACAAAAAATCTAGACAGATTTGATCATTTAAAATGGTCAGTCATAGTCAGCAATGTTATATATATGTAAAATGTTTGAACCTTTGGTTTAATTTTGCCCTTAGCAAAATTACAAAAAACTAAAATTTTAGTCAGTTTTTTCTAAAATGCATTCTAAGATGACACAAATATTGTATATACATACAATGTATATGTGTGTATACATACACACACTAAATTGAAAGAATATTTTTGTTTAAAGACAAAAAATATGACTAAAATGGGAAAAAACTTCTCCTATCCAAATATAACTGGAAATACACAACATTGCCTGAAAAATGTGTGAACTGATGCTCTGTTGGGCTTTCATGACTCTGGAGTTTGGGGCAGGACAATCTGTGTTTGCTGACCAATGGCAGATTGGGGGAGTGTTTGGGAAGTGGTTTTTTTTTTTTTGCGATTGAATTTGGTGATGCTGTTGGAACATAAATTACTCACTTTACCTTTAATTCTGGTAAAATCTTGACCACTGAAAGTAATGTCTTTTAGTGACATCTTATTTTCCTCTGTTTACCCACAGAGCACTTCGTCGTCCTCCGCTGGCTCAACAGTAGACAGAACTTTCTCATCCGATCCCTCCAGTGCCACTGACGATACTGCCAATATTCTTTCAGTTCTAGGGTCCAAGCCTGATCACAGGGAATCACATAGCTTGGTAAGAGAGACATTCCAATGTTAATTAGAGATTCCAAATAGTCAGTTTACAAGCAATATGTGTATGAATTATAGCATAAAACCTCAGATAAACACAGCCACAGTGAGTAATTTTGCAGCTATGAATGGACAAAGCCTGAGTACAATATGGGAAGAATGAACCTCAGCTGGAGAGGAGAGATGGATGACTTTAAAGGTCAGGAAATTTAATAAATGAGAAAGAAAGGATCACTCTGACTTCTCATTTGTCCTCATAAAGCTGTTGCTGTATTTTCCTACACGGTGAGGGTGATGATGAATTATCATCATGGGAACTGTCTTGTTTCAGCACGGTGCAGTAACAGAGAGGAGCTGTGCTGAGATGGTGGGACATTTTTGATTAAAGCCCCTTCTGGGAGAGTAAGACCGGGTAGTCTGTGAGATCGCTAGTGTACTTCAGGAACGACTCCAAAGCTTGGAAATCGTCTGGAAAGTCATTAGACACCTTATTTGCTTTTGCACTGTGCACTGCAGGACATTCTTTTAGAAGTTTACCAGGCATATGTTCCACATACTGTACATTATGATTTGATTGTTAAAGACTGCACCTCAAAAGCTTATGTTTAATATTCAACCTGCAGTATTTTGCTAGACACTGCCTGCATATTAGTTGGCTGTGAGTGTGCAGCCACTTTACATAATGTTGTCTGTTATCAGCTGAATAGAGTCTAATACACTACTGGAGGACAATACTGCCACACTTGACAAAATACCCTCCTCCCCTAAACATCAGGCAATGTCCTGAATTGTGGTAGATATAAACCTTTTTTTTTTTTTACTTGATCATTCATGTATGGAGTAATTATAGATGAGACAGAGGAACTGTGGGAGTTCTGTTCTGCACATGTCCATCAGCACAGCATGGAAATGTTCCTGGAAATGTTTGTCTGTCATCCATTTATTCTGGCCTCATAAATGTTAGACATATTATTACTATCTCTGCACTGTAATTTAGTGCTCCCTCCTGATGCTAAAATAAGTCATAAAGTAGATAAAACTTCACACTTTTTCTAAATTTATTTTTTAATATACAGCCTGAGATATTCTGATGGTTTCAAAAAATGTACATAAACACACATACAGTGGGGTCCAAAAGTCCACAGTCAATTCTGAGATCCATAATATAAATAAACTTAAAAATAAGATGATCAGAGATTCATATTGTAACATGCAGTTCTTGTCTATTTAGTATTCATGGGTTTCAGTCACGTGACTTTTTTTGTTGTGGCCGCCATCTTTAGGACCTTTGCGTTAAATCGCATAATCTCTCCCTGTTAATCGGAAATATGTTGCACGCTATAGCACAGATGAAAAGCAACGGTATTTAAATAAAATAGATACTTTAGGTATATATCCGTATTTACTGTTAAACGAACTGCTGAGTCCACTAAAGTCTAGTAAAAACTTGCCAAATTTTACGTTTGCTGACATTTACATCTACACTATCCCTCTCCCTGTCCCCACCACTTTTGAAACATCTCGCGGCACGGATGTACCAATACAAATAAATAAAGGTAAAATAAGAGGTGATCTAGCATGCTGAAATGTGTTGTTCCCTTTCAAGGCTACGGAACTTCGACATTACGGATGTCGTATATGGGAACTCTCTCTCATCCTTCACTTCCGCTGAAATCTTATTGGCTAACGCCAGCAACGCTGGCCAATTGACGCAAATATGCAAATACTGAAACCCCGTTGCAGTATAATGTAAGTGCAGCGTCAATTCCTCCTCAGAATCTCTCTCTTCACGCTCAAATCGTGTGCTAGAAAGCTGATACTACTACTACTTGGATTTTTGCTATCGTTGAAGGTGCACCGGAGATACCTGAACTGTTTCCAGCATCCGATGGCGACCGTCTGCAATTTATGCTCGGGCCCCATAGTGCCCCCCGACATGCACCTGTTCTGCATCGCGTGCATGGGGCTGGCCCACGCGGAGTCGGCCCTCAGGGATGAAGGGTCCTGCGACTTCTGTGCGGACATGCCCCTCCGAGCCCTCAACGCCAGGCGAGACGAAGCTCGCGCTGCTGCGGGGATTGGGCCTGCTGCCGCCACCGAGCCGCTGGCAGGCCCCCCCAACCGCGGAGTCGAGGTTCGACCCCCGGTGAGTTTTCCGGACCCTTCGTTTCATCCTCCCCGCGACGTTGCGGACTTCGTGTCCTTCGGGGTGAGTGAGGAGGACGACTCTATGTCCTTGTCGGCCTCCGAGAACGACTACGGTGCGGAGCAGGCCGCCCCTCTGGCACCCACGGAAGAGACCCCGCGGATCTGCAGGAAGAGCTCTTCCGTATCCTCTCGAAGGCCGTCGAGGAACTGGATTTATCCTGGAAGGCTCCCGACGAGCCCTCAAAGAGCAAGTTGGACGCGTGGTTCCTCCAATCGAGCCGCCGTCAGGCCGCTTCGAAAAGGGGAACCCCGTTCTTTCCTGATGTGCACGAGCACGTGGTGAAGTCGTGGGTGGCCCCGCAATCGGCGCGCACCCTCACTTCGACCCAGGCCATGTTCCCCCCCGTGGACGAGGCGGGGGACCACGGCTACCTCCGCATCCCTCCTGTCGAGGAGACCGTCGCTGCACATCTTTGCCCGTCAGCTCCCGCCCTGGGCTCGGACCGCAGCCTGCCGTCCCGAGCCTGCAGGTTTACGGCTCACCAGGCTAACAAGGCCTACGGCGCCGCGGGGGAGGCGGTTTCTGCACTACACGCTATGGCCGTTCTTCAAGTGCTGCAGGCCAAGCGATTGAAATCTCTGGATGGCGCCGCCTCTGTCGACGCTGACGCCATCCGAGACCTCCGTTCTGCAACGGACCTCGCGCTCCTGGCCACGAAGCGCTCGGCCCAGGCGATTGGCCGTTCGATGGGGTATTTGGTGGTCCTCCACAGACACCTGTGGCTCACCCTATCGGACGTGCAGGAGGCGGACAGGAAGACGCTGCTAAACGCACCGATCTCCCCTGATGGCCTGTTCGGAGATGCCGTGGAGAAGGTCACCGAGCGGTACTCCGAGACTCAGAAGAAGGCGAAGGCGATGAGCCATGTGATCCCTCGGCGAGCGCCGCCACCGCCCCCGCCGCAGCGCCCTCGCTCTCGCTCGTCTTCCGCCTCGGGGCGCCAGTCCCAGGCTGCGGCCAGACATCAGCCAGCCTCCCGCCCGGGACCGGATGCCCGTAAGGGCCGACACGGGCAGTGGCAGGGAGCGGGAAACAAGAGACCGGCTCAGAGGAGCCCGCGCAGAAAACCCGCCGCGTCCCCAGCGAGGCCCAAGCAGTCGTCCTGACCGCTCGGGCAAGAGGAGAGGAGAGCGCACGGATGGCCCCGCTTCCAAGCGGCACGCTCTAGAGCACGCGGTCCCTCTGCGTTCGGCGAGCGACGCGTGCAGTCATGTTGTGAATGTTGTGTGTTGTTCAATAAAGCAAATTACTTCTTCACAAACAGAGCTTTTTTCTCCTGTTGCACTTCACACTGTGTTACCCGCCCTGTCTTCGAGCAGCGCAGAGTCACGGTCATTAACTATAAAGGCGCCTCGCGGGAAGCGCGAGGTGTCTATCCCCAGCCCTCACATAGCGGCGATGACCGCAGGTCTAGACCGGCCCACACTCAGTCGTTTCCTCACGGCGTGGGAAGCTATTCCGGGCATCTCGCCGTGGGTGCTGAATGTAATTCGACACGGGTACACACTTCAGTTCAAACGCAGACCACCCCGCTTCCGCGGCGTAATCCAGTCGTTAACTTTGCCCCAAATGCTCATGTACTGAGGCAGGAAGTGTGCAGTTTACTCGACAAGGGAGCGATAGAGCCGGTTCCCCCGAGCGAGCGGGGAAGCGGATTCTACAGCCGCTACTTTGTAGTGCCGAAGAAGGGAGGGGGTCTCCGCCCCATACTGGACCTGAGACCCGTCAACAGAGCGCTTCACAAGCGCGCTTTCAGGATGACTACACTGAAACAGATCCTAGCGCAAATTCGCCCCGGGGATTGGTTCGCTTCAGTGGATCTAGAGGACGCTTATTTTCACGTCCAGATAGCGAAGCGCCACAGGCGATTCCTGAGGTTTGCGTTCGAGAATGCGGCGTACCAATACACGGTACTCCCCGTTCGGGCTAGCCCTCGCCCCCCGCACCTTTTCGAAATGTGTAGACGCGGCACTTTCACCCCTCAGGTCGAGCGGGATGCGCGTCTTGAACTATCTGGACGACTGGCTGATTCTCGCGCAGTCGAGGGAGACATTGGTCGGCCATGTGGAAGCCCTACTTCGCCATTTGAAAACGCTTGGTTTGAGGGTAAACGTCCAAACAAAGTGTGCTCACACCGAGCCAAACTACCACATTCCTGGGAGTATGCTTGGACTCAGTGAGTATGAAAGCGCGTCTCTCCCCCGAACGAGCGGAGGCTCTGACTTCTTCGCTAGGTCTCTTCAGACCGGGCAGACTCGTCCCACTGAAAGAGTTTCAGAGGCTATTGGGGCGGATGGCAGCCGCTTCGTCAGTGTGTCATCTGGGACTGCTACATATGAGACCGCTTCAGCACTGGCTGAAAGCGCGCGTCAACCCGAGCGCGTGGCACTCCGGCCGCAAGCGCATTATGGTCAACCGTGTGTGCGCCCGTGCCCTGGCCCCGTGGAAGAACCCGGATCTCTACAGTTCAGGTGTCCCTATGGGTATAGTGACGCGACGCGTGGAGGTCCTGACGGACGCTTCGTCCACCGGGTGGGGAGCGGTCTGCCTGGGCAAGCCCGCCTCCGGTCGGTGGTCGGAGAGGCAGATGGAGTGGCACATAAATCGCTTGGAACTGGAAGCGGTCTCTCTAGCCCTAAAAGTTTTCCGGTCTCGACTGGAACAGCGGCATGTGTTGATTCGAACCGACAACACTTCTGTGGTCTCTTACATCAATCGCCAAGGCGGTTTGCATTCCAGGGACCTATTCAAGCAGGCGGAATCTCTCCTGCTGTGGGCGGATCGGTTTTTTCTCTCGGTGAGAGCGACACACATCCCCGGTGTTCTAAATCGGGGGGCGGATATGCTCTCGAGGAACGGGATTCCTCAAGGGGAATGGAGGCTTCACCCCGGGACGGTTCAACTGATATGGGATCGTTTCGGCAGAGCGGAGATCGACCTCTTCGCGACGAGCGAGAACGCGCATTGTCGGATGTTTTTCTCGCTGTCCCGTTCCCCCCGGGAGATGGACGCGCTAACTGCGCGATGGCCGAAAGCCCGTCTCTATGCCTTTCCTCCGGTGAAAATTTTGCCCATGGTGTTGTGCAAAGTCAGGGAGGAAAAGGCGGCGGTGACTCTAGTGGCCCCGTACTGGCCGAATCAGCCCTGGTTCGCGGACTTGGTGGAGTTACTAACGGAGCAACCGTGGGAAATTCCGCTCAGGAAGGACCTACTGTCTCAGGCGAGCGGATCGATTTGGCATCCCAGCCCCGGGCTGTGGAGGCTCCATGTGTGGCCGCTGCAGGGACGCTGAGCGGGATCGATGTGCTTCATTCGCGGGTTCAAAATACCATCGCGGAAGCGCGAGCCCCGTCTACCCGGCGCCTGTACGCTCTGAAGTGGGGTGTTTTCTCTAAATGGTGTCAGGATATCGGTTTAGACCCAGCGAACTGCTCGGTGTCGGATATTCTACGCTTCCTTCAGTACAGAATGGACGAAGGGAGCCTGCCATCCACCCTGAAGGTATACGTAGCTGCTATTGCTGCGTTTCACCCGCCTGTTGATGGACAGTCTATCGGTAGACATGCGTTGGTGACTCGGTTCCTTAAAGGAGCTAAATTTTTTTATTTAATTCCGTGCCGTGCCGCCTTGGGATTTGACTTTGGTCTTGGAAGCTTTGTCACGGCCGCCCTTTGAACCCTTAGTGTCGATTGCAGTTAAGGAGCTTTCGATTAAAACGGCGCTGCTTCTCGCTCTCGCTTCGGCGAAGCGGGTTGGGGATTTACAGGCTTTCTCTGTCAGCGAAGATTGTATTCGCTTTGGACCCGGAAACTGTAACGTGACTCTCAGACCGAGGCCGGGTTATGTCCCTAAATCGCTCAATACCCCGTTCAGGGGGCAGATTGTTTCTTTGCTTGCCCTGTCTGTTGAGCCATCGACCTCTCTAGGTTCGGATGCTCAAAGTGCTATCTGCCCAGTCAGAGCGCTCCGGGAGTACATCTCTCGCTCGGCTGCTTTCCGAAGCTCGGACCAGCTATTTGTGTGCTTTGGTGGATGCAATAAGGGACGGGGAGTCTCTAAACAGAGGCTTGCTCACTGGATTGTGGACGCTATTGTTTTGGCTTATGACTGTATGGGACAGGAATGCCCCCTCAATGTTAAGGCCCATTCGACCAGGGCGATCGCCTCTTCGTGGGCCTGGACTAAGGGTATGTCTATTCAGGATTTATGTCTTGCGGCTGGCTGGTCTTCTCAGAATACGTTCGCCAGGTTTTACAAGTTGGATTTACCCTCTGTGGCGTCTCAAGTGCTTTCGGTGAGTTGAATTCTTGCACAGCATTTAGAGCTCTCTGCGCTTTGCTCATGAGTTGTTCTGTGTGCTTATGTGTATTAAGACTGTTGTCACCGCTATGCGTTGGCCTTATTTTACTGTTGTTGTTGCCCTGTTGGTCTACAGTGCAGACTTCCCCCGGTTATACTGTTCGGGATATGCAAATTCTGGCAGTGTTTTGTGAGTTTGTGATTCGTCCCCTTGGACCTATCAGAAGTTAGAGGCTCGCTATTGGCCAGTCTCGTCCTATCACAATGCTGGCATTCTGGGGGGGCGGTGTCGGGGTTTTGTATTGGGTTCTGTTCTGTGGTTTGCTTGCTTCCACGGCGGGATTCTATACAGTTCCCATATACGACATCCGTAATGTCGAAGTTCCGTAGCCTTGAAAGGGAACGTCTCCGGTTACTTACGTAACCTCGGTTCCCTGAAAGGCAAGGAACGAGACATTACGCTCGCCGCCGTGTTCGCTATTGATTTGGCGTTCTGTTCGATTCTGAGGAGGAATTGACGCTGCACTTACATTATACTGCAACGGGGTTTCAGTATTTGCATATTTGCGTCAATTGGCCAGCGTTGCTGGCGTTAGCCAATAAGATTTCAGCGGAAGTGAAGGATGAGAGAGAGTTCCCATATACGACATCCGTAATGTCTCGTTCCTTGCCTTTCAGGGAACCGAGGTTACGTAAGTAACCGGAGACGTTTTTGAAATCAAGTGATCAAAGTGCTTGTTGACTCTGGATCAGTGGTGCAGAAACTGTGTTCTCTCGTGACTCGCGCACACCGCACAGTCTTGTGGCTGTGGCTGATGTTGCCAGATCAGGTGTTTTTTAGCTACATATTAAGGCCTGTTGACGGTGTGTTTTAGCCGGGTTTTCGCCTGGAAGGCTATATAGAAATCTGGCACCCGAACGAAGTTAAACTGAGCGAGCGTGCGTTCACAGTAACGTTCATCAGGCAGTAATTCAGTACGTTCAGTTCACGTTCGCCCAAAATATGAACGAGTTCATGAACTATCGTTAATTGAACACGTTCAGGCACAACACTGTTGTATAGGTATATCTGATTTATGATTTAGTGTTGTATTAAATGCCCCAGTTATGCCCTATTATCACAGTTTACAGCACAGCAGATAGACGGCATGTTGCAATTCGGTCCTACAAATGGCGGCCGCTCCACTGTGTGACGTCACATGAAATCTATGAATAATTGTGTTTTTATTCTGTTCCCTGTTATGCTTTTCCTGAGTTCTGTTCCCTAGATAGTTTCCTTATTATTTAGTTATTAATTAGCTCTAACCTGTTTGACCTTCATTACCCTGTCTGTGTATTTAAAGTGTATTTAAAAATCAAGTTTTTAATGTTGTTTATATGTCTATGTGGTGTTTTTAATGTGCTTTGAAGTAACACTATGTAGTTTTTCTACCTTCATAATATATTTCCAAGACCCTTGTGAAGGTACATCGACTTAAAATAAGTTAAATGACACGTCTGCCATAGCCTGACGTGGTCTGTATCGCATTTACTGGCACTACGTAACTTCGGATTTCGGATGGGAACCCGTGCACAAAAAGAACTACAAAACTCGACTGCTTTACGTCAAGCACTACAATAGTCATTATTTCGTTTTTCTTCGTTTCTGATGTCGCAATACATCATACTTTCATGAAATCATGTAACATACTCTACCTTGTCTGTGGACATCGTTCATTCTAAAGCCGGTGCTGGATAAACAGCGAGCGTGCGTGCGGCGGTGAGTAGCATCTGCCTGCAGTCCCGGAGGCTGCATTTTCAGGACCCCACTTCTAGGACCGCATTTCTAGGACCCTAGGTTTTTAGTGACAACGCCACCTATCGAATTAGAGGACCAGCGAAGATGGATGACATTCAGAGTGTGAGTATCAAATGTGAATCAATTTTTATTTGTTTAACTTTAAAAACAATTGTGATGCATTTCATTGGAAAGTTAACGTTGCCAACATGCTGGTGATTTGCTAAACAGTCTTGAATGCATAGCCATCATATATTAGCCTCTAATGCTGGAAAATGAATTGTTAGCAGTACGTTCATTTAACGGAACTGTTGCATGATAAGCCTGTGTTGACTTATTTACAGCACAATAAATGTAGCATGTTCGTTTGAAAGCTTGTTAATTACTCATTGTTTTTCCATTTTAATTCAGTTAAAATAATCTTAATGTTTTCACTGTCACGTGCTCACAGTCAGCCTGTTTAACGTTACCCACAATGTTATGTTGTGTACGTCTCTTCATTTTGACATGGTTTTATAAAGTTGGTTGAGACATATGACATTTTAATAGTCAGACATATCAGAGAGGCCATTATAATAATTGACTGTTAAAATCCCAGTGTTAGATTGTGTCATTTACTGTATACTGTACTCTATATGAAGTGCTATCAAGGACACAGCTTTACTCTGTGGTAACTGAGATCTTTTAAATATGAAATTTAAAATTAGAGAGTAGAACATGTTCAACTAAATGTTCCTTATTTAATTCACTTATCTTTCTCTCTCTTAGGAGTCAGTGATGATGTTGTCCATGTGTTTGTCCATCCATTGAAGTTCTGTCTATGTGGTTCACGTCATGATTAAATTTGTTTTTGTGTGTGTTCAAGTTCAGTTGTTATATTTTATTTTGTAAAATATTTTGTGTGTTTCAATTTCAGTTGTTATATATTATTTTGTAAAATATTTGTGTGTTCAAGTTCAGGTGTTATATATTATTTAGTTAAATACACAATCTTAAATCTACCCCCAGAGTCATCCTTGTCTTCCCTCTGTACTTGAAAATGTGGTCCATCTAGTGACTGAAAAGACTATAACATGATTCCTTGTTTATTTTACTTGAGTTATTATAGTATGCTACTTAGACCCAATAATTTCTCAACATTCCTAGGAACCTGGTTTAATTGCAATAAAGAAAGTAGTATTTGGGTGTAATAAAAGCCTAATGTAGTTAAAACTGGGTGGAAATACTGCATTGGTGGCACTTTTTTTCAGTCCTCCAAAACTAGGGTCCTGGAAATGCGTTCCTGGGACTGCGGTTCTCCGACTCGGTAGGTGGCGCTGTCACAAAAAAGTAGGGTCCTAGAAATGCGGTCCTAGAAGTGGGGTCCTGAAAATGCAGCCTCCGGGACCATAGACATAATATAATACATAGACGCCCTATTGGCCGCTGGAGCGCACGTCAACCGCGCCGCCATATTGGGGATGGCAACTCTCCCATACCTCTCATACTGGGAATTGAGAAAAATGCCTGTTTTGTGCGCTGCTTGGGGCTGTACAAGTCGCCACACAATTGAAAACCGCTTCCGAGGAATTATCTTTCACAGGCAAGACTGAACGTTTGTTTTTGGTTGTATTTGGTCATGATTTAATTAGTAATAGTAACGTTCAGAGGATAAATTTAAAAATACTACTGTTATTGTGTCACGAAATGGAGTTTTAATAGTTTTTCAGTCGACAATGTAGTTGTTTAAAGCTTAAATATGTGGTTTGTTGATAAAGATAGCGCCTATTTAAAAATTTGATCTGACGGTTTCGGAGTTGTAGGATGCGATCACCGGGCGCTCAGCGCACATTAACCCAGCAGAGGACAGCCTTACCTCGGCGAGTCCTTTTGAAGTGTGCCGCCGGCTCGGATGTCTCTACTCTAGTGATTAAACATGAGATATAATTCGTCTTGTGTATATCTAACGGGTGATCTTTGGTCTCATTAATCTATAAATGGTTCCCTGGTAAATCGTTTTGGCTGAGGGCAAAGTGAAGTTTCGTAACTTTATATTTAGGCTTTTTTAACGTTGTATCCTGCTGTATGTTTGACTGAAGCTACTTCTGCTATTACTGATCAATAAAACTGAAATTTAACAAAAAGAGTTAAATATTAAATATAAGTCACTATTTAACTTATTTTTTATTGTGTATATTCTGTAATTGATACTTCTTATTCTATTGCTATTATTATAGTATTATTAATAAACCATATGCTATTATCAATATTTTTATGATTGTATTATTGTATGATATTATATAATTATACTATTCATTACTATTTTATTTGCTGTATACTATTTGTTTATTTTATTGACTAAACTATTTACTATTACTTCTCACAAATGTTATATTTACTGCATTGCACAGTAGTTGTACCATAACATATGTATTAGCATAAAGGACCCATCAGTTATCTTTGTTATTGCTCAAATCTGGTCAATCACAGAAAATGCTTTTTCCACAATAAGAAAACTTAAATTATATCTCAGTATGGGGGTCTTCATCATTCTTATCCAAGAATAAAAAGCCAGATACATGACAAGCCTGAGCTTTGACCATTCTTTATTAAAACAAATATTTTACAAGTGTAACTATTGAGATTTTAAATAACTAGAGATGGAACTTTTTGTACACCACATACAAACCACTGAAATCGGTTGATAAATATAAAAACAGTTTTTGTTTTTATCCAGAAAAAAACGCAGCTCACCCTTGATTACAGTATTACAGTGCAGTCTTGCCCTCCGCAAAATGGCGGACCCGTTGACGTATCGCAGCAACGTTCCAAAGCGGCCAATAGGGCGTCTATGTATTATATTATGTCTATGTCCGGGACTGCAGACAGATAATATTGGCGGCGGTAGGTAATGGACAATTTCGTTTCCAACCAGTAGGGCGACCGAAGAGGAAAATTTACTTGGTGTTACTTTAAGACAAACATTGTGCAAATTTAAATAATACAACACCATTGCGGAATATTTTTTCCTTAAAACTGCACTGAAAAAAAAATACAGTCTCAAAAACGTGGTTTGAAATCGCTGGTGTTTCTGACATCACACTTGTAACCAATCACATCAATGTGCCGCTGGGCTTTAGCATATCATTAACAGCGAACTAGCAAGGCACTCTCGAATTATGCCAGGTTATCCGGTATATTTTTTGTTGATACGAAAAATCGAGTAGATTTAGCAATACAGAGGGTGTATGATGTATATTACGATCTTATGATGAACTATATGCCTTTCTCTCCACTGACGTTCTGAGTTGTTCAAAGCTTTTCTGATGATTGTTAGAAGGCAGACTGAGATGGTGAAAGGGAACAGTTTTGTGTAACATTAGCAACACATTATTTGCTATATGATAACATAGTCAAGCAAAAGGCTAATCATATTAATTACCGTTATGTGTCCGACATTGTAAAGAGCGATACCATTGCGTTACCTCAGTAAGTTGGTTGAGTGAATCTGTGAGCTGGTGTGAGTGGAGGTGGGGCTAATTAGCATATTCATTGATCTGCATATACTAAATGAAGCTAAGGTTGCATTCAAGCTATTTTAAGGCATGAAGAATTTAAATATGTAATTTTGGTCGGCGCCGATAGTCTCATGGGCAAGTGTGCCGACATGTAGCACCATTGTGCTTCAGGCGACCTGAGTTCGAGTCCCAGGCAGCTCGTGGACCTTTCCGGATCCCGTCCCCCTCTCTCTCTCCCACCTCACTTCCAGTCTAGCTACTGTCCTATCCTAATAAAAGGCAAAACCGCCCAAATTAAATCTTAAAAAAATGTCATTTTGGTGAAAAAAACATTTTTTTAAGGGATATAATTGTTGACTACTGAGGGACTTTAAGTCCTTAGTTTCCTCAGTTCATTGTCTGGTATTGTTTGTGTTATTGTTGGTTGTATAATCTTTCTTCTGAGTTTTCTTGTGCCCATTGGATTTAGTTATAAAAGAATATTTCCTCACATCCTTAATTTTCACTCAAATAATATACAATTTCAAATAATGTAATTTGTAATGGATAAGATATAAATGCTAAAAAGCTTTTTCACTAGTGTGAACCACAATATATACGTGCACACTGAATATGTTTGGTGAAAAGACCATCTCCCATCATTTCTTGTGGTCCTGCTTGATTAATTAGGCTATGTGAAATCATGGCGTCCAACACCCACCACTAGTGAAATTGTGAAAACCTCAGAGTCGGGGTCCCACAGGAAAGTCAGGCAACAGAGTTTTCATCTGTGATTGATCTCCTTGAGTTACCTCTGTAACCATGGCAGCCATTACCACTAATCCTCTCTGTTTTAATGACCTTGTGGTCACACAGCATCCCACTGCTTTGATTCTGAGAGCTGGAGGTCTGCTTAAAAACTTGCTTTGAATCAAACTAACCTCATCAAGTTTATTTCTGGAACAAATTGTCTTTTCTGATTGATGGTTCATCAGTGTTTTCATACATCTGTCTCTTTTTGTGTGTGTCAGTCTCAGCAGGTTTTAGATGTCTGGATGTGTTTTTTATTTGTCACTGTTCAGCAGTGGTGGAGAAATCATTTGTGTTTATGGAAAATCTAAAGTAGCTTCTAATTTGGTTCTAAAACTGGCCTTGTCTGATATGAAGTTTCCATGCATGTCCTCTTTGCCTTTCTTATCTATCAAGCTATAAAAATGACAAAAAGTGCCATGAATGTAGCCCTTATTTGACTTATATGCTCATATTCCAAGTCTTTGTTTGAGGAAAAACACCAAAATGTGTCCATTGGTAATCTTCTCCAACATAGCTCTCAAAAGTCATTCATGTTCACATACTGTATAATATGGCATGTCAAAAGCTTGACCTCAAGAATGCCAAACGTCATTGGTTCTTGTGTCATATAACCAATTTGTGTATTTAAAATTTGTTAAATTAGATATGACAGCTACAGTGGAGGGAATTTTAGCTTTCTGAAAAAGACTTATATTGCACATGGGTCATATGGAGCAATTTTAGGATACTTTTATGGTGTGTTTCTGTAATTTTTGTACAACCTTTGCTCACCGTTGACTTTTGTTTGTATGGAGAATAGCAGCACAAACATTCTGCTAAATATCTCCTTTTGTGTTCCATGGAAGAAACAAGTCATAAGAAAAACATGAATGATGGATTTTTCATTCTTGAATGAAAATTTTAAGAGAGTTTCTTTCACTTTAAGTCAGCTTTGAGCGGTCCCTCCTTAAAAGCCATCAGTTTTATCCCATTTTCTATACATTTAAGCCAATATTGCGAAGTACGTACACTACCGTTAAAAAGTCAGCAGGATTTTTAAAAAATAAATACATTTTTCAGCAAGGATTGATTAAGTTGATTCAGCATTTTTATTTATCAAAGAATCCTAAAAAAAGACTTTTAAAAGTATTTAAAAAATCTTTAAACAATTGGACAAATGTCCTCAATATCTTTCAAAACCACCTAATAGCCAATTTTCTTAAGCAGACATAATTCAAATTGGACACTACAAGTGGCTATTGCACATTTGCTGTTCATCTTAATGGCTGCCTGCAGGTTTAGTTGGCTTGAGTGTGTGAAGCCTGGGCACAGCTCCTGTGTCTGGGAGGTTCTCTCACTGGGAGGGCACTTGGAGAAAGCCTGCACTGTCTGGGAGCTTTAGCAGGGATACAGAGACTGTGGTGCAGTGTGTATCTCCAGCAATCATGGTGTGCTGTGCCTGTATGGGATGTTACCTTGTACTAGATCTCCTTCTACTTGGATTGCATGTGGAGGGCAAATGGAAAGCCATGGTATGAAACAAATACATGTCTTTCCTTTTGAATTGTGCTTCATTTCATTATTCATTATTAGATGGTCAGATTTTATTTGGATATTTTAGTGCAAGTATCACCTAAACCAACATGAAAATGTTTTTGATAGCCGTTTACTTCAAGTTTTTATGTATATGCATTATAAAGGTATTCATAATGTACATTATAACAAATTACATTTTTTCATAAATAATTGTAACCATAATTAAAATGCATTATAATATTTGAAGATTCCTTGTTCCATCTGAAATTGGCTGTTTTTTATGTGTTTTAATGCATTTTACCTTAACATAATAATGTATTATAACTGGTTACAATTATGCACGTGACTATACAATGCATTATATGGGCATTACAAGGCATAATTAATATATTAAATATACTTTTATAATGCAATATATATATATATATATATATATATATATATATATATATATATATATATATATATATATATATATAAAGTGTTACTAAATTTTGCATATTATACATACGTCTTCTTTAATTCTAAAGACAAAAAGTGCAAATGTATAAATCAGGCTGTATTGTTTGAGCTTGGACGGCTCTTGTATGAGCTGACGTGTCTACACATAACTTTTGTAAGATTTAGATCTCTTTGCCCAGTCGCTACATGAATCAACAATGGCGACTTTCCCATGAACATGTTCACTTGCTGAACAGGGGTAAACTAAGAGGGTAAATGGGCTGGAAACTACAGGTTGAGTGGAAGTTTAAGGAGATTGCAAGACCCCAATAAAATTGGAGGTCAACAACTTGTTTAGTGAGTGTTTATCGTTTTTGTCCAGATAATCTGATTGACCTGATGTGCTGAGGTCATTGGTAGCCAAGTAATCTGTATACTCTAGTTGTTTTCTTCTTTACCAATTCTACCATGATTTCCTTTCTAGTGATCCACAAAAATGTTCTGATTGATTTTCTTGATGGGAGTGTCAGGTTAGACCAGCTGGGTCCGTCAACACATGACTTGCAAGGATTTCCCTCGTGTCTTAACTTTTGATTTATGGCATCTCTTCTCAGTCACTGTTGGGTCAACTGTGGTGAACACTGATAAGATCCTGCTCGGGGCCTTGGCTTCCAAGCTCTGACATTGCATTTCATAATTTTCCAGTCTCTGTTAACCTCCAGAATGAGTTAGTAGTTATGACTTCACTTCAGTTTTAAGTCTTTAGCACCATAGACTATTTGTGTGATTCAGTTTAACGGTCATTGTCAAGTAATGTACCCGCAGTCAATGAAATCACATATAACCAAAAGTGTCATGGTTAGATAGCATATAAATAAATTATGGTAAAGTACAAATGACAGAGTAGTGCAAATGGTCATTGTACCGAAGAAAAAATTCCCGTCAAGTTTACACAGGTGTCCTGGTTCATACCTGTCCAAAGGTGTATTTCATAGTTTAACAACCCAAATAACTTTTATCTTAATTTTAAACAATGCATCTATAGTTTGAAATATAATAAGCATATCTTTGTGAAATGTTTTGCTTGGAAAGTGAGTTTATACTATATTGTGTGTGAATAAATATTAAAATAAATACCCTTGGGTTGATATTTTGTTATGTAAATGCAAATTTGCTGCTCACGAAACATTTCTTAAGTTATTATTATCAATGTTGAAAACACTTGTGCTGCTATATATTTTTGTGAAAACTCTGACTCTTTGAAGAATAGAAAGTTTTAGAAGGGGGTAGCACCTTTTGATGTTAGTTTTATTCTAGAAACAAATTAATGTAAATCTTTAACATGTAATATACTCATCCGTTACCATTTGAATTATCTAGCAGCTCACTTCCTCTCAAACATCCCACTGGCGTATCTTCTGAACAAAGTGTAAATTGTGTCTTGTAGCATGTGGTTCTGCTCCAGCTTCTCTCACAGGAGTTGTTCCAGTGTTCGGTACAGTTCCAGCCAAAGATGTAACCTGTAGCACTGAGGAGGGTAAAACAATTATTTGGGGAGCTGTGTCACCCTTGAGAGGATCAAGTGTCCCTCTCATCTGAGGCAGCCGCCTTACAGTGTTAAGTGCCTGACTGCTCTTTCTCTGTAGCTTATTGTTAGAGGAAGAGAGGAGGACAGTGGGATGGAGCCTCTGGGTCTCTGAGCTCAGAATCACATGTAGGCCATTTCCCTTATCGTAATTGATAATCTTTCATTCAGTGCATTATTCACTTAATTTTCATGGTACCTCATTTAGTGATCATCTGGCGCTTGTGTCCTGGTTTGAAAAGAAAATCCAGAAAGGATGCTCAACTCGACCGTGTCTGGTTGTATGCCCAGTTAAAACGCTGTTCTCCATAATTTGATGAATAACTGCTGCCATAATTAATAGAAAAGGTACACAGATATGTATTTTAAATGGAATTTGGTTTTCCTTCTGCTTTTTCTTGACAATAATATAGTAATCATTTTACACTTAGCTCTGACTTTAGTGAATAAGGTGCAAGCATGTTTGTGCTGAAAGGAATGATAATGAATTGATTTAAATACCCACAGTGCAACATTGCACCCGGTTAAACTAGATTGCATGATGATTAATGAGGGCAATGGGTTTTTGTGCTGAAATGTTTAATGGAACAGCCCCTTAGTGTTTTGCTAATGTATCTTTTATGCCATGCAAAAATGTCCTCACAGTCTATCTCTTGTATTATTTTGTTCTCTTCCAGAACTCCAGCGTCTCTTCCCAGAATGAAGATCTTCATAGTAAATGGGACATTTCGTCTTATCCGAACAGAACTTCAAAGCATTCAGTTCGTGGCTTTGTAGTGGTGGATGAGTCTGACCGACCCAAGTCTCCCGCCATCAGCACACATAGCCGCTATAAGGACACTATTGACAAAAAGATTCAGTCCACCACTTTCAAATCATCAGATGAGAACTTCACCTCTCAAAAAATGAAAACAGATTTGGGTGAAGGCCGCCTGGAGCGGCTCCCTTTGAAGCCCTCTGGGGACACAACTGACCTGGATTCTGTTTTGAATGTGAAGACATCAGCCAGTCAAAAGGATCTTGTCAGGCCAACAGTCCATCCTGAGTTAAACCAGCTGACTGAAGAAGGTTTCTTACTTCCTTCAAAGAGCTTCTCTGGGTACTCCCGTAAAGTAGTTAAACAGCCTTTGGTTGATGTTCACTCAAAAAAAGGGTATAAAATGCTAGTAGGCAGTGGACAAGCTGACTACAAGCAGACAAGCAAGGAGCAAGTTGCACTTAAACATGGTGATGTTATATTAGGCATGGATGGAAGGAGATACAGGCTTCTTAGTGGACCTCCAGGGCTTGTTGGACCGCCAGGGAAAAGAGTGAGTTACCACAACTAAAATCCTGATGAAATGAGGTGAAATCACAAGCTCTCAGGGCAGCTGATACTTAAGTGATATTCTTTCTGTAAAATGTGCCTAATTTATAATCTGAATTCCAAAAAACTTTCCCCTCATGGTGATTAAATAGATTAACTGATTGTAATAGAAACAATCTTATGTTTATTATATTTGGTGAATCTCTTTTCAGATGTAAATATTAATGGGATAATGTATAGAAATAATCAAGTTTAAATTAATTAAATTAGTTCATTTAAGAGTTGAAATTATTTAATCATTTTACAATAAAAAAGTATATTCTTGAAAATAGTCCATTAGAATGTACAAAACAATGGTCGAGCAATATAAGATAAACACTGCAACACAATTACAGTACACTAATATCAATACTGAAGTCCTCTGAGATAATTTTCACTACAATTGATAAATGAGACAGAAGATGGCACCATTTGCGTCAATCTGCGTGGCGAAATGTTTCACCCCTGCGTGAAATTCCCAATTGTGCCGATTCCTATTGAAATGACTGGATTACGATTTCTGCACTAAATATCATTGCACCCTGCTGCGATTGACCAATCAGAATAAAGTATTTCAGTATGGACAATAGTCTTGGCAGTAAAATGTCGACTAAAATAAGTAGTTGCTAAGACATTTTCACCCAGTTCCACAGACAAGGTTTAAGCCTAGACTAAAATGCATGTTTGGGCTGTTTTAACTGAAAGCAAATTTCACTCATCAAATATGTCATTGTTTTGTCTCAGATTCACACCAGTAATGTTTTTTTATGCACGTTTATAAAAGCTACTTAAATGCCTTAATTGAACTAAGGCCTAATCCTGGCTTAATCTAAGCCCTGTCTGTGAAACCGGGCCTTAGTGTGCATTACAAAAAAGTTAACAAACAGTATATTTTGGAATTTACAGTAGCTTTGTTGTTTTAGCTAACAGACTTGTTATTAACTAAAGTTACATTAAATTAGTAGTCTGAAAACTAGTTGTTCATATTTTGGAATACTTCATTGCCGAATGCTGCATGTTATCAACCTTACATTTCTACAGCCCTTTTCTGAATTGTAACCTTCTTGCTTGAAACCAAAATATCAGACATGTAGTTCTTTCAGTTCTAAAGCTGCTCTTTGCTTAAGGTTTGAGGTCTGGCAGCTTTCTGCGAATTGGCACGTCTGAGAGTGTCACATTACGTAATATACATAAGATTAAAAAGGGCATGGACCTATAAATATTAATTAACTCATGAGTCTTATGGTTTCACAAAGTCTTTTGCTTCTGCTGTTTCGTGATTTCCGTGCTTATATTTGTAAATGAAAAGCAATCCTCTATAAACTTAGCATGATGGTCGATGACAGTAACCTCACACTTTTCTGTGGTGAAATGCTTTGATAAATGCCAAAGTCCCAAGTTAATTCTGCTTCATATTTAGGACTCTAAGTTTGCTGTTTTTGTTTGCACAGGGGTGTGCAGGTAAAAGCGGCTTTATTGGATACAAAGGCGATCAGGTGAGGAAAAACACTTCTTTAAATACTACATGTTGCAGTGTTCTGTGAAGATGACACTGATTTGACATGTATGTCTTGACAGGGTTCTCCAGGACTCAGAGGAGCAGATGGGTCGAGAGGCATACCAGGACCCCCAGGTCCACCGGGACTCCCAGCCCTCTACCTTTGGAGGAACACAGAGGAGGATTGGGCTGCATTCAGGGTAGGCCTCAACAGTCTGACTAGCCATAAAGATATAACAACAATTCTATGTACCACAGTTTCAATGCCTGGTACAAAAAGATTGAAGCTGAATTAGCATAAATTAGATGAATCTTGGAATTAGTCCATTAACCTCCCATCCTTACCAAAGTTGAACATGATCCAGTGAGCCACCGCCCTGTGTCTTTCAAAGCTGTTGGAAGACCCATTCTTTCTGTGTTCCTGCCAGACCTTGTATTCTATCTATTTGTGACTCTCTATTTTTGAGCATATAATTAAGTGTAATTGTAAAACCACAGGTTTGACCTCCCTGTAGATTCTCATAACTCGAAACAGTTGTGAATATCTGCTTGTGATTGTGAAGCGGCAACTTGGCATTATGTAATGTTTTTTTTTTTTTTTTTTGTGGAGCATATCCAAACGTTGTTCCTCGTCATTTGGCACAATCCTGGATTATGATTGATGAGTTTAGTCCTCCAAAGAAGAGGAGTAGGAGAGGGAGTTGCACCTTTCTGAAAGAGTGAGACTTTATGTACATTCTAAGATACTATTGATTTAGACCATGTGATTCGTGATTTGGGATGTTTTATTTTTAATTACATTTTTATTTTTACATTCAATTGAATTATTTAAATGAAAAAGTGCACTGTATTTGAATTATTTTTAGCTTAGATAAAGTTGAATCTAAGCAAAGTTATGTGAAAGTTATATAAGTGCTTCAATATGGATGATAATTTCATATGGTGTAATGTATAATTTGGCTATTGTTTCGGAAAATGATGTCAATTTCTTTTGTCCATATTTTTGGCTGAAAATATTGGCCCAATTTTCCATATAAATATTCACTACATTGTCATGGTTTAATAAATATATAAATTATGTTTAAATATTTTGTTGGCTTTTTTCCTCAGATTTTTGTCACCATGATCAGTGATAAAAATTCTTTGGAAAAAGGCCAAAACAAAACATATTAAAAGATTATTTAGTTGGTTAGTTTAGGTCATCACATTTATTACAATGTCTAAATGTTCAGTGTACACTAAGGTTTTTGATGGTCATCTAGGCAAGTGCACTGGGAGGTCCGATTCCCCAGGTTCTCTTAAACTCACCTTCTCTGGACCAGCAGTGAGCCGAACCCCTGCCCCGGTGCCAATTGAGCATGTGCCAAGACAAATGTTGTATAAAGCGGAGGCGGCCAGCGTGATTTAATAACAGTGTGACAGAGACTGTGTGTCTATGTGGGTTCGAGGCCTTGGCTTTTCCAGCCCACACTGTAGAGACAGCGTACACTGTCCTTCAGTTCTTCTCCTCTATTTGAACAGGAGATATGCCTTTCAACACTCCCTAGTTTGTTTTCTCATTGAGATGAATTGAAACATACAGGCATTAAGTGTCATTAGAGCTCAGATTGTGGATTTGTTTTAGAAAAGTTTTTTTCCCTCTTAATGCTAGTCAGGTACAGTGTTTCTCATCACCTCTCGATGGCAGTCTGAATTGTATTTATGCATTTAATGCAGATGCTGGGTCCAAATCTGCTTGCTTGTTTGCTCATTTAATATTCACTACATAGAGAATGCCACATGTGAGTGTAAATGACTGCATTGAGACAGCTTAAACAGTCAAATAGATACAAATAAAATAAATTATATTTGGAATTTGTTTGTTTTTTCAGTATTCATTATAAGGGCTTAAATTTCTGTATTTAAAATCCTTTTTTTAATTGATTTAATGTAATATTCTAATTTTCTGAGATTTTGAATTTGGGGTTTTCATAAGCTGTAAGCCATAATCATCATAATTATCACTTTTGCACAATATTCTAATTTTTCGAGTTTCACCTGTTTAATATACTACCAGTCAAAAGTTTTGGATCGGTAAGCTTTTTCACCAAGGCTGCATTTATTTGATTAAAAATACAACAAAAAAAAATGTAATATTGTTAAATAGTATGACAATTTAAAATACCTGTTTTCTATTTTTATACATTTTAAAATGTTAATGTTTGTTTATTAATGTGATCAAAGCTGAATTTACTACATCATTACTCCAGTCTTCAGTGTCACATGATCCAAAAAGCATTTCAGAAAGCAGTGTGTATTTTTTTCAGGATTCTTTATTGAATAGAAAGTTCAAAAGAACAGCATATTTGAAATATAATATTTTGTAACATTATACATGTTTACTATAACTGTTCTGATCAATTAAATTCACCCCAAACTTTTGATGTTTTTAATGTTACAAAACCTTTAGATAAATGCTGTTTTTTTGGACTTTCTATACTTCAAAGAATCCTGAAATAAAAATATAAATAATTGTTTTCAACATTGACAATAATGAGAAATGTTTATTGAACATCAAATGATCAAATTAGATTTCTGAAGAATCATGTAACACTGAAGACTGGAGTAATGACTGCTGAAAATGCAGCTTTGATCAATTACACTTTACACTTTCATAAAATTGCTGGAGTTTTTTTGTATTTTTAATCAAATAAGTGCAGCCATGGTAAGTAATAGAGACTTCATTTAAAAACCTTTAAAAATCCATTAAAACCATTAAAAATCTTACAGATCCAAAACATTTGACTGGTATACTATTTGACTGTTCAAACTATCTGTCAACCGGAGCTTTGAAAAAGTATGTAACATTCATTCATCTGTTTGTTTTTTAGCGAACGTCTTATTATCAGTTGCTAGAGGCTGGATGGCCTGTAAGTATTTTAAATTGAAATAAATTAGCAAAACATAATGATATAATAGGCACATGGTCTCTCTTACTAAACCCTTTTCTTCGGATGTCCCGCAGAGAGAGAGGGGACACCCTGGACCAAGGGGTGAGACAGGGAGACCTGGTTTACCTGTGAGTAAACATAATCAAACACACAGAACACAGTTAATGAAGACTGAACTGTTACTGCACACATTACTTGCCTGTGTTGCAGACAATGAAAGGATATTACAATGACCACCAATATTGAGGGTCATTGTGCATCTTTGACTAGTACTGTTTATGGTAAGACTACATGTTGGAATATAGAGTGCTGTGGTTAATTGTTGTATTTCTGAAGGGATTACCTGGAGACCCAGGCCAGACAGGACCACCAGGACGCAGAGGCGATATGGTAACTATTCCTAACTACAATATATTTGCTTGTGTGCGTGTATGTGTGAATGTATATTATGTTCAGAATAGCAAGAGTTCTATGTTCAACAGCAGTTAAATGTTACTATAAGGCACACTACTGTTCAAAAGATTTTGAAAGAAATCTCTTAGGCTCACTAAGGCTTTATATACTTAAAAAATACAGTAAAAAAGTAATATTGTGAAATGTTAATGCAATTTAAAATGACAGTTTTTTTTAAATATTTTTTAAAATGTATTTAATCCTGTGATGGCAAAGCTGAATTTTCAACAGTCATTACTCCAGTCTTCAGTGTCACATGATCCTTTAGAAATCATTCGAATATGCTGATTTGGTGCTCAAGAAACATCATTTCTTCTTATTAATGATGTTAAAAACAGCTGTGCTGCTTAATATTTTTGTGGAAACCATAATACATTTTTTTTTTTTTTTCCAAATTGTTGTATGAACGGAAAGTTCAAAGGAACAGCATTTATTTGAAATATATATTTTTTGTAACAATGTAAAAGTCTTTGATGAATAGTTATGTCATTTCTTTAAGAAAAAAATGTTGAATGTTAAGTGTAGATTTATGCAAAGTGTCTACAGGGTTGAGTTACAAGCAAGCACTTTCTAACAGGGTGACATGGGACCAAAGGGTGTCCGAGGCCGAGCAGGGACTCAAGGAAAAGATGGAAAGAATGGGCCGGATGGGGTGGCTGGATCTCCAGGGTTTCCTGGCCTGCGGGTGAGACTGAGGGCATGGATGTCAATAGTATAGCTTTAGTTGTAGTAGTAGTAAAAGTTCAAGTTGGGACACAAGTGTGGGTATGTTGGTGCTTTTGGATATATTCTGTAATGCTATAAATTGTGGATGTGTAACATATGACCTTAAATTGCGGAAACCCCTTATGCAGTATATTTGTGGTTGTGGTTCTAGGGTCCTCGTGGTTACAAAGGTGACACAGCACCCCCTGGTGACAAAGGAGATGAGGTACAACATGAGAATAATATTCAGAAATACACTCCCCTGTAACTGTCTCATACAGATATTTTTTAAAATAATTTTGTACATAAAGCAGTTTTCCTCCCTTCATGAGTAGGGTTTTCCTGGTGCTCCTGGCCCAGAGGAGACAAAGGACATGCTGGCCTAAAGGTAAGAAAAGCCTGCGCCTGAAGTATTTGTTGTGTGTGTGTGTGTGTGTGTGTGTGTGTGTGTGTGTGTGTGTGTGTGTGTGTGTGTGTGTGTGTGTGTGTGTGTGTGTGTGTGTGTGTGTGTGTGTGTGTGTGTGTGTGTGTGTGTGTGTGTGTGTGTGTGTGTGTGTGTGTGTGTGTGTGTGTGTGTGTGTGCAAATTCAATACACATTCTGCCCCCTAGTAGATCAGGATGGGAAACTACCACTAAAAGACATGTCTTGTCATTGACAAATGTGAGAATGGTTACGGTTTACCTATTTTCATTTTTGGGTGTTAATTTTTTTTTAATATTATTATTATTTTTAAAGGGCTCAAAAGGAGAAATTGGGTTTACTGGATTTTCTGGTCCTCCAGTAAGTAAATTATACACCCCCACCACCACCCCACACACATACATTATTCTTGTACTGCTAAAAAAAAAATTGTCTGTTTTTTTGTTTTTGTTTAGGGATCTGTTGGTTTACAAGGTGTTGAGGGGATTCCTGGACCACCCAGTCCAAAGGTGAGTTAATTGAATTATCTTTTGTAATAGTCATCATTTCAGCTGCTTCAATAAATAACAATGTATTAAAATGAATATTGAATAATAATAACAATAATAACTCACAATTTATTTTTATATTGATATTGACAGTATAAACAATTTTATTTTCTTAGGGTGAACCTGGAAATGATGGAAAACATGGTCCTCCAGGGACAGTGGTGAGTCACAAATAATCTGTTTATCTATTTAGACATAAGTAATCTGTTAAACATCTACAAGAAAGAATAACTGTTCCCAAATGAAACATTATTCAAATAAATTAAATTTTTCAAGATTTCAAATAGTCAAAAGTGCTTTAACTGAGGAATCGGCTATTTATTGATACTACTTAATAATGCTCAGTTATGGATTTATGTGTATTGCTAGGGAGCACCAGGTGCTACAGGATTCGTTGGTGCACAAGGTGTCAATGGTTCAGAAGTAAGTGATTGAGATGAGACTTGCTTGCTGAATTTGTAGTGAATCTTGTACAAAGCATTAAAGTAAGGTAACATTATCTGATTATGTCACCTACAAATATTAAAATCTGATTGGAAGCTGTTGATTAACCAAAACACTTTTGCTGTTACAGGGGGACGTTGGACCTGCTGGCCCTGTGGGGCGGAAGGGCCCTCAGGTATACTGACATTTTATTGTGCCATGGCTTCTTGAAGCCTGTTCTTACAGAATGATCAAAGGCTGAAATAATATGAAACCTGTTCTGACCGTTCCTCTTATAGGGGCCTAGAGGGATCGAGGGAAATAGAGGCCCACCTGGTCATCCAGGGTCACAGGTCAATTTCACCATGTTGACTAGCAATGCTATTGAAGTTCGGGGAAAAAACATACAAATGGGGGTATTTTGTGACATTTAACATTAATGGCTGTTTGCTTATTTTTTCACAGGGACTTCTAGGTCAGGGTGGTCCACAGGGTCTCAAAGGTGACCAAGTAAGTTATGAAACCATGTATATGTGTCCATGTAAACAATGGGATCTCATTATCTGCCATAAACATAGTCTGCCATGTACAATAACATGTTGTGTTTATGAAATGGATGCTCTAGATGGTTTTTGTTTGTGGACAGGGACCGGATGGTCCAGTGGGTATCAGAGGGCTACAAGGCATTGAAGGGCCCATGGTGAGTCAGTTTCTCATATGCTGAATGTAATCTATAGGAAAACACTTATAAACTCATATGGCAGACCTTCAGCAACCAATTTAACACATTTTATGCACTGCTGTATATGTATTGTATACATTAAAACTCTGATTAACATGATAGAGATGTACATTTAGATTGATTCAAGTCACTTTGTCTTTCAAGGGGATCTATTATGCAGAATTCACTTTTACATGGTGTTTGAACACTGACGTGTCTCCACAGTGTGTGTAAACAACTAGCCTATAATGGTAAAAATCCTCCCATAAATCAGAAGCAGTGTCTGAAAATCCGCTGTTCCAGATTTCCCCCTACTGTGACCTCACAGTAGAGACAATCCCTCCCATGACTGGTGACGATCTGCCCTATTAGCATAGATCTTGCCCCGAGTGAGCGCACACATTCCGCCATGTTTATATGTGCCACATAAACATGATATGTTCTGTTTTTGGATGTACCAATGAACATAAGACTCCCGGCATCTGAGCCACTAAGGACACCATGGATTTATTTTATTTATGAAAGAAAATGTGCTGAAGAAATTAGGTAAAGTCTTATATGTCTATGCAAATCCACTAGACTGCATCACAAATGAGGGTCAGTTCAATGCAGGATTTGCACAAAAGTAGATTCTGATAGATAGGTCGATACAACATCCTACTATAATTCCCACATGAGCACCTGTACATCAATTTATAGATGATAATAATGGAACATGCTAATCAATAAGTTGAATAAAGTTAACTCCACAACAACTACATAAATTCCTCAACTAACCATTCAGAATCGTCCTGTTGCATTCTAAAATTTGTAACTTCTTCCCGAGTCTCTCCATCTGAGTCCGTCTCTGGTTTGAACGTATCGGCCGAACATTTTGCCTATGTGAGGATTTCCAGTTGTTGTTGGCTGTTGCTGGAGTTTCTGAAGCATGAACTGTAAAGGCTCCGCCCTCTTCTAGAAAGGGGGTGGGGAGCAGCAGCTCATTTGCATTTAAAGGTACACACACGAACACAGCATATTTTTGCTCACACCCAAATAAGAGCCAACTGGACATGCTATAATAAATGATCTGTGGGGAATTTTTGGCTGAATCGTCATGGACACATTCTGGATACACCAGAGACTTATATAGGCTACATCTTGGAAAAAGGGGCATTATAGAACCCTTTTAAAATGTAATTAAATTTCACCCAGCCATATTGCAATCCAAGCTAGAAACGGCTTTCTATGCCTTGAAAAATAAAAACTGAAACCATATTTTGGGAATATATAATATAATTAGGCTCTTTCTTTTGTTTTTTTGTCTGATGATATTTCTGAAAAATAGCCTAGAATGCAAAAAAAAAAAGAAAAAAAAATCAGTTTGGAGTCCATGATTACTATCTATCTATTTGTTCATTTTTATTAATTTGTCATGTTCCTCGTTTTTTTTAATTAAAATGTTTTCTTTTTTTTTTAGGGTATGACTGGACATCCAGGTCCAAAAGGCTTCCCAGGTGTCACAGTAAGAAATCTGATTACAATATCACTGTATGTTTCTTTGACATTAGAGTAAATATTTGTAAATATATGTTATTTATCATGTATTACCTCACTAATTAGTGCCTCTGATTCAGGGCTATCAGGGCCTGGATGGAGAGAAGGGTGATAGAGGACCCAATGGGAAAAAAGTAATCTCTGGCAGCAACACAATACATTCAAAAGTTATGAAGATTTAAATGCATACTTGAAGGATTCATAAAATGTTACATTTATGATTGTACTGTATGTCTTTAGGGACCACAAGGAGCACCAGGGATCATGGGTCCTCAGGGAGTGAGGGGCCAATCAGGCCTTCTTGGCTTACCTGGTGTCAGAGGTCAGCCAGGTGCTCCAGGTATCCAGGTACAATAACAGAGAGACTTCCCTATAACATGCCTTACCTCATGCAATGGTGAAACAAGCAGATAGACTCATGGGCAGAACTAAAGCATTACAGGCATAATAAGTTGACAATTGAGGTTCAAAAGAAGATTTCTTGGCAAATTACATCATTTTTCTCTTACACTTTTCCCCTAAAGGGTATAGATGGTGAAGTGGGTCCTCAGGGAATGCTTGGAAAAGAGGGTCAAAAGGTCAGAGTGGTTTATGACTTTCAGGTGGAGCTATCGCACCAAAAACATTATTTCCCTTTTACACCAACCCAACTGTGATCTTTCAAATGAGAGCTACTCTTAAAAACAATGTTTCCCATAGGTCCTTTCATTATGTCCTATTAATACATGCACCTAAATCAATAACCTTTCTTTCTTTCTTCTATTCTTTTTTTTTTTTTACATAGGGCAGTAGGGGTGAACCTGGTGGTAATGGAAGAACAGGACCCATAGGATCCAGAGTAAATTTACTATTTGTTTCATATAAAAATGCATGAATTTGTAAAAAAAGAAAAACATTTTTTTTTAAAAATATATTATCTAAAAGAAAAAGTTGATAATAGAAAGATTCACAGTAATTTGAGAAATATCATTTGGTGATATCCATATTATGTCATATACATACATTTATTTAATAAAATAATAAAAGCTTATATAAATATATGTGAAGGGTCAGACTAAGAGTGGTTCAGAACCCAATTATAAAAAAAGACTGAGATGTTGCCCGGTATGGCACAGCCGGTGCCCCACCCTGGAGCCAGGGGTTCGAATGCCGGAGAGTGTGTTCCAACTACAGGGGAATTACACTCCTCAGCCTCCCCTGGAAAGTCTATGGCAGGGTACTGAAGAGGAGAATTCGGTCGATAGTGGAACCTCGAATTCATGAGGAACAGTGTGGTTTTCGTCCCGGTCGTGGAACACTGGACCAGCTCTGTACCCTCTCCAGGGTTCTGTAGGGTTCATGGGAGTTTGCCCAACCAATCCACATGTGTTTTGTGGATTTGGAGAAGGCATTCGACTGTGTCCCTCGCGGCGGTCTGTGGAGGGTGCTCTGGGAGTATGGGGTCCGGGGCCCTCTGCTAAGGGCTGTCCGGTCCCTGTACGACCGGAGCAGGAGCTTGGTTCGCTTTGCCGACAGTACGTCAGACTTGTTCCCGCTGGATTTTGGACTCCGGCAGGGCTGCCCTGTGTCACAGGTTCTGTTCATAATTTTTTTGGACAGAATTTCTAGGCGCAGCCCCATGGCTGGAGAGTGTATGGTTTGGTGACCACACATTTTCGTCTTTGCTTTTTTGCGGATGTTGTTGTTGTATTGGCCTCATCAGACCAGGACCTTCAACATGCACTGGGACGGTTTGCAGCCGAGTGTGAAGCGGCTGGGATGAGAATCAGCACCTCCAAGTCCGAGGCCATGGTTCTCAGTCGGAAAAGGGTAGCTTGCCCGCTTCAGGTAGGTGGAGAGTTCCTGCCTCAAGTGGAGGAGTTCAAGTATATTCGGGTCTTGTTCACGAGTTAGGGAAAGATGGAACGGGAGATTGACAGACGGATCAGTGCAGCTTCTGCAGTAATGCAATCAATTTACCGGTCTGCCGTGGTAAAGAAGGAGCTGAGCTGTAAGGCGAAGCTCTCGATTTACCGGTCGATCTAAGTTCCTGCAGTACTCTCACCTATGGTCATGAGCTGTGGGTCATGACCGAAAGGACAAGATCCCAGATACAGGCGGCCAAAATGAGCTTTCTCCGCAGGGTGGCTGGGCACTCCTTTAGAGATAGGGTGAGGAGCCTGGTCACTAGGGAGGGGCTCAGAGTGGAGCCGCTGCTCCTCCACATCGAGAGGGGCCAGCTGAGGTGGCTCGGGGATCTGTTCCATATGCCTCCTGGAAGCCTTCCCAGGGAGGTGTTCCGGGGAAGACTTAGGACACCCTGGAGAGGTTATGTCTCCTGGCTGGCCTGGGAACACCTCTGTATTCCCCCGGAAGAGCTGGAGGAAGTGTCTAGGGAGAGGGAAGTCTGAGTGTCTGCCGCCCCTGCGACCCGGCCCCGGATAAGCGGAAGAAGATGGATGGATGGATAGTGAATTTTTTTATATATATAAACTTGTATTAAATAAATGTGCAGTTTTGGTCTCTGATGTATTCATATGTTTTATTTCATGGTTAAGTTAGATATTAAACACTGTGCATTATGAATAACCAGAATTTGAAGAAGTCGTTCTGTATCTTTTGATCACATTCACCTATGTTATTATTTTCAGGGTCGAGCTGGACAACATGGTCCCCCTGGTATACCTGGAATAGTGGTAAGAGAATTGAATGAGTAAAAGCTGTCAAGATTTATAGTTTTCATATATATAGTATCATATATACTTTTGCTATTTTTGCAGGGTTTACAAGGTCAAGTTGGTGCTGAGGGACTAGAAGGAAAGCCTGGTACACAGGTTCCCATTTCATACATTTAATATCAAGTTTTTTTTATATCAGTTATAGTGCTTTACCATTACTGCAAAGTAAGACATCACATTTTTGAGTAATACATGTTTTTTTTTTTGTTCTGTGGTTATTTTCTTTGTGTGCCTTGTAGGGTGTTTCTGGTTCTGTTGGAGACCCAGGTGATAAAGGACCTGATGTATGTTTCTTATCATCAACTAAAATATTCTATGAATTTTAGCCAATATATAAAACTGCTGCTATAGTAAAATCTTGTAAAACCTGGTTAATGATAATAGCAGATGGTTGATGAAGGCATGTCAAGGTCAGACTGGCCTGAAAAAGGTTAAAAGATCATAGACTATTAAACTTAAAAAGGTCGTTAACAAGTCTGTTGGGTTGATATTTGTTTCCAACTCTTGCTGTCATGCTGAAACAGAGTTTGAACAATGATATTCAGTGTGGACTGTTTCGCAATTTTTTTTATTTTATGTCATACATCATATTTTCTGTAAATCTTTGTCATCTGAAGGGCTTGAGGGGCATGATTGGAGAGCCAGGAAAACAAGGCCCTCGAGGCTCACAGGTAAGCATAACAACAGGACAAACTGATACAATTTTAAAAAGATTATTGCAAGAACTGTTAAAAGTTACATTTTCACAGAGTAGACTATGGAAGTTTGTTTCCGCCACAGAATAAAAATTAAAAAAGGTAATTGCCACTTTTTATCTCAGAATTCTGACTTTTTTTTACATCTCGCCAATTCTGACTTCAGTCGCAATTGCGATTTATAAATTCAGAATTGTGAAAAATAAACTCGCCAATCTGACTTTTTTTCTCAGAATTGCACGTAATTCTGACTTTATAACACGTAATTGGGAGATATAAAGTCAGAATTGCATGATATAAAGTCACAATTGCATGTTATAAAATCTGAATTGCGAGATATAAACTTAAACGAGAGAAAAAGTAAATTGTGAGTTTATATCTCGTAATACTGACTTTATAACATGTAATTGCGACTTTATACTATGCAATTCTGAGAAATAAAACTCACAATTCTGAGATAAAAAAGTCGCAATTTTCTTTTCAAATGTTTTATTCTGTGGAGGAAACAAGCTAGCCTGGTAATACCAGACTCTGCTACTTCACTTTGCTTCGTAGACAGAGTCTGGCATAGCATAATAGAGAAGTGTTTTCTCTCCCGCTAGGGGGCGATTTCTGAAGTTTAAAATCATTGGTTACCCGCAAGCCAACCAGATAAGTTTGTTTATGACGTATGTTATGCGGCGACACAGCCTATCGAACCACAGACATCATGCATCGAACTCAAATCTATGATCAAACTTCCACTGTAAACACTTGATGCGAGCGAAATACCGAAGTGAACATGGCTGTAAACGACCTTTTTGATCGGTGAGTGATGTAATAGAATGACTGCTGCACTTGACAGGGCGCAAACAAGCAGAGAGAGAGAGCGCGCGAGCCCCGGCCGCGCGCGCACTATCACGTCTTTAAACAAACTACACGAGCGCTGTCTTGCTCTCTCTCCCTCGCAAATATTAATCAAAATCAATCGACTAGTAAAAGGTCGGAACACCGCAGTTTCACGTGGAGCATTTGGAGATTTTTAGAGATTAGAGACTCTAGGAACAACATCTCAAAGAACAACATCTCAACACTAAATTATAAAGCCAAGGCCTGTCTCATATAACGTTAGCCGCCTGTCTCAAATACAAGCCGGTGCAGTTCGACGATTTGGGCAAATAAAAGCCCGGGCTATTATTTGAAGTTTTACGGTATTTAAGACCTGGAAAAGAAAGGAGACACTGACCTGTCAAAAGGCTCCCCAGTTTCTCGCTGACGATCGGTAATAAACTTTTCCCAAAGGGAGTAGGGCCACAACATCACCTCCATTCAAAATGTTTAATACACACTCTTCTTGTTCGGGCTTCAGTTTGCTAATGCCAGGAATATTCTCCACAACAGAGCGAATTGCATCCGTGTCTCACTATCCGCGGTCGTTTTCGATTTCTCTGACCTAACTCTTAAACTCGGCGCTTGGCGAGTACGTCACGGCTTTCAGCCCGCCTTCTGTTTGCTGATTGGCCCGGCTGTTTTCAGGCCGGTGGAAAACAGAAAGATAGGCTGCTATCTCAGACTGACTACAGGAGTGAAATGAAATTAGCGGAAGTAGGAAGTCTGACGTAGTCAGGCTAGAAACAAGCTTCCATAGTAGACAAACTCTGAAAATGGAATGTAAAATATTGTTCATGTTTCATATTTCCTTACCATCACAGAATTTGACATTCAGAACTATTTTTATTCTTGCACAAATCACTGCTGAAAACACAAGTTACACTTTTCATTACCACAGTAGCTCAAGGTTTCTCCTCTCATTTAGGGTCTGCTTGGACGACCAGCCCAAGATGGCATCCACGGCCCATCCGGTGAGAAGGTAAGCCTCACAGAGCTTTATATTGCTGTCAGAACACTAATAATGTCAAAAATACACATATATCATTGTGTGTGTGTTTGTTATCAGGGCTTCACTGGAAAACCTGGCATTGCAGGTGCTCAGGGGCCTGTAGGCATGTATGTAAGTGGCACTATCCTGCATAAACCATTCTGGACTGACTGAAAATCATGATCTGCTTGTTGTAGCATGGATTTGATGATATGCTGTTCTTGCGCTCAGGGTTATCCGGGAGCCTTCGGCCTTCGTGGGCGGCCAGGTCACATAGGAGAGAGGGTTAGAACTCTCTGCTGTAAATATTTTACAATGAATATTACTCTGATCATTCTGGATGTTGTATCATGTATTGTGTGAATGTGCAACTGCAGGGTGAACCTGGCATCAGGGGACCTCTTGGTCCACCAGGGCAGAGAGGGCCATCGGTAAGTTCAATTTTATGTTAACTAATGTTATGACATCTTGGTCACTTCTTCTCTTCTTCTCTAAAATAATTGTTACCATGTCAACCTTCTAAGGGTTTACCAGGCCCGCCTGGTGAGAGGGGCCCACGTGGACCACTGGTAAAGTGACTTCCATCACAGAGACTTGATGTATATTGAAACTTTAATAGCGTTGTTTTTATATTCAGAGAGGTTATCCTTAATGTTTCCAACATTTTTTTAGGGTCGCCAAGGGGAAACGGGACCTGCTGGTTTGCAAGGAGTGCCTGTATGTAGCCCTCAGTTTGAAGCATACATTTATTTGTTTAGTAAAAAAATATATAATTAAAAGTACAGTAAATAAAGTGTGTGTGTATATGTTTCATGAGCCCCAAATCAGCATATTAGAATGATTTCTGAAGGGTTATGTGAAAGCGAAGACGGGAGTAATGAAAATTCATTAATGTATCAATATATAAATATATTAAAATTTATAGTTTAGCTTTGCCATTAGAGGAATAAATTACATTTTTACAGGAATAAAATATATGAATCCATTAAAATATAATACAGTTTAGTAAAATTGTAATATTTCACAATATTTCTGTTTTTATATTTAATGGTGTACATTAATTCATGTGTGTATATATTTGTCAATTCAGGGGCACTCAGGACTGCCAGGGCCTGAGGGTGTAACTGGAAAGCAAGGACCCCCAGGGAGCCAGGGGCCTCAGGGGCCACGGGGAAAACAAGGACCAACTGGATTACCAGTGAGTGGGTACCCCTTATTTTGATTGCATTTTTAGACTAGGTTTAAAAAAAAGGATGTAGCAATTCTGAGCTTGTATCTGAGATTCTGAACACATTCTGCTATTCTTCAGGGCTCACCGGGAACAAGTGGAGTGGTTGGTCGAGTTGGAGATAAAGGAGAGCAGGTATTGTAAGCATTTCAGTTTCTTAAAACAAGTTACATAACACATATGATTAAGCATTTTTACTTTACATTTTACTTTATAATGCTCTCATTTAGGGATTACCAGGACCTCCTGGTGACCTTGGATCTTTTGGATTAGATGGACCACAGGTCAGTTCATTTCAATATATGCAGAATTATCTGCTGATATGAGATCATGTTTGTGTTCCCTGTATCAACTTCTTGGCCAGATGTCCAAAAATGCAAGCAACTTGATCTCTGGTCCAGTATGTTTTTAACAAAGACGGGGGAATGTTTTGATATAGGGAACATTTACATACCATAAGTGCTGGAGATCTTTGTTGAAATGCTATACATCAGCTACCCCTTCTTGTTTTTAGTAAAATTCATAATGAATTAACAAAGTTTTAACACAATTCTCTCTTCATAGGGACATCCTGGTCCTGTTGGTTTTGAGGGTTCATCAGGGCCAAAAGGGGGATGTGTAAGTGCCAAATATTGATGTACAGTACATTCAACGAAACTTTATCATGGAGTCTATCAGCTTCCACTCCAAGCTTTTTCAAGTCAAATGATTATACTAGGGTATTTGTTTTAAGGGATCACCTGGAGCCATTGGAAAGCCTGGTCCAAATGGATCTCCGGGAGAACACGGGCCTCAGGGATCTCAGGGGGTGCAGGGTGCACCAGGACCACGTGGCAAAGAGGTCAGTGTCATACATTGATTACCTGAGGCTTCAAGTCCTGTTAGTATGCACTACCATTTAAAGCTGCTGTCCGTAACATTTTTAAGTTAAAAATAATCCAAATTAATTATTTAAAAAAAAAAACATCTTGAGCCAGTGTTCAAAACTATCTGCTTGCCATAGATAGATTCAAAACGGTTAGCTTGTAATAATGATTTTAATTCCAGTGGTACTGGTGGGTTTTCGCGGGAAATTCGAGCATGTCTTTGCGTCATTACGTCACATACGTACACATGAAGGAGTTCCGGCTAGCCGGCTATACTGCGCGTGAGAAGGTTTGTAGAGATGGGCTTTTCTCGCAGCACTTTACATGATTAAACTCATGGCGGATCCAGAAAGATCCAAACAACAATCATCAGTGTCAACTGGAGATTAACCAGTTATAAAACCCAAGAGACTTTGTACTTCGGATTTAAGGTGGAAAGAGAAAGAAACTGTCTCATGCGAACACAAGGATACACATCGGTGGGGCTTTTGAAAGGTGCGTGAACTCCCGAAGGGGTTCGAAACGGAAGAAGAGACGTGCTTTTTCTGCTGAACAAGTAAGACATTTCAATAGTTCAATCGTGTAACAGTACGTTTTCTTAATTCACACAGTTATGGATTTTTCTTTGTTGTGCCTTTCTCGTTTAGCTATTATGGAGAATATGAATTCTGAACTACACAGGTAATCATAAAACACATTAAATAACGTTAGTCACGCAATGCTGATGTTGTTAACATGAACAATTTGAGAACAAATTTAAGTAGGCTATGATTTGCACGGTTGCTGTAAATCGCGCTGATTAAATCTAACGATCGCTTGTCATGTCGAATGCTTTTCCCCCCTTAGTTGATCAGAACAAAAATGGATGTTACTTACTTGTTCAAAAGAAATTTTCCGGTGAAAATTCTTATGTTAGTCAAACTTTCAAAAAGTGAATCTGTGATTCTGAATGACAGTATCCACACAGCGCGGTGATTGACAGCAGCACTCGCCTCAAAACACTGTGTTCATCCGCGCTGTTTCATGCCGATTTACAACCCACGATGATAATTGATGATAATTCTGCGAATCACTGCAGTTACAGATTTCGAACAGAGATGGCGACAAAAAGGGAAAATGCTACGGACTGCAGCTTTAAAAGTTGGGTTAGTTTGTTTATTTTTAACAGAAATTAATCATTTTATTTAGCAAAAATGCAACACATTAATTCAAAAGTGAGAGTAAAGACATTTATAAGATTATTAAAGATTTCTATTTCAAATAAATGCTATTTTTGAACGTTCTATTCATCAAAGAATGTTGTACAAATGTATCAAACTTTCCACAAAAATAATGCTTATGCTTTATTTTGGTAGTTTACTTTAGACATTATACTACCTATAAGTAACTTTGCAACTACATATCAACTAACTGACATTAGAGTATTAGTAGACTATAACAGGCTGTAGTAGACTGTTTTAGGGTTCAGGTTAGTAGGATAAATTGATGTACTTGCATAGTTACTCGTAGTCAGTATAATGTCTTTTGGGGAACCATCAAAATAAAGTGTTAGCAGATATTAAACAGACAATCTACTAATACTCTAAATCAGAATAAAGTGTTACCAATATAATAAGCAGCTCAATTGTTTTCAACATTGATGATAATAAGAATATTAGAACAATTTCTAAAGTATCAAGTGACACTGAAGACAGAAATAATGACCCATGGAAATATAGCTTTGCCATTACATTAATTGCACTTTAAAACAAATTCAAATAGAAAATAGTGAATTTAAATTGTAATAACTTTTTTCAATATTACTGTTTTACTGTAAAAAAAAAAATCAAATAAATGCAGTTTTGTTGAACATAAAAACGTCTTTTAAAAAAATCGTATCGACCCCAAATTTTTAACGGTAGTGTGTGTATCACAAAAGTCCTCATTCATTTAAAATGCATTGCAATAAATTATAATGAGTATGATATTTCATATCCAGGGAGGTATCGGACATCCAGGTGATACTGGAGACCCGGGACCTAAAGGAAAAAAGGTAAAATAATTTCAATATATGGTTATTTTAAGTAAAATTTCATTAAATGTGCTGTAGAGGTCTGTACCCTGAGTTTCTACAAACAATAAAGTATCTACATTTTTGTTCACTCAGGGTGACCCTGGACATCGAGGATTCTCTGGACAACAAGGCCCACCTGGATTTTTGGGGGATAGAGGAGAGCGAGGAGTGAAGGGGAATAAAGGCTACATTGGTCCACTAGTTAGTGATTTTGATGAAAAAAAAATCATGTTTCTGTTGGGCAGACCCTTCGTCTGCCTAACTATTACACACTGCTAATATGTATTAGTTGTAATTTATAGTGTAAATAATTTATAGTGTAAATAATATAGCTTTGAATAATGATCATCTCTTCACCAGGGTCAGAATGGTTTGATGGGAAAGTCTGGTCCGTCTGGTTTGATGGGTCTAGAGGTATGTGTTTATTTAAGATGCATAAAACCTAAATCAACTTATATGATTGCAGTTTTTGATGGACATGATGTTTGCAGTTGGTTGATTGAGTCTATAAGTTGTCTTTAAATGCAGGGTTTGATGGGTCTTCTGGGACCACCAGGAGCAAATGGTTCACCAGGCCTGAAGGTATTACTCCCTATTCTTCCTCAAGTTTCTTTCATCAATGTTCCTTGTAATAGATCAGGATTACCCTTATACATTTCCTAATGTAACAGACTTGCTCTTTGTTTCAAAAGGGAGAAACTGGATCACCTGGGGCAACTGGCTATCCAGGAGATCAAGGCAGCCGGGTAAAATCAATGGCTGTTTTCCATATTAAAACTGTTTAGGTCAAATAACATCAAAAGCATATACAGGTGAACTGTGAATGCCAGAGACACCACAGTAGTTTCAATGCCTTTTTTGCATATATATTAGCTGCTATCCAAGATTACAGGGACTGAGGTCAACCCCCAATGTTAAATTAAAGTCATTACGTTTTTTTTTTTTCATCTACAGGGGATGGCTGGGCAAAAAGGCTTACAAGGGGTTATGGGAAAGACAGGACCTCAGGTTAGTACAGCTAACCGTTTCAAGGTAAATTCCGGTTACAGTGCTTTTTTTAAGAGGATAAATAATACTCTTATTGCAGGGAACCATGGGTCCCAGAGGCCCCGTAAGCTTATTGGGCCCAAAGGGTACGCCAGGACAAGAAGGACCTAAAGGTGAACCAGGAAGACAAGGACCTCCAGGGCAGATGGTGAGGCTCTGAATTAAATGAGAACTATTATAGTGAGCGGCAGAAGTATGTTTGGTGTCAACTGATGACTCTCTTTTGTACAGGGACCACCGGGTCTCCCTGGTACTAAAGGAACTTCTGCATTACCAGGAAAAGAGGTAGAATTTCGAAATAAAATGGTCCAAATTGTTATTTAAAGGATAATTCCGGTATTTAACACTTTAAGTCTATTTTCTAGTTTGTTTTGGAAGAACTAGAGTGGTGGACTTAGAAATTTTGACGATGGGTCCTGTCTCGACTTTTTGACTATTTTAGGATAGCCTCTGAGTGCTTCAGAGTGGCTGTCTATGAGTATGCACAAACATGTCCTTAAAACAACACTTAACGTTAGCTCTCAAAACTGTGCAACTCACCGAGTGGTTAGTGGTGTTCGTTGATGATTAAAAACAAATATATCGGCGCAATGTATGCTTTCAATCCGTGTTATTTACTATAGTGGAACTATATTTTCAGATACCTCACAACCGCATATAAATTTCCGCTCAATATTTGAGTCTGAAGCGCACACTCCCGACCACTTGATGGCGACAACCACTTTGCCGCAGTTGCTCTGCTCACGCTAGCCTTCTGAGAGACGGAGAACCGAGCGAAAAGACTACAACCAAATGTAAACAGACTCCTTTCGGTATCCAGTAGCGCAGTAATATCAACGAGCACTGAGGCTCCAACAGACATAAATGGAATTTTATAAAATGGCAAATAAAACACGTCAGAAACTGTATTTCGCTACGCTACTTGTTTTGGATCATCAACGAACACCACTAATCACTCGGTGAGTTGCACAGTTTTGAGAGCTAATTTTAAGTGTTGTTTTAAGGACATGTTTCAGTATGCTCGTAGACAACCACTCTGAAGCACCCAGAGGCGATCCTAAAATACTCAAAAAGTCGAGACAGGACCCATTGTCAAAATTTCTAAGTCCACCACTCTAGTTCATCCAAAACAAACTAGAAAATAGACTCAAAGTGTTAAATACCGGAATTATCCTTTAAATACAGAAACTGAACTGTAGTTATATTAAAGGTGCAGTGAGCAATTTCTGAGAAACACTGTTGATATTTGAAATGGACACAAACAAACACACCTCACCCATTATTGCTCCTCCCCCAAAATAACGAACACGCTCTGCAACACGGGCAACCACAAAAAGCTCCTGCATCAGACAGCTCGCACAATATGAAAGAATCAGCTGTGATTCACCAGCAACAACAGCAGTATACAACAGCATATCTTGGTTCTGTGCAACAGCAAAAAAAAAAAAAAAAAAAAATGTATCCCACGTATCGAGCAGAAACAAAGCAACCTTGAATTCGGTTTTCAGGCCTTCCTGCTCTCTAATGTCTCTCCAGCGCTAAAAAGCTTTTCCAAGCTCTTGCCTGATCGTAACCCTTCTTTTTCCAAATATATTCCTCTGACCTTTTCCTCTTTGTATGAAGCACTTTGTGACCCTTCGTGTCTGTGAAAGGTGCTATATAAATAAAGTTTACTTACTTGCTTCATTTCTATTTCTACAGTCTTTCTACAAATTCCCTGCTTTCTCACTCTCTCTCCTTCCCCATCATGAGCATATATGCCCTGATGGGCTACAAGAGTGTTTGTGGTGCTCCATGGGTCGGTCCGATCCACTGTTTTTTCTTCTGTTTACACAGCCAAGATGTACAGTACAAACACAATAAAAAAAATGTCAGCACTGAACCAAAAAGAAGCAAATATTCACAAAATTGTTTGGGTGTTTATTTACATTTTTAAGTGTTTCTCACTTTTTATCTTCAGCTTAGATAATTAGTATGGTTCAGATAACTTAATATTTTGAGTTTCTATTTATTAAACTTCCTTGTATTAACTCAAATTTTTAATTTCCAGGTAACTAAGTTAAACCAACACTACTTTTTTACAGTGTAGAAATCACTTACAGTACTGCACCTTTAATATTATGTTAAATATAAAATATATCAGTAATTTTCTTTGCATATTATCAAAATTCAACAATACACTAAATTTATGTTATGTACAATATGTGTATTTTTTGGAGGGGGAGTGTTTTTATTTAAATGCTTTGCACTGTTATTTTCAGGGACTTCCAGGAGAAATGGGTGTTGATGGCCCTGTTGGCCCACCTGGACCACAAGTTAGTATTTCTGTAAACATATCTCTATCAGTAACTAAATGGTAATATTCTTTCACTGCCTGAAGATCTGTGCCCGGTTGCATAAAGCACCTTAGGTTTGTCCCTTAAGTATGATAGCTACTTAAAGGTTGTGTAGGTAAGAAATGTATTAAAAAAAATTCAAAATTTGTTTAGACTTTCTATATATATATCAATGCATAATTAAAATCTAAGTACTCTGAAAAATAAAGTATAAAAATCGAGTGTCTGTAGACCTCTCACGACTGTTTTAAAGACAGCTCATTATTTCCATTCACTTCACCCCCTCCCTTCTGGTCTCCTTCCAAAGCCACACCCCCAAAACACATGAACGAGCAACTCTGACAGCTGAGCTGAAGACGCATTATTTACCTGAGACCAGCGAAGAGTAGAGGAACGAGTGCATGTAGTGACATCATGTCAGACACACATGTAAATAAAAAAATCTAACTTTATCATTATGAAGTTAAACAAATAAGTTGTATTTTATTACTCACTATCAAACTAGCATATTGATATTGGTAAACTTTACAATATATATTTATTGATTCGCTAACGAGCTAGTTATCTATAAGGCAAAGCTAAACACAGGTTGCGTGATACACGTTGTTCCATTGCCATCATTTACACTGTGATGTAGATGAATTTCGTGTAAGATTTATAACACAAAATATTAACACACACATACAACATAGTGTGTACGACACACAAAGATACACGATAAAGACATCAGTAAACATCGGTCTAGAATATAAAAACAAAACAAAGATGAAAAAAATGATAAATCATGGTAAACATGTTAAAAGAGTTAGACAGAGGGTAAATATAATACTAAGAAAAATACCAGGATGCGGAGTAACGTTAGACCTACTATCTGTTAAACCTACATTTAGTTATCTAAACAAAATTATGCACAATTCAACACTACAGCTATCATCTTGAGCTAAGTCTATTATTTACCGTCTCTACTACGGCTCGCTGAGTAATGCTATGTTAGCTATATTAGGCAGCTACGTGTGCTAATGACGCATGCTTCTTGAAAAGATAAACAAAAAAATCTGTATGATCTAAATACAAAAAGAAAGATTTACCTGTCCAGCAGAATTGAAGCCATCAAGGCGTCACTTTTCAGCCCCTTGAGGTCCCTCAGTTCTCGCCAACGCTGGAAAGCCACGCTGATATTCACCGAGTTTTATTTCTTTGTTTATCCAACAACTTTTTGTTCATTACCTTTTCTTGTAATGTAAATGACTTCCTTTTTTTGACTGGGTTGCCTTCGTGAACTGCAAATGTGGACTTTGGTCTTTCTCTGCCATTGTTTTGGTAATCCTAGGTTCCGTGGCTCTTGAATTACACAAACCAAACGAGTGCGCGCAAAAGGGCAGGTCCTGTGTGGCGAAGGGGTGGTTGCCATGGTTGCGAGAGAGTGACAGTCGCCTAGGCCAATCCGTTGTTTCGTCCCGGTTCGAAATAATGAGCTGTGTTTAATGCAGATTAAACGGTCTAGAGTCAATCGATTTTTATACTCTTTTTTTCAGAGTACTTAGATTTTAATTATGCATTGATATAAAAGTTTAAACAAATTTGGAAAAAAGTTTTTTATAAATTTCTACCTACACAACCTTTAAGGGGCGATTTCCCCTTACCTAAGAGAATAATTTAAGGGTGTTGCATATAATCTCTTAAACGGTTATCTTAGGTAAGGGAAACATTTAAGTGTTTCACGACAGCGATCTTGGATTCACGTTATAAAAGTCTGTTGTTGCCATAGATACGCAAAACACTAACATGTCGGAATATCACGTGTCAGTCCAGTGACGCTCTCACGCAACACCGCGTTAGCTCCGAAAGTGGCGGCAGGTTGTGTTGTTCACCGTCTCATGCTTTGGCATTTGTTTAGGTTTTGTGAATGCACTTCTGGCGAAATACAGCTGAGTATATTTCCATAGCATACCTGTTTTCTTCTGTCATGATTCCTATTAAAACACAGAATCAGCTCGTTCTCCTGTGATTTTTTTTCTGCACGGGTCGGCCACACACTCTCCGTGCGCGCACTGACTTAACGTTGTGATAGTCTGTATGCGAGTTGCGTGTAATGACAGACAGACAGCCGTCTAGTTTGATAGCGATGTCAAATATTGCGCGTCGATCAAAATCGGTATTCTTGCAACAATTTTGTTGGTCCAACAGTTTAAATTGGTCCAAAGGGTTCTCCCTATTCCCTATGATCTTCAGCTGGTTCCATAAATTCAGCCATGTCGTCTTATTTTTGTCCGCGTTACTCTTAAGGTTACGATTTCCAAACCTTAAGTTATACTTAGGGAAATTGCCGTTAAGGGGTTTTATGCAACACTTAACGATTACTTAAGTGAAAAAACAGCATTTAAGGAAAATTCTAAGTGTTTATGACGTTTCACTTAAAAAAACCGTTAAGTAACACTTAAGGGTATTTTTCTGCAACACCCTTAGGTTTAAGGGAAACATAAGGGCGACCTTAAGGGAAAAATTACACTTAAGGTGCTTTATGCAACCGCAGACATCCCAAATCTCCCGGAAGTTCCGGGAGTCTCCCGCATATTGATAGCGTCTCCCTGATGCCCGCAAATTAGTTCAAATCTCCCGGAATCTATAACGCGCGTGCGAGACAGAACATACTGCGCGCATAACAAACATAGAGCGCGCGCGCACACGCACGACAGAAAGGGAAACACACCTTGCGAGTGTCTCTCGCGCTCTCCTGTGCGCTCGCTATGTATGCGCGCAGTATAGTCTACCAATCCCCCCCCCCCCCCCCCGTCAACAATCCAGTCAAACACCCCCCCCCCCCCCCCCCCGTCAACAATCGGGTCACCAAGATACCTCCCTGAAATTACTTCTTGCAGGTTGGGATGTCTGCAACCGGGCACAGGTATTATGCATTATTTATGTTTAAATGCTTTAGGGTCCAAAGGGCAAATCTGGGCCTCAGGGAAGGGAGGGACCAAAAGGTCTGAAGGTCAGTGTAGTCTAAATCTCTTTTCATCATATGTTATGATTGAATTTGTAATCTAATATCATTACATTCACTCTTTGTTGCTGCTCTAATAATTCTTCAATTGCTCTATTCATTTCTAAAGTCTTATATACTTTTCCAATTTTTCAGGGAAATAATGGTCAAGTTGGACCTCCTGGAAAGATTGGACATGCTGGGAAAAGTGTGAGTACAGTAATAAGTTTTGTTAGGGTTTGAAGAAAACATTTTCAGGATTAAAAGTACAATTTGAGGAATTATTTCACTCTTAGGGAAAAAAAGGAAAAGCTGGCCAGAGGGGTCTCAGAGGACCTATAGGCGAGAAGGTACTAATTTATTCATTGCTCATTTTTAGATGTTATGTAACCTGTAAAAGCATGATGCTTGCCACAATTTATAATATGTTTTACCAGCTTTTGTTTGATGTGTAACAGGGTCATAAGGGAGCATTGGGAAAGACTGGACCTCCTGGCAGACCAGGACAATATGTAAATTAATACACAAATTCCCCTCATCGGGTTTTATAAATTCATTAAGATAATGTGAATATTTATTAGTGGTCGACACGTATTGTTTCAGGGTTCACCTGGCATTCGAGGCGAGAAAGGAGAGAGTGGTGAAAGGGGCTTTGAGGTTTGGACATTAATGGAAATGTCATATTAGAACTGGTAGAGAGACAAAACTGAGAACCTTGAGGCTTACTCTTCTTTCTGTCCAAAGGGAGAGAAGGGGGAAATTGGGCCACTTGGTCCTCCAGGGGGAGATGGACTGAAGGTACCTTCATTCATCTCAATTAAACACTAGAAGAAACTTAAATCATTTCAAAAGGGAGTGGAAACAGACTCAAGGCACCTAATAGTATTTTGTGTACATACTGTAAGAAAATGTTCCTTGTTTGCAGTGGCTGAATATCTGTTTATTTATTTCAGGGGGGGCAGGGCCTGCATGGGGAGAAAGGGAGACATGGGCCAAAGGGAGAGCAGGTGACATTTTAGATGTGCATGTAATCATACAATGAGACTGTTGGCATGTAGAAAATAGAGTAATTTGTGTCACTTTCAGGGGGATATTGGCCCAACAGGTCAAAGAGGAACCCCAGGTCTACCAGGGCTGCCTGTAAGTTGTATTCTCTTTCAGGTTTTGATTTAGATGTTTTAAATGCTGCACAGGTTTGCACAAAATATTATTCTCAAATAATTAATAATTGCCAAAATTCCAAAATATTGCATTGGTGTTTTAAAATGTCATTTTTTACTCTACTGCTCACAAGTTTGGAGTAAGTTTTTTTTATTATGTTTTTTGAAAAAAGTCTCTAATGCTCACAAGATAAAAAAAAATCAGTAAAAGCTGTAACATTGTGAAATTAAAATAACTGTGTTCTATTTTAAATAGTAATTTATTCCTGTGATGGCAAAGCTGAATTTTCTGTCGCCATTATTCCAGTCTTTAGTGTCACATGATCTTTCAGAAAATATTCTAATAGGTTGATTTGCTGCTCAAGAAAAGTTTTTTTTATTATTTTTATAAATGTTGAAAACAATTGTGCTGCAACATTTTTGTTCAGAATTCTTTGATGAGAAGAAAGTTCAAAAGAACAACATTTGTTTGAAATGAAATATTTTGTATGTAAATGTCAAGAATCAAAATCAATTGAATGTGTCCTTACCAAATAAAATCTTACTAATCCCAAGCTTTTGAATGGTAGTGTACATTAAGAACAAAGTAAATATTTGAAAAATGACAAAAATTATTTATTTTTAAAAATCCAGTAGCTTTTCATGCACTCATGATACTCAAGATAAGATTTAACTATGTCCATTTGCTCCCTCTACAGGGCCTATTTGGAGTAAAGGTTTGGAACAAACATTTAAATACAGACATTCATTTAATACAAATTGTTATCTTATTCACTGTTGCAATCAATATTAGTTGATGATGAAATGTGTTTTATTCAACCTTTTCAGGGTTTAAAAGGATATTCAGGACTTAATGGTCCAAAAGGAGAGAAAGGAACTCCTGTGAGTTTGACAGTACTCATTTACATAACCTGAGTGATATGTAAAACATTTCATTTATGCCTGTGATGTAGTAACTATAATAGGGCTGTTTATTTTAGGGCCCACCAGGTCTTCCAGGTCCACCGGGCTTATCTCTAAACCTTACACTGACTCAGATAAAAGTAAGTAGCTGATGATTGATTTTACATAAAAATAATGAATATAATAAATAATTAAAGCTGCTAGCAGCATTTATCGGTGTTCAAGCAATTAAAGCCGTTAAGGCAGTTAAGCTCAAAAGCATCAAAAGACATTAAGTTTTATTTGGTAAGCATTTATCCACTGACATCATAGATGAAATCGACGATTTACAACTAATACAGGCAATTTACCTGTAGCCAGGGATTGAGCCAGGGATCACAGTGGTGTAAAAAGCTAGCTTCTAGCCCCAACGGTCTAGGAGTTATGAGCAATTTAGTACTTTTGGTTGCTGTAGCGCCACCTATGGGCCAAACGGGGTCATACTCTGATAGGTTGTCCCCATATTTGAGGCCTACCATCTGGGCGAGTTTCAAGTCTCTAGGCCTTACGGTTTGGGCTGCACGATGCGTTTTAGGTTTTTTTTTTTTTCAAATAGCAATTACAATAGGTTTTCAGCACTAAAGTCACTTTTCGATAATTATTGATATTCAGACTCCAGAGAACATTCCTGCACTGGTCTGGTTCCGATTGGGCAAAAAACCAGGGACTAGTTCGCAAAAGTACTAAAGTACAAGCACTAAAGTGCTTGAACACCTAATAACAATGAGACCTTTTTGACGATTATAGCGCCACCTTTTGTCCAATCTCCATGAAACTCTGCATGCTGCTTCAGCATGGTATGACACATATGCTCATCGATTTTGGTGAAGTTTTGACTTTTTTTGTAGGATTTATAGGCTTTTGACCGTATTTGGTCACGGACCATTTCCTAAATGACCATGTTATGGCCAAGCAAATGCAGAATTTCAACATTTTTTCGATAATTATGGATATTCAGACTCCAGAGAACATTCCTGCACTGGTCTGGTTCCGATTGGTCAAAAAACCAGGGACTAGTTCGCAAAAGTAGGTTTTGGACAAAATCGGCTATAACAATTTTTTTTTGCTCCAAATCGAAATCCGAGATATACATCTTGTTCGTCTTGAGCCAGGGATCACAGTGGTGTAAAAAGCTAGCTTCTAGCCCCAACGGTCTAGGAGTTATGAGCAATTTAGTACTTTTGGTTGCTGTAGCGCCACCTATGGGCCAAACGGGGTCATACTCTGATAGGTTGTCCCCATATTTGAGGCCTACCATCTGGGCGAGTTTCAAGTCTCTAGGCCTTACGGTTTGGGCTGCACGATGCGTTTTAGGTTTTTTTTTTTTTTCAAATAGCAATTACAATAGGTTTTCAGCACTAAAGTGCTTGAACACCTAATAATAAATAATAAAATAATTCAGGATCCATATCACATGCATAATTACACAGGTTTAAACTTAATTGTAATGTGACAATGTTTTTTGGTTCTCATAAATCAGGACCTCATGTACCTCTCCGACAAGCCCAACTATCCACTTATTAGGAGCTTGCTGGACTCCCTTCAGCAAGATCTGCGATTCTTCATAGATCCTCCAGACGGCACTAAGCAACATCCGGCCACTACCTGCTTGGAGCTGATGCTCAGTCATCCTAACTTAACAAGTGGTCAGGGTCATTCTCACCAATGTTATTGTTAGTCTGTAGACATGGATACCTATGCTACTTATTGTTAATGATTTTTATTTGACTGTTCTTTTTGCAGGAATGTATTATATAGACCCAAATCAGGGCAGTTCTGCTGATGCTTTGCTAGTATATTGTAACTTCAGTGCAGATGGGCAAACATGTTTGTCGCCCCTGCAGCCACAGGTAAAGTTAAAATTTTCATCAGCATTCGATGAATATAAAATATGTTGTCACATTTGATCAATTTAATGCATCCTTGCTGAATAAAACTTATTATTATTATTTGTGACCCTGGATGACAAAACCAGTCTTATGGGTCATTTTTTGGAAATTGAGATTTTTACATCACATGAAAGCTGAATAAATAAGCTTTCCATTGATGTATGGTTTGTTATGATAGGACAATATTTGGCCGAGATACAGCTATTTGAAAATCTGGAATCTGAGGGTGCAAAAAAATTGAAACATTGAGAAAATCGCCTTTAAAGTCGTCCATTTATATTCGCGATTGTGCTGCATTCACTCACAAAATGAAATGTTTTATATATTTACGGTAGAAAATTTACAAAATATCTTCATGGATCATGATCTTTACTTAATATCCTAATGATTTTTGGCATAAAAGAAAAATTGATAATTTTGACCCATACAATGTATTGTTGGCTATTCCCACAAATATACCCGTGCTACTTAAGACTGGTTTTGTGATCCAGGGTCACATTTTAAAATCTTACTGACCCCACATTAAAGGTAAGGTAGGCAATTTCGGACAGGCTAGCAATAGCAAACTAGCCTTCAATGCATAAGATCCCATGCACTCTCGTTTAAGATCACTCTCCAAAGCCTCTCCTACCTTCAAAACACATTAACGCAGCGCCTGCAAATTGCATGAGACGAGAGACGGCGTTAAATTATCTCATGTCTCAATGTACATAACATTACAATAATAATGAACGTAAACAGAGCTCTTACTTGTACCACCTGACTGCTGCAGGTTAATTTCGGTGTTGACATGGAAACGCATAAATCCGAGTCTGAGGACGTGAGAACGTCATGGGTTGCCATCTCGTAATTACAGTTACGACATGGTGTGAACGGAGCACAAGTTTGTTGTTTCATTCAGGAGGAACTGTAAAAGGTGGCTGCTGTTTGTTTGTGGCACTCAGTGACTGTCTGTCTACAACTCTGCATAGCCTTGCGGAACACACTAGTGATGTGTGATGTCTGCGTGAGCAGGGTGCACAAAGGCATGGAAATACATATGTTGATGGGCTGGTAGGACATCATATCATGGTCCTATGACTTCTTCAGAAGCTATATGTACATATTTAGACCACTTCTATTATTGATTGCTATCAGTGTGAAGAGAGTTTCAACCAGTATACCAAAATATATTGATTTTGGGGTTGTCTACCCTACCATTTAATCTTATATGACCAGTTTAATTTTGTTTAAATCATATGATAATGAGACACCTCTCTGCTTTAGATACCCATGAGATCCTGGCTCAAAGATGCCATGTCAGACTCATTTTCATGGTTGAGCACTATAGATGGCGGCTTTCAGGTATGTTATTTGATCAGAACCAATAACCAGAATATCCTCCTGCCATCATGTCCCGCCCCTGAGTAAATCTTTACTTTATAGTTTGATTACACTGAAACTGGTGTGGTACAAATGAGATTCCTACGACTGAACAGCAAGATTGTGAAGCAGAACATCACATTTTCATGCCAGCCAAACACCCACCAGGGCTCCAATGAAAGAGAGATTAAGTTCCTTGCCGACTCAAGAAGACAGAGCTTCTTGGGAACATTACTGGATTGTGAAGTAAGACAACTGTAATTAAGTTATAATGGAATGGATTGCATTGCAGTTCACTTGAATTTATTATGTCCCCTTTCTGTCTGTGTTTAGCATACAGAGGCGCTGGATACAGGCCCTCGCGAGTCTGTGTTCCAGTTTGAGACCGAAGACCTGGAGCTTTTACCAATTAGAGATGTGGCTTTATTTGGCCACAGCGACACAACAGAAGAGTTTCAGTTTACTGTAGGACATGTCTGCTTCAGCTAAAACATAAACAATCTCTCATTTGAGGGCTGTTCTGCAGAGCTCTTACGGAGTAGCTCTCTGCTGAGGAAATCAGGACTTTCTTTACTCTACTGTTCTCCATCTGCTGTGGGAATGGAGGTTCCTAATGAAGTTTTCACCTTCAGTTTACAGTGTACCTTCAGTACAATGAACTGGTTTGTTGTCTGTTAGCAACAGCAATCTGGTTCACAGCTTCTCATGAGGATTGTAAAATATTGTTGTATATTGTTTGCAATGCTTTTTTTCTGTTAAATAACTAATTATTTATATGATGTTACTCTTGTCACATTCACTTCCACACACCATGATTTCTTAAAAAAAAAACTTTCATTCAGGTTTTGTTGCACCTTATGACAAAGAGCTCTGTGATATACATTGCATGGCCAAAAGTTTGTTTGGGACTTTTAACACCACACCTGTGTGTGCTTGATCATTAATAGGTAGTTTGTCTACTCTGTAACAGCATCTGGTCACCTTGGAAGGCTTTCAAACATTGATGCAGTGATTTGTCACTATTGGTCATGTGGTGTACTGTACACCGTGTACATAATGTGGAACCCAAATCTGGCACTATTTAAACAATGTGCCTTAAACGTATATCAGCCACTGCTTGTGAAGTCTAATAACATTAATTACTTCATACAAAGCTGTCAGATAGTTGCTGTGAGCCCATTGTTTATGGTGGAATTTGCTTTATCTCAATCAACAAATTATGATGACCATATAAGTGTCAGTTGTTCTTGTGTTCAAAGTACAAAAATTGAAAAATTGTCCCATTAAAAATTACAATTTAGGTCATTGTAAAGTAACACATTGCAAACTGATTTTATTCAAATTAGTGTTTTTATTATTATTATTATTAAGTATTCCAAAAAAAGAATAATAGCCTTGAGGATTTTTTCTCCGGATTGCTTTATGAATTTAGGATGCATACAGCTTGAATTACAATAACTATTTTTTAACTTATACAGAGGGGAAGTGAATATCAATTTCTGCAGGACTGGTCTGGCTCATTCAAATGTACAGATTTGTACATGCATTTACTGAATTAGACTGCTATTGTATAAAAAAAATGCAAATACAACTTTACTAAAGTAAAACTAAGATAAAAACATAAATATATAGATGGCTAAATATAAAAATATGAGTTCATTATATTGTTATCTTTAAGATATTTTTTTAATGCAAGGCTGCATTTATTTGTTCAAAATACATTCATTCATGTTCATTCACTAAACTCCAGTGAGTGACCATATCAGTGTAGTGTATAAACCTGTTGGCTTGTGTGGTAAATAATAAATAATCCAAAAATGAGTTTTTATGTTTGGTGCCCTCTGGAGGATTATTTGGAAAAGCCACAAGTTGCTACTACTAGGAGTAAGGGGAGGCTGCAGACCTGGAGCCGGCAGATATACGCCCCTGGCAGTTTTACGCCCCGACAGTTTTGCGCCCCTGTTGTTCCTGATGCGTCCAGTAGGGGGATATATTGTGAAATAACATAATTAAGTCGACTCTTACACATTGATAACAAGACCATAGACAATTTTTTCGTTTTTTGTTCATTTAAATAAACGTTACAGTGTAGATCTGCACGGATTAAAATATCTGTAGCTATTCACATGGGCTTCACTCTCTTCACTCAGCCTACAGAAGACTGTGTTTTTGTGAATCGAAAAATTAAAAATACACAGTTGGATCAACTGTTATGACACGCATATGACCTACTGCAGTTATAGGCCTTTCCACCGTAGGATTTTATATGGAAGACTGAGTGAAATATGTTGTTGTGAATTTATAGTTGCATTAGATACTAACCAAATTTAGCCCATTAGACATACAGTATACAGTGTAATCATATGGATCCTTGATTAGCTGTAGTACTATTCTTTATTGGTCATCATACAGCTACAAAACAGTGTCCTACACAGCATTTTATGAAGACAAACACAATTTATCCATGGTGATATTGTGTGTGTGTGTGTGTGTGTGTGTGTGTGTGTGTGTGTGTGTGTGTGTGTGTGTGTGTGTGTGTGTGTGTGTGTGTGTGTGTGTGTGTGTGTGTGTGTGTGTGTGTGTGGATTGCATCAATTTGCTCCTGATCTTCAAAGTACAACGGCACACGCACTTGTTGGTGGAACAATAGTGGAAAAAGTGTCAACTTCAAGCCACTTTGATTTCTTTTGGCCACCAATGATGGACTGTGCAGAGAAAATTGAAAATGACATTAAAACCATGTCCATTTATGTCTCCGTAAGTTGTTAATTTTGTAAGTCGTAAAAAAAAGATGGGTGTTTATAAGTTTAGAGAGAGATTTTCATTTTCTTATAGCTAAAGCAAACACACACCTTTATGAAATGTACGTTAAGAAGAATTTGGTAAAGACAGAGTATGATAAAACCCACATTAAGTGCACATACCCTAGTCCAGACCAGTAAGCTATTTTAAGAAATGATGTTGGAAATAATAAAAATATTTGAGTGAGTGTGCAGTTCAACTCTTTACTTCGAGAGATTTACATACATGTATACATATATGCCTGTAAATGTGTCTTTTGTGTTTTCACATCATAAAAAAACAAGTTCATATTTCCAATATCTACTGTAATGTTGCCCCAGAAACCATGTGGAGTATGTTTTAATGCAAGGAGTAAACAGGGTCTTACCAGAAGAGGCCATCTCATACACGATAAAGACAGGCAACAAAAGAAAATGAATTTTAAAGTGAGTAGAGAAGAGTAGGGGCAGCTAAACATACAAGTGTTAGCTAAGTTTAAGCCAGATAGAACATAAACCTGACCGTCAAGAACTTTTTGTCTCTTGAAAAATAAATTATAGACCCATCCATTGATATAGAAATGAATTGATATCTACCTACCAAGCTAATCGTTTATAAATAATAAATGTTGCATCATTGCTAAACAACAATAACTTTAGCAGATTATATAACATACAAATGACAAAATCTATTATTTTTTGTCAGATTTTCATTCTAACGATAAAAATCTTGATTATACGGTATTATTACTTTGTCTTCAAAATTCATCTTCATAAAGACAGAATCATTCAACTGATTTAAGAATATTCTTCTCTGATATAAAGTCCCTTTTTCCTTCATTTAAGAAAATGTCAAAACCTTTAAACTCAAAGGTTTCTAAAATAAATAATATCATAGAGTCTGTTGTAAAGAACCTTTATTTTTTTATATTGACAAAATGTAAAATTGTATTGATTTGTGTACCAATTCAATCTCTTTTGATGTCCCCCTTGTTATTTTTTATTTATTTTTCTCCCTGTTAATGTCTTGTATCCTTTCATTTGCAATACAACATAAATAAATGTATTAATATAATAATAAAAAAGAAGATTATTTACTATCATACCGTAACTCAATCCGTGTCGCTGTACAGCCTCCCCCTACTGGACGCATCAGGAACAACAGGGGCGTAAAACTGTCGGGGCGTAAAACTGCCAGGGGCGTATATCAACAGGTGTTGTGCCGAATTCCGACTCCCTGCCAGAATCTGACTGCCCTCGCGAGCACGCGCGTGACGTCAAATCGTGCCGCCACTTGCGAAAACAGACAGGCATCAGACGACGTAAGAAATTACATGATATAGCAATCATGTATTTATTAGTTATTTGTCTTTGATCATGTATTTATTAGTTATTTGTCTTTGATCATGTATTTGACCAAACTCGTATGATTTACAATTGGACTGTCTAGCTGTGATTTTTCGCTTGTATTGTGTTTTTACTAAAGTATTATAAAACAGTGGTTTTAAAAAACACTATAGTGTTTTTTTTTTTGTAGTAAAACAATGGTTTAGTTTCGTAAGGGTAGCCTATACCTAAACATGAACATAATACTAATGCAGACAAATTTGTCATTTGACTTTACTGCCTGCACATTTTCTTTATAAAAACAATAGTGCTGCCAAAATCATACTCCCCTATGTAAAATAATAATTATTGAACCTGAACACTTGTGCTTTTTTGCAGGTAGTCTAGACTAGAGGATGAGATATGTCTCCAGAATGAGTTGTTTGGGTTTCTGACCCAGCTAAAGTGATATGAGTGTGGGGGGTGAGAATTCGGCAGTGCTGCCAAAATCATACTCCCATATGTAAAATATTAATTATTGAACCTGAACACTTGTGCTTTTTTGCAGGTAGTCTAGAGGTGAGATGTGTCTTCAGAATGAGTTGTTTGGGTTTCTGACCCAGCTTAAGTGATATGAGTGTGGGGGTGAGAATTCGGCAGAGCTGCCAAAATCATACTCCCCTATGTTAAATACTTATTATTGCACCTGAACACTTGTGCTTTTTTGCAGGTAGTCTATAGGATGAGATGTGTCTCCAGAATGAGTTGTTTGGGTCTCTGACCCAGCTAAACTCATCTCAGTGTGGGGGGTGTGAATTCGGCAGTGCTGCCAAAATCATACTCCCCTATGTAAAATATTAATTATTGAACCTGAACACTTGTGCTTTTTTGCAGGTAGTCTAGAGGATGAGATGTGTCTCCAGAATGAGTTTTTTGTGTCTCCAGAAAGAGTTGTTTGAGTCTCTGACCCAGCTAAAGTCATCTCAGTGTGGGGGGTGTGAATTCGGCAGTGCTGCCAAAATCGTACTCCCCTATGTAAAATATTAATTATTGAACCTGAACACTTGTGCTTTTTTGTAGGTAGTCTAGAGGATGAGATGTGTCTCCAGAATGAGTTGTTTGAGTCTCTGACCCAGCTAAAGTCATCTCAGTGTGGGGGGTGTGAATTCGGCAGTGCTGCCAAAATCATACTCCCCTATGTAAAATACTTATTGTTGAACCTGAACACTTGTGCTTTTTTGCAGGTAGTCTTTAGGATGAGATATGTCTCCAGAATGAGTTGTTTGGGTTTCTGACCCAGCTAAAGTGATATGAGTGTGGGGGGTGAGAATTCGGCAGTGCTGCCAAAATCATACTCCCATATGTAAAATACTTATTATTGAACCTGAACACTTGTGCTTTTTTGTAGGTAGTCTAGAGGATGAGATGTGTCTCCAGAATGAGTTGTTTGGGTTTCTGACCCAGCTAAAGTATTGAGTGTGGGGGGTGTAGAATTCGGCAGTGCTGCCAAAATCATACTCCCCTATGTAAAATATTAATTATTGAACCTGAACACTTGTGCTTTTTTGTAGGTAGTCTAGAGGATGAGATATGTCTCCAGAATGAGTTGTTTGGGTTTCTGACCCAGCTAAAGTGATATGAGTGTGGGGGGTGAGAATTCGGCAGTGCTGCCAAAATCATACTCCCTATGTAAAATAATAATTATTGAATCCTGAACACTTGTGCTTTTTTGCAGGTAGTCTTTAGGATGAGATGTGTCTCCAGAATGAGTTGTTTGGGTTCTCTGACCCAGCTAAAGGATAGCAGTGTGTGGGGGTGAGAATTCGGCAGTGCTGCCAAAATCATACTCCCCTATGTAAAATATTAATTATTGAACCTGAACACTTGTGCTTTTTTGTAGGTAGTCTAGAGGATGAGATATGTCTCCAGAATGAGTTGTTTGGGTTTCTGACCCAGCTAAGTGATATGAGTGTGGGGGTGAGAATTCGGCAGAGCTGCCAAAATCATACTCCCCTATGTAAAATATTAATTATTAAACTAACACTTGGGCTTTTTTGCAGGTAGTCTAGACTAAGGATGAGATATGTCTCCAGAATGAGTTGTTTGGGTCTCTGACCCAGCTAAAGTCATCTCAGTGTGGGGGTGAGAATTCGGCAGTGCTGCCAAAATCATACTCCCCTATATAAAATATTAATTATTGAACCTGAACACTTGTGCTTTTTTGCAGGTAGTCTAGAGGGTGAATGTGTCTTCAGAATGAGTTGTTTGGGTTTTCTGACCCAGCTAAAGTCATCTCAGTGTGGGGGGGGAATTGGCAGAGCTGCCAAAATCATACTCCCCTATGTAAAATATTAATTATTGAACCTGAACACTTGTGCTTTTTTGTAGGTAGTCTAGACTAAGGATGAGATATGTCTCCAGAATGAGTTGTTTGGGTCTCTGACCCAGCTAAAGTCATCTCAGTGTGGGGGTGAGAATTCGGCAGTGCTGCCAAAATCATACTCCCCTATATAAAATATTAATTATTGAACCTGAACACTTGTGCTTTTTTGCAGGTAGTCTAGAGGTGAGATGTGTCTTCAGAATGAGTTGTTTGGGTTTCTGACCCAGCTTAAGTGATATGAGTGTGGGGGGTGAGAATTCGGCAGTGCTGCCAAAATCATACTCCCCTATGTTAAATACTTATTATTGCAACCTGAACACTTGTGCTTTTTTGCAGTGTAGTCTATAGGATGAGATGTGTCTCCAGAATGAGTTGTTTGGGTCTCTGACCCAGCTAAACTCATCTCAGTGTGGGGGGTGGAATTCGGCAGTGCTGCCAAAATCATACTCCCCTATGTAAAATATTAATTATTGAACCTGAACACTTGTGCTTTTTTGCAGGTAGTCTAGAGGATGAGATGTGTCTCCAGAATGAGTTTTTGTGTCTCCAGAAAGAGTTGTTTGAGTCCTCTGACCCAGCTAAAGTCATCTCAGTGTGGGGGGGTGAATTCGGCAGTGCTGCCAAAATCTACTCCCCTATGTAAAATATATAATTATTGAACCTGAACACTTGTGCTTTTTTGTAGGTAGTCTAGAGGATGAGATTGTCTCCAGAATGAGTTGTTTGGGTCTCTGACCCAGCTAAAGTCATCTCAGTGTGGGGGGTGGGAATTCGGCAGTGCTGCCAAAATCATACTCCCCTATGTAAAATATTAATTATTGAACCTGAACACTTGTGCTTTTTTGTAGGTAGTCTAGAGGATGAGATGTGTCTCCAGAAGGAGTTGTTTGGGTCTCTGACCCAGCTAAAGTCATCTCAGTGTGGGGGGTGGGAATTCGGCAGTGCTGCCAAAATCATACTCCCCTATGTAAAATATTAATTATTGAACCTGAACACTTGTGCTTTTTTGTAGGTAGTCCAGAGGATGAGATGTGTCTCCAGAATGAGTTGTTTGGGTCTCTGAACCAGCTAAAGTCATCTCAGTGTGGGGGGTGTGAATTCGGCAGTGCTGCCAAAATCATACTCCCCTATGTAAAATATTAATTATTGAACCTGAACACTTGTGCTTTTTTGCAGGTAGTCTTTAGGATGAGATGTGTCTCCAGAATGAGTTGTTTGAGTCTCTGACCCAGCTAAAGTCATCTCAGTGTGGGGGGTGTGAATTCGGCAGTGCTGCCAAAATCATACTCCCCTATGTAAAATATTAATTATTGAACCTGAACACTTGTGCTTTTTTGCAGGTAGTCTAGAGGGTGAGATGTGTCTCCAGAATGAGTTGTTTGGGTTTCTGACCCAGCTAAAGTGATATGAGTGTGGGGGGTGAGAATTCGGCAGTGCTGCCAAAATCATACTCCCCTATGTAAAATATGAATTATTGAACCTGAACACTTGTGCTTTTTTGCAGGTAGTCTAGAGGATGAGATGTGTCTCCAGAATGAGTTGTTTGAGTCTCTGACCCAGCTAAAGTCATCTCAGTGTGGGGGTGGAATTCGGCAGTGCTGCCAAAATCATACTCCCCTATGTAAAATATGAATTATTGAACCTGAACACTTGTGCTTTTTTGCAGGTAGTCTAGAGGATGAGATGTGTCTCCAGAATGAGTTGTTTGGGTTTCTGACCCAGCTAAAGTGATATGAGTGTGGGGGGTGAGAATTCGGCAGTGCTGCCAAAATCATACTCCCCTATGTAAAATATGAATTATTGAACCTGAACACTTGTGCTTTTTTGCAGGTAGTCTAGAGGATGAGATGTGTCTCCAGAATGAGTTGTTTGGGTCTCTGACCCAGCTAAAGTGATGAGTGTGGGGGTGAGAATTCGGCAGTGCTGCCAAAATCATACTCCCCTATGTAAAATATGAATTATTGAACCTGAACACTTGTGCTTTTTTGCAGGTAGTCTAGAGGATGAGATGTGTCTCCAGAATGAGTTGTTTGGGTTTCTGACCCAGCTAAAGGGATAGCAGTGTGGGGGTGAGAATTCGGCAGTGCTGCCAAAATCATACTCCCCTATGTAAAATATTAATTATTAAAACTAAACACTTGGGCTTTTTTGCAGGTAGTCTATAGGATGAGATGTGTCTCCAGAATGAGTTGTTTGAGTCTCTGACCCAGCTAAAGTCATCTCAGTGTGGGGGGTGAGAATTCGGCAGTGCTGCCAAAATCATACTCCCCTATATAAAATATTAATTATTGAACCTGAACACTTGTGCTTTTTTGCAGGTAGTCTTTAGGATGAGATGTGTCTCCAGAATGAGTTGTTTGGGTTTCTGACCCAGCTAAAGTCATCTCAGTGTGGGGGGTGAGAATTCGGCAGTGCTGCCAAAATCATACTCCCCTATGTAAAATATTAATTATTGAAGTTCTAAATGAAAGTCTCCATCTAAAGTAGACATTAGACATCATTAAACAGATCACCTCTGTGAATATTTTTTTTTATGGGAAACTAATATGTCTTCATTTATTCCTGTCAGGTCATGAATGCTTATATGTACCTTTTGGTAAAACAATACAAATTTAATTCGACGAACAAGGCTGTGTGCATTGATTCTTATGAAATGAGCGACCTCTGGAAGCATAAAAAAGCAAAGGTCAAGGTTAGTACACAACATTTTGCCAACTGCAATATAAATGTGTTTAACATAGATGTAACGTATGTAGTGATCTTCACACAGACATCAGTTGTGTATTATATCATACAACAGACAATAGAGATAATGTGAGTTTTGGTCCCACAGAATGTTGTGTCTGTGTGTGTGTGTGTGTGTGTGTGTGTGTGTGTGTGTGTGTGTGTGTGTGTGTGTGTGTGTGTGTGTGTGTGTGTGTGTGTGTGTGTGTGTGTGTGTGTGTGGGGGTCAAGTAATATCTCCCTGCTTTTACCTTGGGGCACCAGTCATGGAGTCACCTTGACAATATAAATGATCCAATTTGTAGCGCCTCTTACTGCATTGTCAACACAAGGAAGACACAGTTGTAACAAAATATAATTGATTTAAAAATATATATACAAGAAAACTAACAACACTATTAAAAGATAGTAAAATGCTAAAGGTCAGTATGATTTAAAGTAAAGTGCAGAGAATAGAAATCTAATTGTTTGAGGGATGGTAGAATGTTAGTTGTTTACTTACAGTATAAGGCAAAAACCTTATTTCTGATTAATATATTAATGAATTATTATTATTTCATTATTATAATTCACTATTTCTGATTCTAAATAAACAGTCTGGTGTGGCAATGTCTTCGTGGGTGTCAGGCTGGGCCATGTCACATTGGAGAAAGTGACAGATTTCTTTTAACAGCAATCAAACTTGGGTCATTGGATGCTTTTTTGTTTGTTGCTCACTACGCCTCAAAATACTTGTGCATTAAATGTTGATTTTATTTTAACTGAAATTTCAGATGGATCCCAAACAATTCAGATACATAATTGGGGTCATTAACGAGAATCATCACTGGACTCTTACGGTACTGTTTATGTTTTTATAAGCAGTCTTAATTATCTTTTAAGTGGTGGATACAATATTTTTTTTAGCGTTTAAGGTTTTGTTGTAATCATTTGCAATATCTTTATTATTAAGATTATGATCCCACAAGAGAAGAGGGCTCTGTTCCTTGATCCTCTAGGAGAGACCACATCAAAAGTCCAAAGGTGTCAAAATGTGACAAGGTAAATCAACATTTTAAACAAGATCTTCTATAATTCTAAAGGGGTTTCTGGATATTCTATTTAATTTAATACATTTCAAATTCAAGAGATTTATTGTCATATGTACCTATGTACAATGAAATTCTTATTTTGTTTTACCCATAATCATAAATATTACAGGTCCTTTATGATACAGAAGGGCTACAACGTGCCCAAATGGGCATGTGAGACATTACCACATTCATGCCAACAGGATGGCAGTTCCTGTGGGCCTTTTGTCTTGAAAGTAAGTTAAATGGATCATTATGCCATATATGACTTTCTTTCCATAGTGTAACACCAGAGGTAAAATTAATGGAGATGGTTATTCTGGATGGTAAATGGATATCAATGATAAATACTGAAATTAATGGTGACTTCCATTGAAAAAGAACTCAAGATATTAGGAAGAGTGTTAATGTTGACAATAAAAGTTAAGGGGGACTTTCTTGTAGTTATTATTCTAGTATTGACATCATTCTTTAGAATTCCCTCACTTCTATTTTAGGACAGAAGGACAGTCTTGCAGCCTTAAACATAGAGAAAAAATTAAATAGATAACATATCATTCTTAATAATCACTTTTCTTTTTTAGTTTGCAGAATGTTTCTTAAACAATGAGTCGCTTCACTTTTCCACATCTGAGGAAAGTGCGGCTGCCCTGAGAAGGAATATTGCTGCTTGTGTCTTGCAGAACACTGGTAAGTTTAAAATGTCCAATATTCATTAATTTTTTGGTACCCTAACCATTAAACAGTGCTGGTAAAATGTGATTATTAATTTGCTTGTAAAGACTTGTGATGCTATAAGAACTTGTTTTATGATAACATTGTTTATTCTGCCTTGGCATGATCCTCAACTAGCTAACCTTAAGGACCTGTGCCATCTGTGTGGGGACAAAAACAGTGGCAAAAAAGTGACTAACTGGGTAAGCATTCCAATAAAGAATGTTTTCTTTTAACAAACCTTTATTGAATTTGTCATATGAATTGAAGGTGATATAATAATGTTCATGTAAGTATTGTTTGATATGGATTACAGAAATACCTATGCTTGACTTCAAACTTTGTTTGTCTACATGTTTAGATTGGCTGTGATGTGTCCACGTTGGTTTCACTGCAAATGTGTTCAACGTTCAAGGAAACAAAAAAACTACATCTGCCCAGTTTGTCAGCCTTAAGGACTAAACTCTCAATGATATATTGTGAACATTCATTTTATTTAATGTAAGGTTTGAGGTCTTAATTTTTATTTCTTTTGTTTTGAAAACTTCATTGTACATTTCATGACTATACAATTTATTGTAGTTGATGGTGGAGATAGTTTGCCAGGTTATAAAGATCTTTATTGTAAGTCAACAAAATGTATGTAAATAGTAAATAAGAGCCCAAAACAGATTTAGATGTTCCAATGTAAATTGTTAATAAAAACATTTAATGGTTTTCCCATCACATGTTATTCACAATAGAACAGTGAAATTATAAAAATATGATGAAAAAGTAGTACTAAAAGTAAACTGATTAGTATAACTGGCAACTGATCAGTAACATAACATGATTTGGGGTTGGGTAGGTCTGCGAAGGACAGTATCATTGTTAGTGGCAATGAAAATAGTGTTTTGCCTGAAATCAGTTCTAAATTGTTACAAAATTATATACATTTACCTAAAGGCACAGGGTCATCAGGACATTGTAGTCTATTTTGACTATTTACTATTTTAGTACTGCTTAATTCATACTTTAGCTGGGTCAGAGACCTTAAAAACTCATTCTGGAGACACATCTCATCCTCTAGACTACCTACAAAAAAGCACAAGTGTTCAGGTGCAATAATACGTATTTTACATAGGGGAGTATGATTTTGGCAGCACTGCCGAATTCTCACCCCCCACACTGCTATCCCTTTAGCTGGGTCAGAAACCCAAACAACTCATTCTGGAGACACATCTCATCCTAAAGACTACCTGCAAAAAAGCACAAGTGTTCAGGTTCAATAATTAATATTTTACATAGGGGAGTATGATTTTGGCAGCACTGCCGAATTCTCACCCCCCACACTCATATCACTTTAGCTGGGTCAGAAACCCAAACAACTCATTCTGGAGACATATCTCATCCTCTAGACTACCTACAAAAAAGCACAAGTGTTCAGGTTCAATAATTAATATTTTACATATGGGAGTATGATTTTGGCAGCACTGCCGAATTCTCACCCCCCACACTCATATCACTTTAGCTGGGTCAGAAACCCAAACAACTCATTCTGGAGACATATCTCATCCTCTAGACTACCTACAAAAAAGCACAAGTGTTCAGGTTCAATAATTAATATTTTACATAGGGGAGTATGATTTTGGCAGCACTGCCGAATTCTCACCCCCCACACTCATATCACTTAAGCTGGGTCAGAAACCCAAACAACTCATTCTGGAGACATATCTCATCCTCTAGACTACCTACAAAAAAGCACAAGTGTTCAGGTTCAATAATTCATATTTTACATAGGGAAGTATGATTTTGGCAGCTCTGCCGAATTCTCACCCCCCACACTCATATCACTTAAGCTGGGTCAGAAACCCAAACAACTCATTCTGGAGACACATCTCACCCTCTAGACTACCTGCAAAAAAGCACAAGTGTTCAGGTTCAATAATTAATATTTTACATAGGGGAGTATGATTTTGGCAGCACTGCCGAATTCTCACCCCCCACACTCATATCACTTTAGCTGGGTCAGAAACCCAAACAACTCATTCTGGAGACATATCTCATCCTCTAGACTACCTACAAAAAAGCACAAGTGTTCAGGTTCAATAATTAATATTTTATCATAGGGGAGTATGATTTGGCACACTGCCGAATTCTCACCCCCCACAACTGCTATCCCTTACTGGTCAGAGACCCAAACAACTCATTCTGGAGACACATCTCATCCTCTAGACTACCTGCAAAAAAGCACAATGTTCAGGTTCAATAATTAATATTTACATAGGATATGATTTTGGCAGCAAGCCGAATTCTCACACCCCCACACTCATCACTTAAGCTGGTCAGAACCCAAACAACTCATCCTGGAGACACATCTCATCCAAAGACTACCTGCAAAAAAGCACAAGTGTTCAGGTTCAATAATTCATATTTTACATAGAGTAATATTTGGCAGCACTGCCGAATTCTCTCACCCCCCACACTGCTATCCTTTAGCTGGTCAGAAACCCAAACAACTCATTCTGGAGACACATCTCATCCTCTAGACTACCTGCAAAAAAGCACAAGTGTTCAGGTTCATAATTAATTTTACATAGGGGAGTATGATTTTGCAGCACTGCCGAATTCTCACCCCCCACACTCATATCACTTAAGCTGGGTCAGAAACCCAAACAACTCATTCTGGAGACATATCTCATCCTCTAGACTACCTACAAAAAAGCACAAGTGTTCAGTTCAATAATTATATTTTACATAGGGGAGTATGATTTTGGCAGCACTGCCGAATTCTCACCCCCCACACTCATATCACTTAGCTGGGTCAGAAACCCAAACAACTCATTCTGGAGACATATCTCATCCTCTAGACTACCTACAAAAAAGCACAAGTGTTCAGGTTCAATAATTATATTTTACATAGGGAAGTATGATTTTGGCAGCTCTGCCGAATTCTCACCCCCACACTCATATCACTTAAGCTGGGTCAGAAACCCAAACAACTCATTCTGGAGACAATCTCACCTCTAGACTACCTGCAAAAAGCACAAGTGTTCAGGTTCAATAATTAATATTTTACATAGGGGAGTATGATTTTGGCAGCACTGCCGAATTCTCACCCCCCACACTCATATCACTTAAGCTGGGTCAGAAACCCAAACAACTCATTCTGGAGACACATCTCACCTCTAGACTACCTGCAAAAAAGCACAAGTGTTCGGTTCAATAATTAATATTTTACATAGGGGAGTATGATTTTGGCAGCACTGCCGAATTCACACCCCCCACACTGAATACTTTAGCTGGGTCAGAGACCCAAACAACTCATTCTGGAGACATATCTCATCCTCTAGAGACTACCTACAAAAAAGCACAAGTGTTCAGGTTCAATAATTAATATTTTACATAGGGAGTATGATTTTGGCAGCCTGCCAATTCCACCCCCCACCCCCCCACACTTATAGCTGGGTCAGAACCCAAACAACTCTTTGGAGACAACTTCTCTAGACTACCTGCAAAAAAGCACAAGTGTTCAGGTTCAATAATAATATTTACATAGGGAGTATGATTTTGGCAGCACTGCCGAATTCTCACCCCCACACTCATATCACTTTAGCTGGGTCAGAAACCAAACAACTCATTCTGGAGACACATCTCATCCTCTAGACTACCTACAAAAAAGCACAAGTGTCAGGTTCAATAATAATATTTTACATAGGGAGTATGATTTTGCAGCACTGCCGAATTCCAACCCCCCACACTGAGATATTAGCTGGTCAGAGACCCAAACAACTCTTCTGGAGACACATCTCATCCTCAGACTACCTCAAAAAAGCACAAGTGTTCAGTTCAATAATTAATATTTTACATAGGGGAGTATGATTTTGGCAGCACTGCCGAATTCCCACCCCCACACTGAGATACTTTAGCTGGGTCAGAGACCCAAACAACTCTTCTGGAGACACATCTCATCCTCTAGACTACTACAAAAAAGCACAAGTGTTCAGGTTCAATAATTAATATTTTACATAGGGGAGTATGATTTTGGCAGCCTGCGAATTCTCACCCCCCACACTATCACTTTAGCTGGGTCAGAAACCCAAACAACTCATTCTGGAGACAATCTCATCCTAAGACTACCTCAAAAAAGCACAAGTGTTCAGGTTCAACAATATATTTTACATAGGGGAGTATGATTTTGGCAGCACTGCCGAATTCCACCCCCCACACTGAGATACTTTAGCTGGGTCAGAACTCAAACAACTCATTCTGGAGACACATCTCATCCTAAAGACTACCTGCAAAAAAGCACAAGTGTTCAGGTTCAATAATTAATATTTTACATAGGGAGTATGATTTTGGCAGCACTGCCGAATTCCCACCCCCCACACTAATACTTAGCTGGTCAGACCCAAACAACTCATTCTGGAGACACATCTCATCCTCTAGACTACCTGCAAAAAAGCACAAGTGTTCAGGTTCAATAATTAATATTTTACATAGGGGAGTATGATTTTGGCAGCACTGCCGAATTCTCCACCCCCCACCACTAATACTTTAGCTGGGTCAGAAACCCAAACAACTCATTCTGGAGACACATCTCATCCTCTAGACTACCTACAAAAAAGCACAAGTGTTCAGGTTCAATAATTAATATTTTACATAGGGAGTATGATTTTGGCAGCACTGCCGAATTCTCACCCCCCACACTATATCACTTTAGCTGGGTCAGAACCCAAACAACTCATTCTGGAGACATATCTCATCCTCTAGACTACTACAAAAAAGCACAAGTGTTCAGGTTCAATAATTAATATTTTTACATAGGGGAGTATGATTTTGGCAGCACTGCCGAATTCTCACCCCCCACACTCATATACTTTAGCTGGGTCAGAAACCCAAACAACTCATTTTGGAGACATATCTCATCCTCTAGACTACCTACAAAAAAGCACAAGTGTTCAGGTTCAATAATATATATTTTACATAGGGGAGTATGATTTTGGCAGCCTGCCGAATTCTCACCCCCCACACTCATATCACTTAGCTGGGTCAGAACCCAAACAACTCATTCTGGAGACACATCTCATCCTCCTAGACTACCTACAAAAAAGCACAAGTGTTCAGGTTCAATAATTAAGTATTTTACATAGGGGAGTATGATTTTGGCAGCACTGCCGAATTCACACCCCCCACACTAGATCACTTTAGCTGGGTCAGAGACCCAAACAACTCATTCTGGAGACACATCTCATCCTCTAGACTACCTACAAAAAAGCACAAGTGTTCAGGTTCAATAATTAATATTTTACATATGGGAGTATGATTTTGGCAGCACTGCCGAATTCCCACCCCCCACACTGAATGACTTTAGCTGGGTCAGAGACCCCAAACAACTCATTCTGGAGACAATCTCATCCTCTAGACTACCTACAAAAAAGCACAAGTGTTCAGGTTCAATAATTAATATTTTACATAGGGGAGTATGATTTTGGCAGCACTGCCGAATTCTCACCCCCCACACTGCATATCACTTTAGCTGGGTCAGAGACCCAAACAACTCATTCTGGAGACAATCTCATCCTCTAGACTACCTGCAAAAAAGCACAAGTGTTCAGGTTCAATAATTAATATTTTACATAGGGGAGTATGATTTTGGCAGCACTGCCGAATTCTCACCCCCCAACTATATCACTTTAGCTGGGTCAGAGACCAAACAACTCATTCTGGAGACACATCTCATCCTAAAGACTACCTGCAAAAAAGCACAAGTGTTCAGGTTCAATAATTAATATTTTACATAGGGGAGTATGATTTTGGCAGCACTGCCGAATTCCACCCCCCACACTGAATGACTTTAGCTGGGTCAGAACCCAAACAACTCATTCTGGAGACACATCTCATCCTCTAGACTACCTCAAAAAAGCACAAGTGTTCAGGTTCAATAATTAATATTTTACATAGGGGAGTATGATTTTGGCAGCACTGCCGAATTCTCACCCCCCACACTATATCACTTAAGCTGGGTCAGAGACCCAAACAACTCATTCTGGAGACACATCTCATCCTCTAGACTACCTACAAAAAAGCACAAGTGTTCAGGTTCAATAATTAATATTTTACATAGGGGAGTATGATTTTGGCAGCACTGCCCAGCCTGCCGAATTCTCACCCCCACACTATGATCACTTAGCTGGGTCAGAACCCAAACAACTCATTCTGGAGACATATCTCATCCTATAGACTACCTGCAAAAAAGCACAAGTGTTCAGGTCAATAATTAAGTATTTTACATAGGGGAGTATGATTTTGGCAGCACTGCCGAATTCTCACCCCCCACACTCATATCACTTTAAGCTGGGTCAGAAACCCAAACAACTCATTCTGGAGACACATCTCATCCTATAGACTACCTGCAAAAAAGCACAAGTGTTCAGGTCAATAATTATATTTTATATAGGGGAGTATGATTTTGGCAGCACTGCCGAATTCTCACCCCCCACACTGAGATGACTTTAGCTGGGTCAGAGACCCAAACAACTCATTCTGGAGACATATCTCATCCTCTAGACTACCTGCAAAAAAGCACAAGTGTTCAGGTTCAATAATTAATATTTTACATAGGGGAGTATGATTTTGGCAGCACTGCCGAATTCTCACCCCCCACACTCATATCACTTAAGCTGGGTCAGAAACCCAAACAACTCATTCTGGAGACATATCTCATCCTCTAGACTACCTACAAAAAAGCACAAGTGTTCAGGTTCAATAATTAATATTTTACATAGGGGAGTATGATTTTGGCAGCACTGCCGAATTCTCACCCCCACACACTCATATCACTTTAGCTGGGTCAGAAACCCAAACAACTCATTCTGGAGACACATCTCATCCTAAGACTACCTGCAAAAAAGCACAAGTGTTCAGGTTCAATAATTAATATTTTACATAGGGAGTATGATTTTGGCAGCACTGCCGAATTCCACCCCCCACACTCATGATACTTTAGCTGGGTCAGAACCAAACAACTCATTCTGGAGACATATCTCATCCTAAGACTACCTACAAAAAAGCACAAGTGTTCAGGTTCAATAATTAATATTTTACATAGGGGAGTATGATTTTGGCAGCACTGCCGAATTCTCACCCCCCACCACTCGATAAACACTTTAGCTGGGGCAGAAACCCAAAAACTCATTCTGGAGACACATCTCATCCTCTAGACTACCTAGCAAAAAAGCACAAGTGTTCAGGTTCAATAATTAAGTATTTTACATATGGGAGTATGATTTTGGCAGCACTGCCGAATTCTACACCCCCACACTATATCGATTTAGCTGGGTCAGAAACCCAAACAACTCATTCTGGAGACAATCTCATCCTATAGACTACCTGCAAAAAAGCACAAGTGTTCAGGTTCAATAATAAGTATTTTAAAATAGGGGAGTATGATTTTGGCAGCACTGCCGAATTCTCACCCCCCACACTCAGATGACTTTAGCTGGGTCAGAAACCTCAAACAACTCATTCTGGAAGACACATCTCATCCTAAGACTACCTGCAAAAAAGCACAAGTGTTCAGGTTCAATAATTAATATTTTACATAGGGGAGTATGATTTTGGCAGCACTGCCGAATTCCACCCCCCACACTGAGATGACTTTAGCTGGGTCAGAGACCAAACAACTCTTTCTGGAGACATCAAAAAACTCATCTGGAACATCTCATCTCTAGACTACCTACAAAAAAGCACAAGTGTTCAGGTTCAATAATTAATATTTTACATAGGGGAGTATGATTTTGGCAGCACTGCCGAATTCACACCCCCCACACTGAGATGAGTTTAGCTGGGTCAGAGACCCAAACAACTCATTCTGGAGACACATCTCATCCTATAGACTACCTGCAAAAAAGCACAAGTGTTCAGGTGCAATAATAAGTATTTAACATAGGGGAGTATGATTTTGGCAGCTCTGCCGAATTCTCACCCCCCACACTCATATCACTTAAGCTGGGTCAGAAACCCAAACAACTCATTCTGAAGACACATCTCACCCTCTAGACTACCTGCAAAAAAGCACAAGTGTTCAGGTTCAATAATTAAATTTTATATAGGGGAGTATGATTTTGGCAGCACTGCCGAATTCTCACCCCCCACACTGAGATGACTTTAGCTGGGTCAGAGACCCAAACAACTCATTCTGGAGACATATCTCATCCTCTAGTCTAGACTACCTACAAAAAAGCACAAGTGTTCAGGTTCAATAATTAATATTTTACATAGGGGAGTATGATTTTGGCAGCTCTGCCGAATTCACCCCCCACACTGAGATGACTTTAGCTGGGTCAGAGACCCAAACAACTCTTTTTGGAGACACAACTCATCATCTAGACTACCTGCAAAAAAGCACAAGTGTTCAGGTTCAATAATAAGTATTATACATAGGGGAGTATGATTTTGGCAGCACTGCCGAATTCTCACCCCCACACTCATATCACTTTAGCTGGGTCAGAAACCCAAACAACTCATTCTGGAGACACATCTCACCTCTAGACTACCTGCAAAAAAGCACAAGTGTTCAGGTTCAATAATTAATATTTTATATAGGGGAGTATGATTTTGGCAGCACTGCCGAATTCTCACCCCCCACACTGAGATGACTTTAGCTGGGTCAGAGACCCAAACAACTCATTCTGGAGACATATCTCATCCTCTAGTCTAGACTACCTGCAAAAAAGCACAAGTGTTCAGGTTCAATAATTATTATTTTACATAGGGGAGTATGATTTTGGCAGCACTATTGTTTTTATAAAGAAAATGTGCAGGCAGTAAAGTCAAATGACAAATTTGTCTGCATTAGTATTATGTTCATGTTTAGGTATAGGCTACCCTTACGAAACTAAACCATTGTTTTACTACAAAAAAAAACACTATAGTGTTTTTAAAACCACTGTTTTATAATACTTTAGTAAAAACACAATACAAGCGAAAAATCACAGCTAGACAGTCCAATTGTAAATCATACGAGTTTGGTCAAATACATGATCAAAGACAAATAACTAATAAATACATGATCAAAGACAAATAACTAATAAATACATGATTGCTATATCATGTAATTTAGGGTGACCATATTTTAGTTTTCAGTAAACAGGACGGGGGGCGTGGTTGATGGGCGGGGCGTGATTTTTGGGGAGGCGTGGTTAAGGGGTGGGGGCGTGGTTTGGGGGAGAGATGCATAAAAAAATACTTGACAAATGCATTCACAACCTTGCAACTATGTTATTGTACTTTAATACATAAAGTAGGCTAATACACCCTTTCCATTCAATGTTTGACAATAGAACAACAATAGAATACTATTTAAAAAAATGTTTAGCTTTTAACACCTTTTACATGACACTATTTATTTTCATGGCCATAGCATAGGTTAAAAATCTTCTACTAAAATAACATAAAAATCTACTACACTATTTCAGTAAAAAAAAAAACAATTTGAATCCTCCTGATGTTCTCTTAGCCTATACGTTCTTTATGTGGGCTTCTAGGTCGCTAGCACCTTAACACTGACATGTGCCAGCTTTGCAGTTCATGCATTCTGCCTTACACGGATCCTGACCGAAACGAAAACACAGGAATTTTCTCTGTAAATCGTCTGTGAATTAACATTTGGGCTTTTTTTTTTCTTTTTTTTAGGCTGTTAGCTACTTACATCTTACCTCGCACTTGACCGTAAACTGAAGCGTCTGAAGCGTCACACTGCTAAATTTCTGTGAACGTGTAAAGTCCGCCTACTTTGATTTGATTGGTCATTTCAAATATTCTGACATTGACAAGCAGTGACAGACCAATGAGGCTGCGATGAACACACACACACACACACACACACGCACACACGCCTCTGTATTCTGATGATTCTGAGTCTGACGTGCTCTGCGCTTGACGCTGCGGATTAAGGAACGCGCTGATTATAACAAGAGGGGGTGAAGCCAAAGTCATATGTTTTGTGTGCAAAGGCAAGCGTGTATTTAAAGTACACACTTAATGGCCATATGAAAAATAATGAAAACCAGGACATTTTCATCACTTTTTAAAAAACAGGCAGGACGGCCAGGACAGGACGTGAAAACAGGACATGTCCTGGGAAAACAGGACGTTTGGTCACCCTACGTCTGATGCCTGTCTGTTTTCGCAAGTGGCGGCACGATTTGACGTCACGCGCGTGCTCGCGAGGGCAGTCAGATTCTGGCAGGGAGTCGGAATTCGGCACAACACCTGCTCCAGGTCTGCAGCCTCCCCATATAGACTACTAGTGCAAGTGTACAGTTCAACACGCCTCCTTACAGCTGGATGTGTATTCGTCTACAGGAAATCACTTGAAACGTCAGCTAAGAAAATGGCTGCATTATGGTCCAGTTAATCCTTCACGGTTTTCAAACATGTCTTTCGAAATTCGCATGGTATTCGCCACAGAATTAGATTTGTGTGTGTGAGTGACTGATCGCCGGTGAGCTCTAGGCCCTTCAGTGATGCCTCGGATTGTCGTGAGATCCTGAGCCGACCAGAGCTCCGCTCCACACAGCTGGAGCCTCGACATACTTCAAGGAAGAGAGGTGAACGAGTTTGTCTGATATCTGCGCTTAAGCCCACATAAGTCGGATAAATCTAGCCAAATGTGAGATTTATTGTGTTACTAAATCCAGAAACTGGTCTGTTTTTGTTCTAAAAAAATATAAATAGTTTTAAGGGTTATTTAGACCAGACATCATTTTAAGTCAGGTTTTAGTCAGTGAGTGAGAAAGCGTTGTCTGACAGTTGGCTCCTCTGGCTGCCGAGAACCGGTTCTAAATAACGGTTCTCCGATTCAAACTAATTTATATTTATGGTATTCTGCCTCTGTGGTGGAAATACCATACGCAAATACTCTGATTTTGTTTTCTGAACTATTTATTCGCTCGACGATGATATGAGAACGAATGACTCTTATGAGTCGGTTCTTTTGAACGAATCAAACATTCTCGAAGTGGTTGCTGAATATGGATTCAATCAATCAACTATTGAAATATGCTACCCGTTTGTTTAGTATTTTTATTATAATATAATTAGATATTTGTATTATAATGTGTAGTTAGATAATTAGATTGGTTGGACAATATCTGTCTTTTGATGTCAATTGTTAAGGTCTCATGATCAGCTGATGGTATGAAGCAGTTTTAGACTTGCTCCGTAAATGAAATATAAATATTTTATGTTAATCAAAATACATCATAATTTATTTATGCCATCGACGTCTGTAAAGTGTCAAATGTAAACGTTATAAACGTTTTTCTGTGTCATCAGTACTGTATTTGCAAGTCTGCTGCCCACGCAGCTACTGTCAGCACGGACTGTGTCTCAACACCTAGTGAACTGCCTATGTAGACAGCACTTTTACACGTTATAGTCAACCCAGAGATATTGTACAGGTAGGCAGCTTTCTTGGTTTTGAGATAGCTTGTTTTCTCTCTCTGTACATAGAGACCTGGGCACTGAGTTTATGAACAGTCTGGAGAGAGATAGGGAATCATGATTTCACCATCAAGAAGGGATTTTGTATCTCTGACTCTCAGTGAAAGTGGCAGCTACACCAACAGCAAGCAGTGGCGCCGGCAGTCCTGCTGGAGGGTGAGTTGAACATTCAAGTCTGTTATTTATTTACATGATGGTTTTATCTATTAGTAGCTTCAAGGTCTGTGTAGTGTAATGTCTTTGTTTAGTAGTAGCATTTGATTGCAAAGATCTGATGATTCTACGATCACCTCGGCTTTTTGTCCAGAAATGGAAACAGCTGTCCAGATTGCAGCGCAGCCTGATTCTGCTTACATTGATGCTGTTGCTGGTTTGTGGAATCGCCACATCTCCCACTCTCATAGAACACTGGAGAGGTGAGCCACTACCTAAAACAGTATAGAAACTGATAAATTGTCTTGTTGAAAAAAAAAATTGAATAATGCACAAAAATGTATGCTATGAACCCTTTAAAATTGCAATGTAACAGAAGTAGAGACAGATCTTTTCTTCCATATTGTGATGTACATCCACCAAAACAACAGATTATGGGAAAGAAAAAAGATATAGGGCAGGGACTTGTTTTTATCCATCAATTGTTGATTGAATGGAGGCCGATCTGAATGCAAGCTTTGCAGTAGGTTGTAAGAAAGGGATGGGGCTTAAGTGAACTAAATGATTGGAGGAAACCGGAATATGTCACCAGAGAGAAGTCTGACGTTTCACCGGAAGATTTAGTTTTGACATTTTGATTAAAAAAAAATCCAAGGTAAAAAAATAATAAAAAAATAAACATGCATGGATTAACAGTTCACAATAAGATCTATAACATGCATTTACAAAACTGAATTTCCATTGGCCAACTTTAACCTAATATCTCTATCGAGGTTTGATTGAGAAGCTTTATTACACCTCCTCTGTGTTCATGTTTCTCAGGTGATGGGGGGAACAAGAACGATGGGAAACCGCAATTTGTTGTTGACCTGAAAAATGAGTACAGATCCATTCTTCCTGAGCCGCCCTCTGAGGTTAGTTTGACCCATTTGTTTCTTGCTTGCTTTTTGGATGCCCTCGTTTTATGAGTAGCCCGATAACTCAAGGTTACAGGCTGTGCTTTGTGCTGCTTTTTGCAGTTTGTGGCAGTAACCTATGTTTTCCTCCTGAAACACAGAGAAAGGACTACCGTAGACGTGGACCTCCTATCTTGCAGAACCGTTTGCAAATAAAAACGAATGTTTCAGGTCTGTTGGGAGTAGAAAATCATGGACCGGACCTAAAGAATGCAGATAAAGGATTGGAGGGAGGAAAGCCGATCATTAGGTTTGATTTTAAATGTCAACTGTACTGAAACACAACGGCATGTGCATTTTGTCTGAGTATAGAGGACTATATATTCCTGTGGTTTGTTTATTATTATCATTATTATTTATTTCTCACATGATTGTAGTTGGCGTGGAGCTGTGATAGAAGAAGAAAAGGCCTCTGATACTGACACCAAAGACGGAGAAAACCAAGACGGCCCAGCATCATTAGCACGTGGTTTGTTAATTTGTCAACTACATTTTTTTCCTTTGATATTGAACAGGAAAAGAGCCAGTTGCTAAATATATTAATACTTTCTAAATATAAACACATTTCATGTAGCTGATCTACCTGAATTAATTTGTTTCTTTTTCTGGATTGAACTGAAGCAGTGGTTTCCTGTGGGTTTTTTTGCTTTCAGCTGAGAGCAGGCTGGAGGCTGTGAGAGAAGCTTTTAGACATGCCTGGAAGGGCTACAAGGACTTTGCTTGGGGTCATGATGAGCTCAAACCCATCTCTAAATCATATGGAGAGTGGTTTGGACTTGGTCTGACCCTAATTGATGCTCTGGACACCATGTGGATCTTGGGTCTCAAAGAGGGTAATTTAGCTTGCTAGAGAAAATACATCACAGAAGCCCACACAGAACATTTTTTTTCTGTCTCCTTTTCTCAAGATCCAAAATGCCTTGTGACATGGACTGGAAAAAATCTAGTCCAAGTCAAAAGCCATTAAATAAATAAATAAATCAACCTTATTTACATACAGTATATATTAGGGCTGTCAGCCCTAACGCGTTAACGTATGCGATTAATTTAATATTTCTTAATGTTTAAAATAATTAACGCAAAATAAATTACTTAAGCATGAGAAATTGCATCATTAATGTAATTTACGTCACACGGTTAGATAATCTTAGAAGTCAGGAGTTTATCACAGTGATCCAGTAAGCAAATTCATTTGAAAAACATTCAGTCCAAAACAGCGCTAATGTAAAGAAAACCAGGCTGAATACATCATAGATTGCAGAGAGAATAGAGACTCACTTTGCGTTTTCAGTGAATTATTCATTTTCACTTTAAAACATGAGCTCTGTCAAATTCTGTGATTGTTTCTAAAGAGTGCGAGCCCTCACACATCGCGCCGTGTGAAATACAGACGGAACGTCAAAATATCCCACTGCTGTATGGCCAGATGATACGTAAACTACGTTTCTCGATTGGATAAAGCAAACCACCGTCTCGCTAGTAACGTTTTTATGGATGAGGATTGCAATTAAGGTAAAGACGATTGCAGTGACATAAAGGAGTCGTACAGTAAGTACACGTGACGTGAGTCTGTTATATTTATGCGCAGACAAACTGCATGTGCACTCCTGATGCACTGATTGCATGATGTATTTATGCACAGACACATTTCAGTACATTCACGTTGTTTCCACACACGTTCAGGATAATGATTTGATTTGTCGTCATGTGTATGTTGATGTGTTTAGTAATTATGAATGGATCCGTGTACTGTAGTAGGTAATATATGCAGTCAGGTCAAGGTGTTTGTTTTGACGTCTCCATGTGGTCCTGTTCGGTATTGACTTGTCTAAAATATAAACAAACTCTTGCGATGGTCACGTATGTCTGTAATGTGAAAGTGATAGTGTGTAAAGTTATTCTCTGATAGCGTAACAGAGTAAAAGTTTTTACACTTTTTGGGGGGAAATCAACCAACTGACTTTAAGGTACAATATGTAAGAATTTTGTATCAAAATATCTTGATACAATGAATAATATGAGTTATTTTTCTTTCAATTGTGTAATTGCATTATCCTAAATGTCTCCAAGAATTTGTAAATTCAGAGAAATTCACAATTTGAAATAGTGCCCGTCACTTGTCGCCTGTCTATATGTGAATGCATTTTTTTTCTTATCCCATCTTAAAATGAAAACATTGACATACATCAGGAAAAAAATACACTTCAACTTCACCTACTCATTTTATGATGTACCCTGAAGTTGTTTACTGTGTATGTGATGTGGCTTACTTAATTTACATAAATGTTTTTGACAGAGTTTGCAGAGGCCAGGGAGTGGGTGGCCAAAGAGCTCTCCTTCGATAAAAATGTGGATGTTAATCTTTTCGAGAGCACCATTCGTATCCTGGGGGGCCTTCTAAGTACTTACCATCTGACCGGAGACCTCATGTTCCTGGATAAAGCTGTGAGTAAGAAGTAAACCCCCACCCCCGGTAGCTCAAAACATCTCTTCTTCCTGTTACTATGTTCTAGTGATTGGATGCTATTTTTATCTTGTTAATTTTTCAGAAAGATATTGGCTCCAGGCTGATGCCCGCCTTCAACACTGCCTCTAAAATCCCCTATTCTGATGTGAATATTGGGAAGGGAACGGCTCATCCTCCACGATGGACTTCAGACAGCACCGTGGCTGAGGTCACTAGCATTCAGCTGGAGTTCAGAGAGCTCAGCCGACTCACTGGAGACACCAAATACAAGGTGGATGGATAGTCTTTCACAATTAAGACCCAAAGAGTCATTTAAACAAATCTGTTCTCATTAGAACATGTGGTTACTTATCACCCATGGCTTTCTTTCTTTCTTTTGTAGCTTGCTGTGATGGAGGTGATGCAGCAGGTGCATAAACTGGACGGAAAGCAAGATGGGCTGGTGCCGATGTTTATAAATACCAACAACGGGTTGTTCACCCATCAAGGCACTTACACGCTGGGCGCCAGGGCTGACAGCTACTATGAGTATCTGCTGAAGCAGTGGATACAGGGAGGCAAGACAGAGAACGAGTGAGTCAGGGTCATTTATGTTTGGATGTTATAGTTTATTCCTTATGGGGTTGGGTCAATACCAGAATTTTGGCTGTGGAATGATGACAGCCCGTGGTATTGATACACACACACACACGCACTAAAGTTTTTAACATATTTTATAATGTGATAATTCCAGTTAATCTCCAAATGAATGTAGAAACAACATAAAGACAGTATATTTTAAATACTTGTTTAAAGTAGCACTATGCAGGATTTCTGTTTTTGTCAAACAGTGACCCCTTGAGTCGCTGTGGGACACTTGTACTGTCGTAAATATCACGCACGCAGAGATGTCTCTGCACTCACGGCCTGATCCCCTCCCCCTGTACACCGGTACCTGTTCAGTAGGATGAAAGCTGTAAGGAGTGGAAATAAGGTGTGGCCCCTTTAAGAGCTGTGTGCGCCCTGATGAACTGTCGGTAGTCTGTATTGTATGTGCGCCTCGAACACGGCGCCGGGTTATTTCTGTTTGATGCTCATTTTAGCAGATCTTTCTTGCCGTAAAGCAATTCGTTACATCGCGAGACCTGATATCACGCGACACTTCCTGGTGCTGCGGCCGGCGGGCCGCCGGCTCAAAGTTGCAAGTGCGTTTTTTCCGCTCACAGCCAACAGGGGGGGGGGGGGCGAGACGACCACCATTCAACACAAAATCAGTAATATAAACATTACAATGACTCCAAAGCTGTTCGGTTAAGGTAAAAAGGTTACTTAGTTCACCTTTAATGGCATCTTTTTATGAATGAAGGCCAGTATCACTGATAATACTGCTACTGATGTCTTGATGAAAAGGACACCCCTCCACCCCCAATTTTAAACATTAAAGGTGGGGTATGTGATTTGGAAAATGACCGGCAGATTTTCAAAAAATACACAATTCAAATGGTCCTACCTTCTTTCCTCCAACACTGGCCATGACTGGGTCACGCACGCTGAGGGGAAGGGGGTATGGTGCAACCGTTTGATTGACGAACTTACTGTCCAATGATTCTAGGTGGTCTTGGAAATGATTGGCTGGAGTTTTTCGAGTCCTGCCCGTTCCACAGATGATTAAATTGCTCAATTTTCATTTCAATGCTTCTAACTCAGTGGATGTAAGTGCGTTAGGAATAGGATTTCAAGTTATTTTGAAAAAATGGACATAAAAGAGAATCACATATCCCACCTTTAATTATAGCCATTCAACATTACAGTGTAATTAAAAGCTATCAATTAACATTTATTAGGCTTCAAAAATATAACTACTTTTAATTTAAGTGAACTTCAAACAATCCTTACATAAACTCATAATAAATGTCATATTTACCTGTTCCTTTCTGTCTAACAGGTAGGAAATATACAGAAATTAAATAGTTATCAGTCTGCACTGCATAAATTATTAATTAATATAGATAAATCCTTATTAAAGCTACACAAGTTCTTTAGTCAATAGCAGTAAGTCTCTGTTCACTTTGTTGCATGAGTTGCTGCTGTCACTTTAAAATTTGACGCTGCTGCACATGACGTGGATCTCCCAGACGTCTCATTTTCTCACAACTCTTTACGTTCATTTAAGACTTTAACTAATTTAACCTCCTGAGACCCGAGCGTTTGCCTGGTGTGCATTTTATAATTGTTCTTGCTATTTGGGATAAGTAGGACCTTTATAAATATAATAACTAAAATTTGTTTTTGTACAGGAAGTAGTTTTTGCAGAAAATTATGTCCTCATGTGAGGACAGTGGGTCTATGATTTACCATATGATGTCCTCATGTGAGGACACAGTACTAGCAATCAAAAAAAAAACTTAAATGGTTGTAATTCAAGAATGCTTTGGAATATAGACATATTGTTGGTCTTGTTTTTAAGAAGACATTTGCCAGATTATTGTAGAAGTGAAATAAATTATGAAAGTGAAACAGAAAAAAAGTTAAATAAGTTTGAGTTTATGAAAATATAGAATGTAAAAATATAATTATTTATACTTTATGTAAAATATATATATTATAAATATATTTTACTCTAAAACTGCTAGAAAATTAAAGCCAAAAATCTAAACAAGTTGTGTTCCAAATTTTAGGTTGATATCTCAAAAAATGAGCTTTCAGTAAGATTTTATTTGGGCGTAGTACCAAACTTTTTCACTAGATGGACAGCCAGCTTCCTTACTGACCATATAAGGGCACCTCCATTTTCATATGTTTTGAGTGATCTGAACCATGTCTTTCCATAATTTCATACAATTTATTAAGTATACATCCTATTCAGAAATAGTATGGGTGTTTTGGCAGTATTTGATTTGATTTCAACCTCTAATAAACATAAAAAGAGCACATCCCCAATGTGCTCTTTTTGCCGCATCACAAATCGATAAGTCAAAATATTTTTCTTTATATTTAAAAATGTTCAGACCTTTTTTTCCTCATAACATTTAATTAGTGTTATCTTTTGAACTCTTGGCATGAAAACAAACTGAGGTTTCTACCAATCTTTCATGATTATTTATGTTTTTTTCTGTTTCAAAATAAAGGCCTAATGAATATGAAATATTCTTGTTGCAAATTGATAAATTACTGCTCTTATGTAATTTATTTTAAAAAAACAGCCACCAAATATGAAAACTAGAGATTGTAAGCTTTCAAATGATATATAGTTTGTCAATATTACTTTAGGTTTTTACTAAGATATTATTATTCTAAATATATATGGGCAAACATCCCAGGTGGGACGGTGACAGTTAAGGGGATAACGTAATATAGTCCCAATGTCCTCAAACGAGTACTTCACATTTACTGATGACCTAGAGTGCTACTATTAATAAAATGTGTCAAATTTTAATCCCCATATGATGATAGAGACAGTATTGTACATAAATACATTTGTTTCATTCATATAATTTGAATAGATTTTTTTACCTGGGTCATTTTTCTTTTGGGAACTGGTGTAGAAGTGTTTAGGGTTAGAAGGGTTAGGTTTAGGGTCATTTTCTTCTCACTGACACTGGTGTAATGTTGTGATATCACAACAAAATGGTGTGGGCAGTGCCCCTAAATGTGGCCAACATGTCTTAAGATTTACAAATTTGATTATCATTGTGTCAAGAGGCAAAAATGTAATGTCCGCAGGGTCTTCTCTTATGAGGGTACTCGACAAAATGGACATTGACAATTGTGCGCTTGTTATTGTTTGTTCAAGCGTGAGAGAGAACTCTGATTCTCCCCTGTGCTCCTCTGAGTCTTTCTGTGCGTTATGTGTGTGTCACATAGATGGGAAATTCACAGACAGCATGTTCTCTTTTGTCTTGTCGCGCTTGAATGGTTTAAAAGCATTTGTGTGAATAAGAGCATGATCATATAACGTAGCGCTAGCCAAAGGATGGCGGATGCTGCGTTAAGTGTTAAACTGGAAATATTATATATATAAAAAATATTGCTGTAGGTGTTTTATTTATTAAAATGAGTTTGTGTTCCCATGTGTTCAGATTGCTAGATGACTACCTGCTGGCCGTGGAAGGGGTGAAGAAGAACCTGCTGAACAAGTCTATTCCTCAAGGCCTTACATTTGTAGGAGAGTTGTCCCATGGACACTTCAGTCCCAAAATGGTATGTTTGTTCGCAAAGACAATAACAAGACCCTCCAGTTCAGAAGAGTCAAATAGCTCATCTAGCCCCTTTTTTCTCCTTCCTTGTTTCTTTTAGGACCATTTGGTATGTTTCTTGCCTGGCACACTGGCACTGGGGGCACATTACGGCCTACCTGCTGATCATATGGAGCTGGCTAAACAGCTGATGGAGACCTGCTACCAGATGTATGCCCAGATGGAGACTGGTCTGAGCCCGGAGATAGTTCATTTCAACATGCATGAGGGGAGCACAAAGGATGTAGATGTAAAGGTGAGCTGATGAAGAGCTTTTACGTTTTCATTACTCTCTGCAGTTGTGAAACATATGTTTGTTTGAGTATGTGAAATGAAACTGTCTTGTGATTTTGTAATATTTTGCAGATTGCTGACCGGCACAACCTTCTGCGGCCAGAGACCGTGGAAAGCCTCTTCTACTTGTACAGATTCACCCAGGATAAGAAGTACCAGCAGTGGGGCTGGGAGATCCTACAAAACTTCAATAAGTATACAAGGGTATGTGAGAGAGTGAGAAACTGTTCCACTGTCACCTTGAGGTGTTTTTAGAACATGCAAAATAGTGGAAGGAAGTTGTGTACACATTTACATGTTTTCCATTCTAAATAGTACGCGAGATACAAAAATAATTAATACAAAAATTAATTCATAGAAAATAGTTTGCCAAAGGTTTCCAGACGCTATACTGTTTTTCTATCAGAAAAAAAAATATAATTCTAGTGAATAACAGAACTGTAAAATAAATATCAGGGAATTTTAGAAGTGTTTTTTTTTTTTTTTTGAATAATCTCAAAAGGTCATAGAAAATGTATTTAAACGTCATTATCGATTCATCATGAAAAAACATGGAAAGTTATTGGTCAGGAAATGACTTATACATTATTTTTCATACTGGCTCTAAGTCAAACCTTGGTGCTCTTTCAGAATGAAAGTGTGATGTTATTGGCTCAGTTCTGACTTTCATATGTCAGACATATTGCTACTTGGCTTCTCATATTTGGCTTGGGTTATACAAACATTGCCTGGCTCCTTTTCCAAATGTACTTACACTTTCTCTTTCTGCATTTCTGAGCTTCACATTCAGTTCATATCAACAGTTTACAAGGATGTTAGCAAACAACTCTGTTCTGACTCATGTGTCCCTCTCCGCACAGGTTCCCACTGGAGGTTATACATCCATAAACAACGTCTGTGACCCGGCCTATCCCGCCCCACGAGACAAGATGGAGAGCTTCTTCCTGGGTGAGACGCTCAAATACTTCTACCTGCTGTTTTCCGAGGACCCCGACCTTATCAGCTTAGACAAGTACGTCTTCAACACTGAGGCCCATCCTCTGCCCATATGGCCACAAGCAGAGTGATGGACCCACAAGCACACGTGCGTAACCAAACACACCTCTCTCAGGGCCGTGAACACATTTGATATCCAAACTGCCGTCTTTTTCTACACTAGGTCTAGGAACTCTTTTTTTGTAATTGAAAGTCACTTTCTGGTGAAATAATTAGAGCCATGACAAAAATCTTTTTGTAGGTGCGTAGTTTCTGAGTGTACTAGTGATCTGTATGTTTCTATTAATAGAGTTTCTCTATTTATGCTTCTATGATACTTTGATCAGCTGGGCTGCTAAGTGAGCCCACTGAATCATTATGTGCAGTCTCTCAGCCCAAGCACACAGACAAACAAAAAACTTTCATACTGTGAAACCTTATGGGGACAGCAAGCACTTTATGGTGTGTTTTTGGGGTTTTAGTCTGTGTGTATATTTTCTTTTAATGAAAGAACCACTGCTGTTTTTGTTGTGGGGAGTCTTTCTTAGGGAGTCTTTTTAGCTTTGTAAATTTGTTTTTCTTTTCATCATAATTATTTCCATGGTTTTATTTTTTTTCCAGAGCATTTGGAATATGTTGTTACACTTTACAATAAGGTCTCATTTGTTAACATTAGTTAAACTAACATAAACTAACAATGAACAATACATTTGTGCAGCATTTAATAACTTTTGTTAGTTAGTTAATATAAATGTACGTTCGCATTAGTTCACTGTGCATTAACTAATATATTAACAGTTGGTCTTAAAAATCTATGTTAAGATTAGCATTAAAGGGGTGGTAAAACACGATTTCACTTTTCTAACTTTAGCTAGTGTGTAATGTTGCTGTTTGAGCATAAACAACATCTGCAAAGTTACAGCGCTCAAAGTTCAAAGCAAAGGGAGACATTTGCTTTTAAAGAAATCAATTTCTAAGGACTACAGCAAACGACCGGTAGGTACTACACGACATTCCTCCAGGGTTGCTGACATCACTAACCCCAATATTTACATAAACCCCTCCTCCGAGAATACTAAATAAGCGGGGCGAGGCCATTTTATATTGCTTTGGAGAAGAGTTGTTGTGGTATAGTAGGCGGGAGTGTTGTTGCCGCAATGGCGTCGAAATGCTGTTATTTTCATCCGGATTGCAGGTCCACTTTGTTCAGCCTTTCTAGGGATCAATGGTTAAAATTTATTTTGAACTCGGTCCCTCATAATTATTACCCAAATCTTGCTCTCTGTGCTGCACATTTTACAGAGGAAAGCTTTCACAATCTTCGCAAGTTCAATGCAGGGATTCGCACAACGGCTTGCCCTGAAAGACGGAGCAGTTCCAACATTAAGAACAGAAGCTGTTGTTTATGGGCCACAACATATAAGTAGGCCTATGATTTATTTTTCGTCGAAGTGTTTTCCTGTAGTAGTTTGTACTGTTAATTGTACGCTGTAGCAAGGAGGTAAACAAATGACAACGCTGTTTGGCTCTGCAAACCAGTTTGTTAAATGCTCATTTATACTTAACGTTATCCGACAAACACCTAACGTTACAAACTTTTTTTAATCTCAAGAGCGAACTTGGAATTAGTGTAAATTATTCTTTTTTTAATTAGAGCTTTTATGTATTGTTTATCTACAGGCGTGCTAAACATGGTTCTGTGTTTGATTTGGCTACTGTAGTAAAGCCAATGTTTAGTGTTCGTTTTGGGTTAATAATTCTGGCGACAGATATTTGGCTACAATCGTTCTAAAAATACAAACGTAACGGTGCCATTCAGTCAGTAACGATCACTATCCGCAGTCTTTACTCAAAAAAATCCCTGTGAGGATTGTAGTATAATTTGTTAGAACGATTATATGAAATTCTTGTTTATGAAGCTTATTTTTTGTAATACTATAATTAGTACAATTAAATAAGTGTATCTAAAAAATGACAACAACAACAACAAAAAATCTGTAACGTTGTTTAACGGCCGTTCTTGAACAGGTTCTGCTCGATCATCTTCACTAACATTCTCTGGGTCCGATTGGTTTTATTGACGCCATTGTTTATAATACACCTAAGCACAAACTACCGGTAAAGGTAAGGGGCGTGACGTTTTTCTAGTGCACTTGGCGGTTAGCGAATCACAACACACTGGGCCAGCTAACCAATCTGAACCTATTGCGTATTTTTGAGGGACTGGCTTCATAGAACCAGGAAACCATCAGACCGTTTTTACAAGGAGGGACAGAGCAGTGTAGAATAAAGGTAAAATATATGAAAAACATTTTTTTTAAAACAAAGCATGAACACGTTACAGTACACCCCACAAACACAATCAAGCCTTTGAAAAAATGTATTTTACCACCCCTTTAAGATCAGTAAATGCTGTAGAAGTATTGTACATTGGTTAACTACATTAGTAAGCCAGAACTACCTTATTGTAAAGTGTAGAGTTATCAGACAGCATTGTATAATTATTGTTTTTTTTATTACATTTGTGTTAATTAATTTGAATATTTCTCGTTTGTTTTGAGCCTAAAACCCCATTCTTGCTGTGAATGATTTTAATGCCATTCCTGTGAATAGGAGAAATGTACATGTTTGTTGAATTTGGTGTTAGTTAGAGGGTTTATTATTTTATATATAAAAAATCTCCTTTTGATGTTAAAACTCGCTAGCAGGTGGTCATATGAACCATTATTATTGTTGTTAGATTTTTATTCAGTTTTGTCCCATTTTTTGTGGTTGCAGGATTATAAGTCTTTTAATGGAGCATTAATCAAGCACAATGTTGTGTTTTCCCCAAAAAATAAATAAGGGTCTATAATATATTATGGCACATGTAGTTATCTCACTCTTTCGCGGGACCTACATCAGATGTGAATGTGTCTGTAGTATTTTCACATGTATGATGAACTTTTAACATGGTATTGGTGGAATATTTTGTGAAATGTGAACAATTGGATTGTTTTTTTTTTGTTTGTTTTGTAGAATCTTTAAAATTCCAAATGTTTTTATACAGGAAGACAAATGGAATGTTTGTTATTCATTCTTCTCTGCTGATTGCAGATCAGTTTGTGGCCTGAGTTTTAATAGAATGTACAGGATGTCTTAAGGTTACTGATAACATGCAGGGCTACCAACTTTTTGACCATCAAAGAATAGACCTTGTTTACACAGATCACAAATGTATTATGTCATTGTATTTGAAAAGCTGGTTGAACATTACGTCTCACTGTGCAGAATCTTACAGTAATATTATCCAGAGGTTTGTTTAGGTAGTATATATTACAGCTGTTCATCAAGGGCTGAGCATTGAATGCTTTCTTGACATCGTGCTGTGGTGAGGTGTTTTGTTCCACGTGTGCCTTTACATACAGAGCAATGATGACAAATGACTATTTTCAATCCTGAGAATCAAGTTTTTATGAGAAATCAATCTATTATAACCATCTCATTCCTGTTGTGAAGCTATTTATGATTCTTTTTTTGTGAATAAATACTTGTGACTATTTATAATACAGTGTGTAAGCGATAAATTAACTTGCTATCTGTATGCCATTTCTGGGTATTTTCTTTTCTCTCATTGTGTGAGAAATTGAAGACAGTTTGCTTGTGTATCTCAGATTAAAATGAAGGGCTTTTCATGCCTCACTCTCAATTGTTGTGCAAATGTCTTAAATTATCATCTGCCTCATGCATATTGACAAATCAAGATAGTTCCGAATCATTCATTCACCAAAGACGTGCCATGCAAATATTCTAAAACGGGCAATAATAATAATGTGGTACAGCTGTACATATTCCTTTGAATTACCACAACTCAATCTGGCAATTTGTAAATGATGATTTTAGACAAGAGTGAGCTTGTACATAATGAATGTTTTTTTCTTTTCTTTTTATTGACAAATGAATATGTCTGGAATATATCTTTTTAATGTCAATTTCTGTGGAAAATAAATGAATTTATTCCATATTTTACAAGTTCACAAATGTTTAAATAAATTGTACATTACACAACTCATTATGGCTCCTTCCTTGCCGCCTTCACCCATTGAGCAATTATTTCAGACTCCTTCTTACGAGCCACAATCACAGACTCAGGATCAGCAGGGTTGGACTCCCTGAAAAAAAAATAAAAAATAGCCAAATCTAACATTTCAATGGTAGCATAAATCAGATTTTTTTGCATATCCATATGAAAATGATGTTTTAATCTGATTCAGACCACATATGGAGATGGTTAATTGCAATTCCAATCAGATTTTCAACAGATGTGTTTCAGTTGGGATGCTCTGGCTGCTCAAATCAGATTTTAAATGGTCTTTTGCATCACTCTTATGATAACGTCAAAACCGGTGACGGAAATGCCGGAAGTATTCAAACGGTATGTCCAAAGATTTTGGCCGGTACATTTCAATATATAGCATTCTCCTGTCACTGAGTTTTTCATGTGCTAGGGAGGAGACTGGTATATATTGTGATGTTCCGTGCTGTAGTCATGGCCGAAATCTTAGGGTTCTGCACTGACTAAATAGGGTGCTTATTTGGAGAGCGAGATGATGCACCTCCATTTTCCCTGCATCTGTTTTGAAAGCCTCATACGTGTGTACGCCTAAGTCATTACCAAAGCAACCCATGCAGATAGGTTGGTTATGTCTGGACACACAAATATCAGTTGATTACTTGCAATTAACAGTGCAGACATTCTGCCTGAAAAGATCTGATTTGAGAAAAAAAAAAATCCAATTTGCTTGCAGTCTGAAAATAGCTTCAGTTTAACTCGCACCTTAAATCCAAATGATGAGCTCCCTCTGGTATGTTGATTGCAATCAGTGATGGGCTGAGTGTCTTCCTGATCTACAGGTTAAAAAAAAATCCATTAAATGTGCACCAAAATACCCTTTACTTGTAAATAGAACAAATAATAAAAAAAAAAAAAAGTGCACTCCGGGTAACAAGGGAATTACTGAAATGAAGTATTCTGATCATTTTTAATAGTAGTAAAAAACAGTGCACCTTTATATTTAAATAACACATTTACAAAGTTTTCAAAGTGAAACTTACCCCTCCATTTGCCCAAGGATCAAGATCCCCGTTGGAAAATATGATATTGCTTGCAGTGGAGAGATCTAGAAGAGATCATTCAAATGGATGCAACATTTAGCTCCCAGTTCACAGCAAACATCAATGAATATTAAAAGGATAGCAAGTGGATCCTGATGCATAATCATGAGGTAAACTTTTAAGAAAAACACAAACTTATACACAGTTTGGTAGTTCTATCTTACCTTGTCCCCAGAACTGGGTCTTGAGCCACCCTGGCCGTGGCAGCACCCCCCATCTCTTTGAGCAGTACTGTTCCCTCTGCTGCTCGGTGAATGTCATCGCTGGGAACATGTCTGTCACATTGTTACTCTCATAGCACATCTCGATCTCAGTGCAGGCCTAAAAAAGATGTTTATATAAAAACATTGTTATATACGATTATAAGTGAATATTCCAATGAAACCTTTTTTTTTTTAAATCACAAAGTCATGTATTTAGACTGAATGGAGTGCTGCAAAATTGAGTCCTAAAAGCTGGAAATGAGTTAGCATTTTGAACTTCCAGTTCCATTGTCCTGAAGTCAATGTTTTTTTTTTGTATGCGTTTAAATGCCGGAAATGAGGTCTGTGGTTATTAACACAATATATTTTCATGTTTTATTCTATGACAAAATACATCAATATACCCACAATTTTATATGTCTTAAATGTCTTGAAAAGGGACTAAAGGAAAATTAAACGTCATTAAAGCGTGTAAATAAAGCTTGAAAGTACAGCCGGTTGCTTAGTGTTGTCGACAAAGTCATGTGACGTTTGTTTATAGTCGAACTTCTTTCTACATCTGGGGATTGTTTAAACTTCAAAATTAATTTAAAGTTGTTAATTTGTGAGGATTATCCTACAAAATTATGTCAAACCTGCAGGCACTCTATAGTCTCAAAATAAATGTTTTTCTTAAGACTTGTGTGACTAAATTATTAGCATTAACATGTGAAATTACGTTTATGATATTCTCTTATCATTGATCAAGGCTACCAAAAACTAGTATTCAGGGTTTAGTGAGAACTAATCCAGGTACCTGGTAATCCCACGCATAGCTGTTAAAGCCAAGGCCACAGCCGGTGGGGTCGGCACACTCCACATAGAGACTGTACAGGTCATAACATGTGAGCTGTCCAGTGGAATTATACACAATGCCTGTGGGGGTAGGAACAAAATTAATGCAGAGCCTTGCCGGGCCAGAAGGGATTACAACAAAAAAAGAAATCGAAATCTGTGCAAAGCTGCGGTCATTTACCAACAGTATCTCTGAGTGCCAACATAAGATCAGTGCCATTCAGCATGGTTTCACACGCCACCTGTCAAAGTAAAAAGTATTGAACTTAATCTTTAAGACACACATCAGTGTGTCCAACTGCAGGAACTGCACTAGTAAGCCATTTTAAATGGAACCAGATGGGGTGGAATGGTTTCATTTGCTATAAGCATCGGGGAAACATTTGTTTAACACCATTAGGTTTTGCCTTCTGCATTAAAGGCTTGCAGTGGCAAGCTTTTATTTTTCATGCTATCCCCTTCCCATTTGGTGACAGAGTTTTCAAAATTCACGCTAATGATAAGTCCAGTACCTTCACAGGGAAGGCTGGCATGCTGCCCATGAAATGAGTGCTGTAGGGATAATCCAACATGGCCAACATGGTGAAGGCGTTACGTAAGAATCCGTTGAGCTGATGAATGTCCTTTGGGGTGGAGGGAGTTTTACACAGCGAGAAAGCAGACTGGATGCGGCTGTAGTCTATGGAGTATGAACAAAGAGCAAGAGAATGAAACAAAGCAGAGTGTAATGGTTAAGCATCCTGAGTGAATGGCTACGGATACCTTTCTGTTGTGCCAAAGTGTTTAGCTTCTGGAAAGCTCCTTTCACCGCATCTCTGCAGGCAGGGTTATACTTCTGGAAATCCTGAACAAGCAACAGAACACAGCAATATTACTCCAATACAAAATCAAATCCTCTTTTATTTAGAAATTGGTTTAAAGATAAAGTGCCTGAAAGGAATTTAATATGAACTTACAGCAGTGACATCTTGGAAAAACTGTGTAGAGTTTCCGAGACCTGCGGTGGACAGGATGGGAGCGCTAGCGGCTAACGCACCAGCAACAATATTCGGGTACCTGATTCTCATGTAAACGCTCAACATTCCTCCATAGCTGACATAGAAAACAGAAAAATAATAAAATAGCAAATAATATATGTTATTATTAGCAATTATTATTGCATTATATATAAAATGACTATTAGTTATGATTTTGTATTCATTTAATAATAATGAAATATTATGTAGCCAGTTGGGATATGGTTATTTATCTGTGTGTGTCAGGGGATGATGGGTAAATATAAAGCTAACTGAGACCCCCACCTTCCACCAAAGACGATGACGGGACATGTCTGAGCTCCAAGTTCCTTCTTTAGCTCTGTGATCATGACCGCATAGTCAGCCAGGGCCTGCTCCACTGTCAACAGCCCCACCTCAGGGATATTAAATGAATCCTTCCCAAGCGGAAGAGATTTTCCATAATATCTCTAGTGTTTAAATCAAAGGTAAACATTAATGGACAGGCATACACTTAAAAACACAGTGAAAACAGCTATGTGTAAAAATAATTACAATTTTAAATGACTTTATACATTTATACATACAATTTATTCCTGTGATAGCAAAGCTGATCGTTACTTTTCAGCATCATTACTCCAGTCTTCAGTGTCACATGATCCTTCAGAAATCATTCTAGTATGCTGATAAGGTTCTTAACTAACTATTATTATTATTATTTGAAAACAGTTTGTGGAAACCATGATACACTATCATTCAAAGGTTTGTTGTAAGTTTTTTTTTTAAATATTTTTTTACTTATTTCATTCTTATACTTTTTATCTTAAGTATTTTATACTTATAATTTTGATCAAAAGTGACAGTAAAGACATTTATAATTTTACAATAGATTCATGTTTCAAATAAATGCTGTTAATTTCTTTTCATCAAAGAATCCTGAATTTCTTTTTATCGTGGTTACCACAAAATTGAGCACAGATAATAATTGCTAATAATTAAGCACCAAATCAGCAATGACTGAAAAATTAATCTTTGCCATCAGAAGAATAAATTACATTTTAAAATGTATTCAAATATAAAACTTATAATTTGAAATTGTAATATTTCACAATAAATATTTTCTTTTACTGTATTTTTGATCAAATAAATGCAGTCTCTGTGAGCATAAGGGACTTCTTTCAAAAACATCTGAATTATTTCAAACATCTGACCAGTAGTGTAGATTGTTTGACTGCATAAAGTGGACATCTACACTTGACTTTTCTAATGTCTAACTTCCTCCATGGTCATATGATTGAACAGGAAATCTTACATGCTCAGCAAATATCACCAGGGCTCCCTGCACTGCGGCCAGCTCTGTGATGAAGCCTGAATTCCGTGCAAACTCCCATATGTCCCCCTCATTGCCAGTGTAGAAAAAAATGGGTCCATAGGATTTCTTCCAGTACTGATCTAGAATAAACACATACTGCAATCAGTATGAATATCATTTAAAAAGATACAGTTAAAACTAAGAGTATGAAAGTGTTTCAGATTACAGTACCTGTAATAAGGTAACGCTGATCATATGTCCCATTGCCAAGGCTGTTGTAATTGAAGTGGTCTAAAATCTGTTTAAAATACATTTCCTTGAAATCAGCAGCAAGGTCTCTGTGAGATGGGATGACCTCATTATTGAGCTTTTCCTTAAAAGAAAGAAAGAAAGAAAATTCCAAAAAACAGTAAGGAATAACAGAGCAAAGAATGGTCTATAAACTGTTTGAAATCAACTGGAACTGGAACAGTTAGATCAGTGACAATTTCAAAATACATACAACTAACTGCAGATCAGAACTTGCCAGAGATGAACGTGTCTCAGTCTTTCCACCGAGAACCAGCAACATGAATTCAAGGAAAAGCCACCGTGCAGCCATTCTCACAAAGACCCCATAGATCACGTCAGAAATCCAGTGGAGTTTCAAAAAGTCTTCACAGTCTAGTGTTGATTATCATGTGATCAGATCAGCTGTCATGTGACTTAAGTCATCTATAAACGTTACAGACAGTCGCTTATCTATGTTTGATTAAAAGCACATGATTTACACCGTTATCAAAGTTAAAGGTTGTCTTAGCAATAAATTTCGCAGTTTAACAATAATTTACACAATCATAGTTTTAGTCAGAGTAAAAGTCAGGAACGATTTCAAAGTAAAAGTCTTCATGCATTTAAAACAAGTGACGGTCCAAATGAGCGGATTATACTATTATTAATATATATTCTTTTTATTATTATTATTATAAAATGCTTAAAAACAGGAACTATATAGAAGAACAAATAATTAAACAAATAAATACATCTTCTGGAATCCATAAGTGAAATCAATTCAAGGGCATTCCTGTCTTTTAATGTTTCAATGGTTACACAAGAGCATGCACACAATAACTTATTGTGTGCATGCTCTTGTGTAACCATTGAAACCTTAAAAGACAGGAATGCCCTTGAATTGATTTCACTTATGTATTGAATAAGCATTAAAAAAATCCGAATAACAGCAATATATTAATAACAAACTCTAAATTATGTTATCCAAGAAAATACCAAACTTATTGCTAACTGTTACTGCCCTAATTCACAATTTAAAAATCAAAATGTTCAATACCTGTTATGGAAAATCATATTTTTGTCAAAGACTAGGCCTATGCCTTGATCAGATTCAGAACGATGATCAAAACACAGATGGAGTAGATCGAGTCCAACACCCCCAAAGCTTCACAGTCGTTTTCTCTTCATGGGTTTGAAATTTCATTTGCTAACATTAAGCAGTTTTGATTTATGTTCTTTTTAATGTTTGATGAAATCTTCAATCACTTGTTTGTTTCAGCTTCTTATTCTCCTGTGTTTTGATCCGGACTCCGGAGAATGAGATTCTGTACTAGAAGATGTGTCATAGCGCCCCCTACAGTATAACAGTGAAAACATGGATAGTTGGAAAAGTCAGTCAATGGTAGGGAAAGAGTAAAGTAAAATTAAAGTAAATTATGTACACTACCAATGGACTAGCCTACACAAAAATTCAGATACGCAGAATTAGAAACATATTTATATTTTCAAACAATGTAAGTTTCATAAGACTGTATATGAAAAACTATATTTAATAGTCTACTCAATCAAAAGAGTTAACACACCTACAAGAATATACTTAATTCCCGATCAAAAGATTGAGTAGCCTGGACTTTTCTCTCAGTATAAGTCAAGTAGCCTAGGCCTACACTTAAGTGTAATTTTAAGTATATTTCTGAGAAGTAATAAAGTATATTTCTGATAAGCATATAAAATGTAGACTGAAAGTAGGCTATACTTTCTTATGTTTAGTTCAAAAGAAGTATACTAATGGAACACTTGAATAAACTTCTTTTTCGCAAGGGGTTAGTGTGCACAGTGTCTTTCTTGTATTTCCTTGAATTACTCAACAGCTTATTGTTTAATTGAACTATTGTGTACGTGCCCTACCTGCTGCTCAACAAGTATCTCTCTCACACACACTTTTGGGAATGCAGGACTTCCTGATGGCATGGAAAGAGGGCGGGAACCTCTGTGTATCACACTACAAAAATCACTTCCCTGTGAGTCAACTATGAGTTCTGGCTTACAGCTATTCAAAAGCAGCACTCTTATTCATGATCGATCACTTCTAGAAAACAACTCAAGTTCCAGACTTATCTATTGTCGGTTTCGTTGCAGTGGTAAGTATCGGACATTGTAGGCTACTAGTATTGAGTTTTACTTGTATGATTTTATTGTCTTAAAATAACCTGTTTAGTCTCACCTGTACTTGTTGGCAGCTGTCAGATTATTTTTGTTCAAAGATAGTGACCAAAATTGGCTTTTTTTTCTCAGTAAAGCTTGGTACTATTAATCCATTAATCTCTATTTGAATTAATATAGCGATATAAAAATTAACATTTGATCGTATTCGTTTTGTTCTAGAGGGCCATGCTGTACATAGAGTTGATCAGGCTGTGGGATGAGGCCGTACAGGCAATAGACAGCCGGGACTGGCAGGGCGCTCTCACTAAACTCAACCAGATCACAGAACACAACTGTCGCACTATGTTTGTGGTCGCGTCAACACACATCGCCCTGGGTCAAGTGGATTTAGCCATCAAGGTACAACCACAATCTTGGTACTTAAACATATAAGAAATTATAGAAATGTTGGATATCGGTATGATTGTTAAACAGCATTTGCTATAGTTTTAGTTCAGGGGTTTGTTTTCAGTCTTTTAGATCCCACTGATCCCCAAATATAATTATCCTCGTGCAAGGGACCCTCATCCTAAAATATATTAAGGATGTACTGTATAAAAGCTATGTATTTGTATGTATAAAGACCGATTGATACTGTGAATATTAATAATATAAATGTGTAAAATATTATTTGGAAAATATTTCGTTTTTATTACTTTTTTGTTCTACTCACTATAGCCTACAGTTAGGTTCTGTATATGTCATTATAATTATAATATAAACAGAAATAAAATATTTACTTTTATTATGTATTTTTATTTATTTTAATCAAATGTATTTATTTAATTCGTTTAATCTTATATTTTATTATATTTTATTATTTTTTTTTATTTATTTTTTTTACAGTTTTCTTCAGCTCCTTTTCCCCTAGTACTTGCTTGCGCCCCGTTTAAAAACCCATTAGTTAATATTTATATATTAATATATAAATAGTTAATAAAAGTTAACATTAGCAAAAAGATATAATGAAGAAATATGAACAGTAAAGGGCATGATTGTTATGTTTTAGTTAGATAAAAATATGGACATTTTGAGATGTCTTATACAATGTCATATGATACATTTTAGGCTCTCGACCAGGCAATCGCAAAGGATTGCTGTCTTGCTGTGGGATTTTTTCAGAGGTCTGCTGTTCATATGATGGCAAACAAGTGAGAAATATTCTGTTTTCATACCGTAGATCTCTATGAATGAGTAGACCAGACTGTCTGGAAATCCACAGCGTGATGCAACACAAACATTGACCTCTTTTGTTTAAAGTTGATGTTCTGGACAGTTGATTCACTTTTATCTGACACTGCCTCTTTGTTCTTTTGCTCTCTCCATTTCTTATTGTCTTTCTCTCGTTTTTTTCTTTATATATGTCACCTTTTCTAATGCCAGACTGGAGGAGGCATTATCTGATTGTATATGGGCTCAGAAATACATGAGGGAAAACCCTGTCATTGACTACAAACAGCTGGGTCTTCGCTATAAACTGTACAGCTGGCAGGTCAGAAAATAAGCATATTTCTGTCTGATTGTGGGGGGAAAAATAAGACATAAAATCTATAAAAGTATGGTTATTTAAATGGTTATAAAGTCTGGATTTAGTGTTCAGGTTTTATTTGACTGCATTTCAATTCGGGAAATTGTTGACATTTTCTGTCTTGCCTTATGTCAACTCTGCCATTAAACATGAACTTTGGTGGTTCACCTGCACAGATAGCTATCACAAGGCCTCTTTGAGGGCTGAGTGAAAAAGCTCCATAGTTATGCAATGTCAAATGCCAGGCTGAAAAAAGATAAGACATCCAGAATTCCTCAGGTTAGCCTGACCAGATGAAGCAACCTTTCTGTTACTCAAATGCATATTGGTTGAAAAACAGAAGAATTTCATAGAGGCAATGTATGACCATCACCACATTTAAAATTTGTACCACTTGTCCATCTTTAGACATCTTATGTTTTATAAGTAGGTTTATGCAATTTAATAGAATAATAATATAAATAACTTCTCATTATTCACTGGGTGATGAAATGGAAGGTCCTGCTCAAAGAAATTATAAATTTTACAGATTCTGAAGAGGGTACACTCAAAATATTTTAAGCCTTTTTTCAAGATTTAAAATTCAAATTGAACTGAATAATCTTTACATTTTGTGAACTATTCATATTATGAACTTTTTTTCACTTTAAAAAAAACTAGAGCTTAATAAAACATTTTTTAATGAAAACAGTCTTAATGGAACAAGGAAATAAATCACTTAGTTTACATGATTTGTATTCCTTATTTTTTTTTTCATTTTTAAAGTTTAAGATTTATGCAAAATGTTTTAAGCACTTTTACTTAATTCATAATATGACTAATAGGTAAGGATTATTAATTTCAATTTGATGGAATTTTGCTATTAATTGAAATGCGTAAATCTTGAAAAAAGGCTTATTTTGAGTGTAGTAACAAAAAAAGATCTTACTTTATGGATAGATATGTATACAAACTACCATTCAAAACAAAATCAGCAATATTTTGAAACATTATTAAAATAACTTATATTTTTTAAAATGTATTTTTTAAATTTCTCATTATCACAGTTAAAAACAGTTGGGCTATTATATAGGCTATATATATATAAATAGAAAGTTTCTAGAAAGAATATAAATCTTTTGTAACATTATACATGTCTTTATTGTCTTTTGATTAATTTAATTCATCCTTGCTGAATACAAGTATTTAAAAATATCCTTACTGACCCCAAATTTTCAACAGTTGTGCATAATCTTTTGATGTCCAGTTGATATGATATAATGCAGAGTGCATACAACTTGTGTGGGTTTGTTCACTTATAGATCCTTTATAATGCAGCAGCCATTCACTCTAGACTGCAACAATGGGACAAAGCCAGGGACATTTTACAGGCGGCCTCACAGGAGAGAGGATCGGGCCGAAGCAACCTAATAGACACAGCTCTAGAGGCCATTTCTGTAAGATCTATGTGATACTTATATTAAGAAAATGCAAAGAGAAGGCTGAAAAGCTTTTTCATAGTGCAATACATCCACCACTACCTTTGCATTGCCCTTTTACTGATAATGTATCAATGGACACAGTGGTTTGTAACGATCTCTGAAGTCTGTTTTCAGAGAACAACACTACACTAAACGTAATGTAATGTTTCTGTCCAATTTTTTCCCAGAGGAGAGAGGTTTTAGAGCCTCTCCTGGTGCCCGAGGGTGAAGTGTTCCGTCCTAGGAAACAGGAGGTAGATCAGCTTAAACCGAGGGACTTCTTGGGTGAAGCAAAGGTGACTCACATCTCCACGCTCTACTGCTTTAATAGCTTTAAAAATAGTAAAGTACACAACATATAAAGACCGGACAAACTGGTGAATAAATGTGAAATATCAAATATTACAGACAAATAAATTGTAATGACATGTATGCAGTACATTAAAAAGGTAAATTGTTAATGTTTAACTCTAGAAGTCAGTGGGTCTCAGCCTTTTTGACTCCAGCTCCCCCAATTGTCCAAAAACATTATTCAAAGATGTGACTTTTCCAGTTGTTTATGGTTTACTGGATGGATAATGAGAAACTTAGAAGTTTGCTGAGGCCCCCTAGTGGTTGCCATCCCTTGAAACAGTTGAAAATCTTTTAAAAATATAGAAATATTGCATGTAAGCACTTAAAAGCTGCCCAAAAAAAATAATGCATCTGCAGATCTCCCCTGTTCATTTTATATATAAAAAATTACTGTAATCATAAACATAATTCTTCATTAAAAGCACTATACAATAAATTTGACAAACGTTCACTGAAACTAAACTCTTCTTCTCTCAGGTCATCACTTCTTTGATTCCAAACGATGACTTCAGGGGCTTTGATCCTCTCAGACCACAGGTAAAGTTACCACCTGTGATCCTACAACCTCAAAATTTTGTCCTGCTATTTTCACTGTCTTTTTGTTTCTAAACTAAACTCCACTGTCCTGCAGAAACCAGGGTACTATGAGCCAAAGGTAGTCGAAGGCCAGTAAGTATTCAATATTCAGAACATATTAAAGTCTGTTACAAGACCAGCTTAATACACTGAGATAATATATGATGTATAATTCCTGCATAGGGACTCTCGTTACATGGTAATGAAGAGTGCTTATGTGGCAAAAGGGGCAGGGGAGCTAACAGTGCCTGCTGGAGCAGAAGTGTTTGTGTTTAGTGATGATGACAAGGACGGGCTGGCAGTAGTCATTTATGATGGAAAGGTGGGATACTCTTTCATTCTAGATGTGAAGGATGATTACTGAGGATTTGTATTGATATGGAGGCACATTGAATGTTTGTCCTCTATTATGACAATCTACTTAAGTTATGACATAAGGATTACTATTTCCAGGTCCCAGCTTACTTGTTTAAATTGGTAATCTTATCTCAACACCCATTTATAATCACTATTTATTCATATCATATTAAGGCAAAGCATTTTAAAACTGTTTAAAATGGTGTACCCTACAATCTCTGGGCTCACAACGTCCTGGACACCTATATTTTAACGATTTATAAAAGATGAATCATCACAGATTTCTGTATAGAAGTAAAGGTTAGGATAATTTTTTTCAGTAGTATTACAGCACATGGTCACCTGAAAACGGGTCAGACTTAACAAGCGGATATTCTTGCTTTCTAATTATGTTTCTGACATTCACAAAAGCTGTTTGAGTGGCAACATCAATGTGTGATTTAAAACTGATAACAAAATATAGAATAACACCTGGGCTATTTCTTCTTCTTTTTCTTTCTTTACTTTTAAATGTCAGAGAGGTCTGGTTCCCAATTCCCTGCTTGAACCGATGGGCAAGAAAATCAAGGGTAAATTCAAGCGAATTGTAAGTGTTCTACTTTTTTAACCTCATATCACCTCTTTCATTTCTCACAGTTTGTGCTTTATGGGTTTTAAAAGGGTTCTGTTATTTGCCAAGGCTCATCCAGCCTTTCTCATAGATATGTTGAGCTTGGCGTAAAATGCTGAATTTTATGAATGCAGGCAGCTGTTTAATTCTAGTTAAAAAATGTGTTTACACACTCTACAATTTGGCAAAGACTTTACTTTGCCCCAATACTTCTTATACGTTCAGTATCGTTCGTTCTAAAGGAAAATAGCATTCATGAAAATAAAAATTATTTAAAGTTTATAGCCTCTTCTTCCAGAGATGTGATGTTTAATTGTGCAAGGGATTTACATTCGATACTACGAGTTACGTAAGTGACTGACGAAATGGGAGTTTCGCTAGAGAGCTATCACCTTTGAGTATTAAAAAACAAGCCAATGGTATGAATATACCATGGGTCTGTGGAATTTGCATTGCGAACTCCGCCCCACCGCGTGGGTATAAAAGGAGCCGCGAGTGCAATCTCGCATTATGTTTCTGCTTCAGAGCCGAAGTGTTTATGTGTTTCTCTTCGCCTTCATCTACAAGCAACGAGCTCTCTCTTCTGTCAGTGTTGGTGTGATGGCACGTTTCAGTGGATTCACGATCCTGCTGCTGATCTGTGCAGTGGCTTGCACGCGGCTGGCTCCCCTGGGTGCTTCAGCACTGCTGAAAGAGTTTTTCTTTTCTGAAAGAGCTGTCTTTTTGAAGATGTCTCGCCAGTGTGTTTCTGGATATGGGCGCATGATCCATCCGCCTGACGGTCACGAGCATCGTCTGGCGTGTTTGGGCTTTAATCACGATCAGACAGCGCTAGTGGATAAGTTATGTTCTCATTGAGGGAACATGACCATCGTGGTATTAAGATCGAGACTCAATGACCTCAAGGTAGATCTGTTTGCCTCCCCAGACACTTCCCATTGCCTCTGGTTTTACTCCCTGACCGAGGGGACCCTCGATACGGATACACCGGTGCACAGCTGGCTGCGAGTCCTCCGCAAGTGTGCGTTCCCCCCGGTGAGCCTTCTTGCACAGGTCCTGTGCAAGATCAGGGAGGACGAGGAGCAGGTCCTTTTGATTGCGCCTCACTGGCCCACCCAGACTAGGTTCTCCAAACTGGTGCTCTTCGTGACAATCCCTCTGAGGAAGTACCTCCTTTCTCAGAGATGGGGCACCCTTTGGCACCCGCGTCCCAATCTCTGGAACCTGCACGTGTGGGTCCTGGACGGGACACGGAAGGTTTGAGTACCCTACCACCTCAGGTGGTGGCTACCATCACGTCAGCTAGAGCCCTGTCCACTAGACACGCCTATGCTCTGAAGTGGAACCTTTTCATCACCTGGTATTCTTCTCGCCGAGAAGATCCCAGAAAATGCCCGATCAGGTCTGTGCTCTCCTTCCTCCAAGATGGGTTGGAACGAATCCTGTCTCCTTCCACCCTGAAGGTTTATGTGGCTGCGATCTCTGTGCACCACTACCTTGTGGAGTCTAAGACAGTAGGACAGCATGACCTGGTCATCAGGTTCCCACATATGCCCTCTTGGGACCTCGCATTTGTTTTATCTGCACTGCAGAGAGCTCCCTTTGAGCCATTGCACTCATTTGAGCCAAAGTACCACTACCTCTCCATGAAGACTACTTTAGAGGGTAGGGGACCTGCAGGCATTTTCGGTTGACGAAAGTGTGCCTGGAATTCGGGCCGGCTAACTCGTACGTCATCTTGAGGCCCCAGCCTGGATATGTGTCCAAGGTTCCCACCACTCCTTTCAGGGATCAGGCGGTGAACCTCCAAGCGCTGCCCTCGGAGGAGGCAGACCCAGCCTTGGCACTGCTCAGTCCAGTACGCGCCCTTCGTTACGTAGACAGAATGCGGTGTTTCAGGACCTCAGACCAGCTTACGGTGGGACGCTGAAGGGAAAGGCTCTCTCCATGCAGAGGTTGTCTCACTGGATAGTGGACGCCATTGTCTTGGCTTACCTGGTGCAGAGCCTGCCATGCCCCCTAGGGGTGAAGGCACATTCCACCAGGAGTTTGGCCTCCTCCTGGGCTCTAGCGCATGGCGCCTCGCTAATAGACATCTGTAGAGCTGCAGGCTGGATGACACATAACACTTTCGCAAGATACTACAATCTCCATGTAGAGCCAGTGTCCTCTCGTGTACTCGCTTCCAGTAGCACCTAAGTAGGACCTGCTCTGTGTCATCGCTTGCTGTGCCATTCCACTCCACGGACTGGATACGTGCGCTATTTTACTTGGATGAGTTCTTCATAGACCCTGAGTTCGTCCTGCACTGTCGATGCCATCACCAGAGTACACGCCCGGTTGGTCAGCCCTCGTAATCGATTAGGTGCCTCCATGTGTATGGTTTCCCGTTTGGGCAACCCCCACATGTGTATTTCCACGGTAAGTCTCCTCCGAGCACGTGTCTTTCCCTTGGCAAGACCCCTCTTGCCATCACAAGGTTGAAACAGTTTTCCATATGCATCCCGTACTTGGGTCATATGTGTATTTTAAGTTACATATTCCATCTGGGATATGCTACACAGTGTACCTTGATATCCTTGCGTTAGCCTGGCCCTTCACTCGTTCTAGCCTCAAGGAGCTGGGGCTTGTGCAGGACACTGGAAGACAGCCGCAGTGGCGAGATTAGATTGGGACCCCCATTTCGTCAGTCATTGACGTAACTCGTAGTGACTGACTGAAAGGGGTCTCGGTTACCTATGTAACCCTCGTTCCCTGAAGGAGGGAACGGAGACGTTACGTCCGCATGCCACTTCCCCTGTACCGCTGAAACGGCCGGGGCACACAGTCCTCAGAATCCTAAGTCCTTCACACCTCCTCAGCAGGTAACATAATGCGAGATTGCACTCGCGGCTCCTTTTATACCCACATGGTGGGGCTGAGTTTGCGATGCAAATTCCGCAGACCCATGGTATTTTCATACCATTGGCTCGTTTTCGAATACTCGAAGGTGATAGGGCTCTCTAGCGAAACCCCCATTTCGTCAGTCACTGACGCAACATCTCCATTCCCTCCTTCAGGGAACGAGGGTTACATATGTAACCAAGACGTTTTGCATACTGTAGGAGCAGTGACCTTGTTCTTAAGCCTCTGATGTACAATATCTTAATTAAAGTTGTTATAGGCAGTAACATACTGAGTGCTTTTCTCTGCATATTACTTGGAAGGAACTCGCCAATGGCATCCCACATCCACCAGCCCTAAAACCTCCAAGTCGACCCCAATGTCCATCTCAACGTTCACTAGGTACAGAAAATGTTTTCAGATAAAGCAAACACATTGAAACAGATACTGTTTGTTAATAACTAAAGTTGTTATTATTATTATTATAGAATTATTATAAAATATATCATTATACAAAATAAAAAATATATAATTTTTGAAACTTTATCTTTTTCCAATATCTAGAAAAAAGTTGTGGTAAAATAATAAAATATTTAAAATTATAATGTTCTAAAAAAAATGCAGTGTAATGTTGCGTGATGCAGTTATCATTTCCTGTCTCTCCTTCAACTGTCCTAAAAATAAATAAAATGATTGTACCAGTATTCTGAAGAATGCAAGTTTCATCCTCTCTTCTGTAGAGTTGGACCCCTCCTGTGCCTGTGCTACCCACACATCTCTTCCAACAACCAGCAACTCCATCTGCGTCCCTACGCAGCAGGTGAGTAATAAAACACACTTGAAAAAGATGAAAGAATGCTTACCTTTTAGCAGGACAAATCAGCAATCCCTTTAGCAAATACAGTAACTCCAATGTTTTATTTCTACCACATAATCAGTTTTTGCCAGGAATTATCTTTCTAAATTTCCACCAATAATTAGAGGCTAATTTAAATTATTATAAATGAATTAAAAATGAACAGATTTGTAGTCTATAAAAATGGGTTTTCCATACGTTAACATTTGGTGCCCCCTAATCTTGAATATATGGTTAGATCCTCAGTGCTTATATCTTATACTTCTGCAAATCCATTTTATTTCCCTGTCCAATTTGTCAAGCCTGAAAGCCAACATTTCTGACAGTATCATGTACTGTAGTTGGAAATAGAAGCAGAGCATGATTAATGCAGTGGCCGTCATGGTTGATCTTTTGTGTGAGATGAGATCTTTTGAATGAGTTTTGTGACTCAGACAAGAAGTGGAGTGGAGTATTGAGGCAGCAGGCCTTTGATTTGGCCTTATTCAGTCAGAAATACACCCAAGGGAGCAAAAAGAACGCTGGAAATTTGAAGAGGAGACTATTTAAGGCCACTGCCTGGTAGAGAAACCCGATTAACTTATGACAAAACTTGTATTTGAATTTCCCAATACCTTGTGCACATGATAGAATTTTGTAATGGGAAAGGGGAACTCTGGGAGGTGGGGGAGGAAAGAAAAACTTTCCCTTTTCTATCATTTTCATGTTCTTGTATTATAACTTTATTCGCTTGGCTTATACTTATGATGAGTTAAAAGCAAAAATATGATTCAGATGTATCTGTGTAACCTCAAATGTGACCCCCATTTGTTTAGGCCCAAACTTCACCCCAGGACTCTGGATCAGTCATAGTCAAGGTGCACTATACATGCACCATGGCTCTGAGAGTCCCTTTAGAAACTCCTTTCCGGGATCTGCAAGAGAAAATCGCACAGAAATTAGGACAGCCTGTTACGAACATTCGCCTCAGGTAATACTGCAAACCTGCAGTCTGGCTGACCTGCTTTTAATGTCCATAAATTCCCAGCATTAAAGTATGTTAGAACTCTGTTGAATTTTTTTTTTCATTGAAAAACACCCACACCATCCTTGACGCATAATATTATACTTACTCTCACAGACACAGAAGGCATGGCACCAGAGTACTAACGCCACTAAATGGTGACGATGGACTGGATAGCTTAGAGGGTGTGGCTGAATCAGGACGTGCCCAAATCTGGTGTCAGGTAACCTTATGAATTACCATTTTTGATTGACCGCTCTCAATACAGCCTGTTAAAGGAGATTAATTGTGTGCAGTTTTTGCACTACTACTGCCCCCAAATGGAATTGTTTTCTAAAAGGTTCCCCATGCTCCCCGCTGTCTGCAATTGGTCATATTGTGTAACCCAAAAATGTACACACATGGTTGAGCTAGTGTTTGTATGTTTAAACAGAGCAGATTTTGATAGCATCAAATAGTGTTTACTCTATTTTAGGAAATCAACCTATGAACGGTTTAATTGTTTATTAGGAAATCATTTCCTCACCATTCTATTACCTTAAACTTTGTTCTATTACAAATGAATGTTACACCAATTTAGCATTTTTAATATGTGGCAACTTTCTTTTTTTCCCCATCTCGTCCCAAGAACGAGGACCCTCTGGCCAACAGGACCATTCTTTATCAGATGGTGGCACTATATGACTACAATGCTCAAGGCCCAGAGGATTTGGAATTTAGTGAAGGCGACACAATTGACATCCTCAGTGAAGGTATGTAAACACAGGGTGTCTTTTCTTTATTATTAGAGAAATTTAATTTGTTTTGCACACCAGTTGGGGTAATAAAAGTATTTTGCTTTTTTTCTCTCCATTTTGCAGTGAATGAGGAGTGGCTAGAAGGGCACATTGCTGGAAAAATCGGCATCTTCCCTAGAAGTTTTGCTCATCGGGATACAGAGAGCATCAGTGGGGCATCAACAGATTGACACAGCCTCTAAACATCTACAGTGGCCATATTAGCCTCTAAACATCTACAGTGGCCATATTACCCTCAATCATTAAGAACTTTCTTATGTGCTTTCTTATGAATGACAGTATTTATCAGAAGTTTTGTTTTCTTTATACTGAATTTTGCCTTCTCTTTACTGCGATTTCTACAAACATGATCAGAATAACTTTTGAGCATAGATTTTTAAAGATTAAATCTAATTAATTTATCCTCTCCATTTTTTTTATGTTCCAAAGGTATTTAAAAAAATCCATTTATAACATTTTCAATTATTTATTTTTCCATTTACTTAATGAAATTACAGCGTGCTTTTAACAGGAAAATGCTGCTGCTCAGACTTGGTCATATGTCATAAAAGGGCTCTTAAATCCCCCCTGTCCTGTAGTGAGAGCTGAATACACCTCAACAAGGTATCCGTAATGCAGTGTTTAATGGCGTGGTGTGCTCTGTCAGACTGGGCACTTGGGCATGACACTGCAGCACACGATCCCTCTGCTCTTTTATATTGCTGTAATTATGGGTTTGGCAGAGCCCAGCGTGACGCACATTTCCCTCAATTCCCATTAAACATTCTGCTATTAATCAAAGCTGTACCGCATTCTGACTCAACGTTTACCGATCAGTTCTTCCCCTTCTACATTCTGTACCTGGTTTATATTTGTTGAAGAGTGAAAATTTGTTGCATTTATGAGCTGTTGTAAAAGACATTGAATAAATGTCAGGGAGTTATTAAGTTTAACATGTTTCAGTGTGAAAACGACCTTCTGTCTGTTTTTTATAAGGGATGTAAGTGAACTGTATTTTTGTCTTTATGTAGTGCCAACGGCGATAATTTAATGGCCTTGACAGCATAACCTGTCGTAAAAGTTATTTGTTTATTCGGTGCATCACTCGCTCTGTACTCAAAAGATTATGTGGGACTCTTTATCCAGAAAGTGGAGAGCATAAACCGACCAACTGTGGTGATGCATGGAGACATCTGGATTCTCGGATTTAAGTCAAGAGAACAGGAATTACTGAAATTAGGTTGAACCATCTATCCGCACAGCTTTATTAGATCCCTCTCTCAAACATGTGTACATGTCGAGAGAAAGAAAGGAAAGGGAAAGATACTTAGTATTTCAGCACCTAATTGGATTACTTTTGAGCATGTATGTTTGGTTGGTGAGTCTGTATTATGTGTGACTTACACTCTCTTCAAGATCAGTGAGCATCTCTATTGTCTCATTTAGGCCCATTAATTGTTCATTAATTTCTGCCACCATGCTCTGATGCCAAGAGCTGTAATTGCAAATTAACAATTAATTTGACTCCTTTGCTCCAATGCCACCATCGTAAATGGCTATAAATCAGTGGGTTGGAGATCCAGAATGATGAAGAAAGTTTAGCTGAGAGAGTTTATAAATGTGTTTAGTCTCATTTAGATCTTAAATGTACCTTTTTAAATCGCTAATTTAGCTACTGGTGTGATTGTAATTTATTTATTTTAATTATTAGTACTTATTCTCTGATTTTATTATGCTGCACCGTTTCATTTGAAAACATAAATGTTTTATTTATTAAAGTCAACATGAAATCAAAATGGTCAATTATCTTTTTATTGCAGTATTTATTAAATGATTTATTCATGTGTGTCATATGAAAAAAAATAAATGTGCCCTTATAAGGATGTCTGTTCTCTTTTCTGATGATGTGTTTACCGACATGAGGGCGGGACAACCTGTCACTCACATGACAAACCACAACCCTCCAATCAAGTCCCGCCCTACATCTTTTTCTTGTTCCAGAAGCATTTCACTTGGATATATCTAATAAGGAAGAAAAGATGATTGCGACTTCCGTTTCATGCTAATTTTAATGTACAGCCATGCTGTAAATTCTTTGCCAAAACTAGTACACTTTGTTGCTGTTGTGCTAGTAAATCAACTCGCTATAACACACATTTAAAAAGTATCTTAAGTAACATTGTTTTTAAAAGGTGCTATATAAATCTTTACTTAGTTACATTGAAAATTAATTGGGTCAATGCAGACATAGACTTGAAAAGGATGAGGTTAAATAAAGCCTTAAACAGTTTGTCCATATAAGATTATTAACAGCTCTCAGAGAGGTTTGTGTACTGCAGGTAGTGGATGTCTGCTGACAGGCCTTTCTAATTCCTCTTTATGAGCTTAGAGGATGACACGTGTGTTTGAACTGAGCTTCCACAGCACCTGAAATCCAAAGTCTGGCCTAAAACCTCACTGGTTGCCTTTTTAGCACGTCAGACAGCATAGACCAATATATAATAAGGATGATTATTATTGTTTCTACAAAACAATTCATGGATTGCCCTCAATGTACAGTATGGATTATGCAACTTTTCTCAGCAGATGCATTATCTGACACAGCATCTGTGAGAAGTGGGTTTTCACAACACCAAGCAGAGCTGCAGTTTAAGATGTGATATTGCTCTCTTTGCACAGACACAAAGGATTAGAGAGCTTGTATAAATGGAGCAATCCCAAATGAAGCACACACATATCCAAACACTGCCCTCGTTTTGTAAATCTGTTCAAAACAGCTTCCATGTCCCTCCTCTAGACTTGGGATAAGACATCAACTTAAAGATTGAAATGTAAGGGCCTTTAAATTTCGCCTGATCTGAGATGTTTTTTTTAAGTGTTCCAAAGGAAAACGTCAATCTGAATCAAATTTATTTTTCACTAATTATTACTGAAAAATGTATTTAGGCCAATATGTTTTTCTTGATTTGATGGCTCTCTGAAACACTTGATTCTGATTTATTTTGATTGCGGAATATTTTTGATCTCTAAATGGGATGCTTCATCATTGCTCTTAGAACCACACTGGCAGTGGCACAACTTTAAGGTTAAATTGCAGATTGATTATAATGCATACATTAATAATAATATAATGCATATTAAATTGTATTTACTTGTTACGTCTCGTGGCAAAAAAACTATCTTTCTGAGTAGAAACTTAAGGCTAATCTACAAGATAATGTATTCATTATAGCTGAAATCAGCATGCTTTATTCATTTATTTATTTATTTATTTATTAGTTTTGCTTCGAAATAAAAGGGACAATGGAACAGCCAGTAGGCCTGTTTGTCTGATTGTCCTGGGTTTTATTTCCCAATACAGGCAGACTGGCTCCACATGATCCCCTATAAACATATCACACGTAGAGGATATAGCACATAACGTTATCTGTAAAGTTGAGATCAAGTTCGACTGTTTCCCCTGTAAGAAACACTTTCCATTACGAACTTTTACGTTATGGACAGAAGTGCTCAATGCTCTTTGGAAACGACTTTTCAATTGGTGAACGTCAATAGCCCAGCGGACCTTGAACATTAAAAATAGCTCACGCGCAGGAAAGATGTGGTTTTGTTTGTCCAAATGCGTTCCTCGTTTGTTCCTAAGCAACAGATGCGCCTCGCGCTTGCGTCATTTCCTCCGGAGCGCCTGTGTCTGTATCTCACAACGGACTCAGTAGTAGCGACAAGAAATCCGAGCGAGCCACACTGACCAGACCACGCGCGCTCCTCTTTTTAGCGCGGCTGCCAAACTTGAAACGTTCGTGCAGTTTTTTTCTTTTCTTTTTCGTTGCAGGACGTCACACCGGCCGTTTCATTCGCATAATGTGTTACCAAAAGGATTAAAGTCACTATTGCGGACGTCAAATCCTCGCGGGACTTAATTAGGGTTTGTTGTTTTTCTCTGGAAGGATATTCATATTCATGTACAGTGGTCCACGAGAGCATTTAAAGTGCCCATTAAACAAATTTCATTCATGATCAAAAGTTTCGAAACTGTATTGCGCTAGGCTAATTATTCTGCCATTTTACTGTATCGTTGTTATTTTGAGCGCGCGCTCTCAAACGAGGATTTACCTCACTCAGCATGACACATCTCACCACAGGTTTAACGCACGAATCGCGCTGCATTTCTGTTTTTAACAAGAGACACTGACCGTGCGCCGTTCCTAATGCCTGATGTGAAATCTCCCTGTGGTTCTGAGGTGTCTGAGAATGAGCACGGATCTGGAGCGCGCTTCTCTCAAGTCGGGCGCGAACTCGCTGGGCTCCGGTGTCCGCGCGCTCTCCGTTAACGTCAAGAAGTTGCACAACGCGCTCAACGTGCTGCTCAACGACTTCGAAAGGGAGCAGTTCATCCACTGTCTCAACATTTACCACGCCAAGCGCAATGTATTCGATCTCGTGCAGACTCTCAAAGTCATTCTCAACACACCCAACAAGCGTCAACTTTTACCCATGCTGCGCCTAGTCATACCCCGGTCGGACCAGCTGCTTTTCGACCAGTACACGTCGGAAGGGCTTTATCTGAAAACGGATCTGCTGACAGGCAGTATAAAGCACGAGTGCTCGGAAGACATCAGCAGCACAAACGCGCATGCAGGAGCTTCCCCGGTGCACTTTCTGCGCGAGTACGAGCAGGCCGGTCCCAGTCATGGGTCTGTGCGCGCGGCTCCTGTTTTCAGCACCACATATGAGGGGACAGCGCCAGCGCTGATACAGGAAGCGCCTGATGAAATCCGCCAAGTTACGCTGAAAAGGAGCAAGAGCCACGAAGGCCTGGGATTCAGCATACGGGGTGGGTCAGAGCATGGAGTTGGCATCTATGTGTCTTTGGTGGAGCCGGGATCATCCGCTGAGAGAGAGGGGCTGAGAGTTGGAGACCAGATCATGAAAGTCAATAACGTGGTGTTTGACCGAGTCACTCACGGAGAGGCAGTCAAGGTGATGTGTGTTCTCTATGTTTGTGTGTTTGGGCACTGTATTTAAACGTTTCCCGTCCCTTAACATCTTCTGGATCTGTTGTCAGAAATTATTGTTTATCAGACTGCCACACCGCTGGAATCGTCTAGAAAACGTATATAGGACCGTTATCAAAAAGGACAGTTCTCTGATAAGTTACTGCAAAAACTCTAAAAACTGTCAATGATCCCTCCAGTAAACCCATTATAAGTGAAGGGTTTTTGTTGCACTTGCACTTGAGATTTTTGGTCATTTACATGTTTCAACTTATGGTAATCATAAAAACCATGAATATAGATAGATAGATAGATAGATAGATAGATAGATAGATAGATAGATAGATAGATAGATAGATAGATAGAGACAGACAGACAGACATACTGCCTTTTAAACCAAAAAATTAAGAGAATTAAGAGTACTAAAATTAAAAAACAGAATACCGATCTACAAAAAAACCCTGCATATTAAATAAAGATGTGCACACAACCAAAAACAGTCACTCCGTAATATAGAAAATAAAGGACATAAAAGAAAATAAAGTAAAAGTGCAATAGGAGCAGGTATGCAAAAATGACTAATGTGACTAACAGTACAGATGGTTTGACAACCCTGACATAGTCAAATGATTAATAAAATGATCATTTCAGTTTAACAATGCAAATTGTAAATATATCCTTGTAGGCATTCCCTGGTTGGTAATCACTGCTCTAGAGGGATCATTCAGTGTGGCAGTCTGTGGAATCCCAATTGGTGCTTTAAGTATATTTTTATTTTTACAGTGCTGACTCCTTTTTTGTACCAAACAGTCAAATTTGCTCCTTCCCTCCTCTGATCCTGTAAAGTCCTTTACCAGTGTCATAGCCCTGCAGAAAAATCTTTGGCCACAGTCCCAGTCAAAGTTACTGGCTAAAATCAATTTTTTATTTATTTTGCCCACTTAATTACAAAGAACTGTGCTCTAACTTTTGGCCTCAACCCCAAACTGGCCACTAGCGGTGTGACTAAATCTAATTTGCTCCCTTCTCCTCACATGGTCTTAATCTTGGCCCTTTTTTTTTTTTTTTTACTAATTTGCTCTCATTCCCTGTGTGTCCAAATATAATATCAGAAAATTGGATAATTGACTCAAATACTCCACTGGAGCTGGTGGTGGTCTGTGAAAATAATTGGAGGTATTGGTGTTCGAACAACTGTAATGTCCAGTTAGACATATGCTGACATGTGCCTGCGGTGAAATCTCTTATCTCTACTTTTAGTTAGATTTGAGAGTTAAATCATAGGTTACATAACAAATGATGCTTGTACAGATGAAGAGCAATGACAGGAAGCCAACTCACTCTTACTTTCCTCTCCTCTTTGCTCGCTCATTCTCTCTCTCTTTTTGACTATTTGAGTGGGCAGGCTCATTCTATGTTTTTTTTTTTTTTTTTTTAAATCTTTTGAGCATTCGCGTTAGACTGCTGAGGGAAGTGCGGCGTTCTTTTGTATCATCCTTGCTTTGTTGTACTGCCTGTCGCAATCTTGTTTGCCTGTCAGAATTGAATCCACAAGCTAAAAAAAGCACACAGCAAAAAACAATGTGAGTCAAATAGGCTAGTTGTATGGAAGCTAAGGGCCTAACGCCTATTTGTAAAGCTTTATTTTGTGAATCAGTCTGTCTTGATTGCAGGTTCCATATGGAGGGATTAAAATTGATTGACCATGTTTACTCAAAGTGTCAGCCTGAAAGAAATGTATCGCATTGGCTGTTTACCGTAAGGCTGAGGTGTGAATTGAGTTGATTTGACATTATCAGAGTTGTTAACATATTATGTTATGGAAGATAACATGGCCTTCTGCTTTAAGGCAAGCTTGCTCACATTGCTCTTATTCGGGGCAAGAACCACTAATTGGTCTGAACAACATGTTAACTGACCAACCAGATGGATTGTCATAATAGAGCCATGTAAATACAAAAATATGTGTTAACACAATAGTTATTATATAATACACATTTACTATTATACAGTTAAAAAACAATAATAATAACATTGGTAACATTTTACAATATGGGTGCATTAATATGCATTAATTCATGCTTAACTAATGCACAGATAGGCTAATCACGTGTTAATGTATGACTCATGAAGAACTAAACAATTTATTAATGATTACTGCATCAGCAACTAATGAAGATTCTATATGATTAAAATATTTTAATTGAGTAATGCAACCGTTGGTGACAGAAGATCTGACCAAAAGAAGATATATTTGCTCCGTCTTTTTTGTGCATTTCTTTTTCTTTTTTTTTGGTTTTCCCCCATGGATCTTTACCCCAGCGGTCAAACTGTTATGCCTGGAGCAGAAGAACCGTTCGCTTATGGATCACAGCCAGGATTTCCTCTACCTGGTGTGCCTGACGCACTATACAGATGTCTCGCTCAGCATATTTTACCACACTGGCCTGAGCGAGCAGACGAAGGCACGTCTGCCAGCGAATGGTCCCCGGGGGGATTTCGCCGCATACGTGGAGTGGGCCCAGAGGAGGACACCATCCCCACTCGTGACTCAGAGTCCAGCCTGAAACCATCCTGTGAGATGAACACGACGCCTGAGCCAAATGCAGACAGAGAACCAGCTCAAGAAGTAGCGACTGAGCCCGAGTACACGTCTGACCAGGTGTGTGAGCCGGCCACACTGTCCATCACCATAGGAGTTTCAGTGGAGATTGAGGGAAGGGATTGGAACCACGGCCACACTCCTGCCACTAGAGAGAGAGTTTCTGTTGGACTCAATGAACTGTTGTTTTGATTTTAGATCCCACCCGAGTTGTTCGTCGCTGCGTTGCGGCCTACGCTTGCGTCTCAAATCCATATGTTTGCAGCATCCCGTGCATGTGGTGCTTAAGTTAAAATAAGTTTAACTTTTAAATCTTTTTAAGAAAACAAACAAAAAAAACATTGAAATGCGCCTCGCGTTTTTAACCGCAAAACACATTCTGTGTGAATGGCCCATAACTGATAGAAAGAGAATCATGTTATTTATAATAAGCAAGGTTTTCTAGCCTATTTCAACTGCTCATGGTATGACCCATTTTAATGGTGGCCAAAGGACACTTTAAAGTCTGTCAGCTTAAAAATATATATATTTATATTTACAAGTAAATAAGAAGATACATATTCATGAAGATACATTAAACTCCCCATTATTCGCACCTTGATAAGCTGCCCATTTTCGCTTGTGTGATCATCAGCCTCTGCTTTTCTGCTACAGACTGAAAGCCATCAGTGTATAATGCGTGTATAATGCGCTGCGCTGTTACTTTCAGCTAATAAAAGAAAAATACTGCAATTTTCTGGTGTTTTTTTTATTGTTTGGGTATTCTACAGCCCTTCATCAAACTTCTCAACTCACAGTCTGCCTCAGATTGTTTTTAATCAATTTCTAAATCATAAAAAACAGATCTGTGCCTATATTAGGATTGGGTGGGCAAGACAGCCCTTCCCATGCCTAGATCTGGTACAGCAAAAAGTGCTCAGATTTGGCTTTCTTTAGGGCAGTATATTTATATTATCCCATATAAAAGATCAATACACCCTTTATTAAACCACTTTGTTGGGTTATCGCATCCTCACAGGTGTCAGAGAAATGCTGAATTTTTTCATTCAATTCTAAATAGAACAGTTCTTTTTGCGAGCAGCACCATAGAAAACAGTTTTTCTGAGCATTGCAAAACGTTTCTTGTGCTCACGTGAAAGTTTGTGTTTTTTTAAATTTGCAAATGTCCCTTTAGGGGCTCCATACAATACAATTTTTAAATGTTGAACCATCAAGCTATTAACTCCAGAGATTGAGATCTTGCGGAGCACCATTTAACATTTATTTTATTTTGGTTAATCTTGCAGCCCTAGCTTTTCAAAATAATAATAATTTTTAAAGCGATAGTTAGTTGGTTTAGTTGCAAATATGCTCATCCATTGGTCCAAAAGTAATAAATTATGATTTTATGAACATAACTCTGGAAACAAGACTGATTACACTTTTCTAAATAGTAAATGTTGATGTTGTACCTGAATTCCAGCAGTTCTTCCAGTGCCATCTTTCCACACTAATTGCCGTAGTTCCGGTTTTCGTGACAAGCTAATAGGGGTGTTCAGAGCCAATCCTGTTGGGATACCTTCTCTCATTTATTAATTGGATCCATTTTGCTTCTCATTAGGAGCTGAATAATTCATAAAATCGTTTAATTAAACAGACAGTGTTTAAGCTGGAGAACACACTTGCTGCCTCAACTGTGAGCCTTGATTAGTTCTGACAGAGTTTGGCATGTGTTGAGGTGCGTCAATGGGTGGAAAACAATAAATCAAAGGATTAAACCGGCTCCAGGGATTCGTTTATTTCATTTAATCGCTGCTTGAATTGACTTTCCAAAGCCTATACTCCAATTTAGTATGATTACTCTTAGACTCAGTAGAATGATCACAGCAAAAAATACACTCAAATCCTGTTAAGTCATTCAAATCTGAATAACTAGAGATTGATCATTTGTGAATTTGTCAGTGATCTGCTGAATAACAGGGGATTTGACAAAGAAGTACAGCTGGCAAAGTCACATTGTCTGCTCTCTCTGTTGGAGTCTCACCCCTATTGACCTGCCAGTCTTAAGCAATTATTCTCAATGACAAATTGTTCCGGCAATGCAAATAATGGCGACACAGCTGCTTGTACTCCTCTGTAAATCAAGCCTTATCTTGATTCCTATATTTATCTCTTTTTCTCGATCTCTGTCAGTAGAATTACCAGTAAGCACTAAGACTTCCCGTGTCTTGTGAATAGCTAACAACCCCCGTCCCATTTATAACACATACATGAGCCCAAAACAATGTGCACTCCATATCTGAAGGCTCTGGAACAAATACAGCTTGGGCATTTTATAAGAGGGAAAGTGAGAGATGATGCAATGGGGAAGAGTTTGTGGTTATGTAAGTGTCAGAATAATGAAAAGCTGATTTGTTTTACCAACCACTGAGGATCATCAAAGACAGAAGTGGTGAATGGGTCGGTGAAAGATAAGATGGTTCAATTTATCTAGGCAAGAGAGATGTTTTTTTTTTGTCATAGCTTGAAGGAAGAGAGGGAGAGTGAGAGATATTGAGAGGGGAGGGGCAGATGGTGATGGGAATGGAGTTTTACACAGTCCATCTGCTGCACTGTCATGGAGATTTTAAAAGGCCAAACGGATGCCGGAGGACCGATAGATGTAGAGTCAATTAGAGACCTCTCCCTCAGTTTTAGCTGAGAGGATTCAAGAAGGAGACCTTCCAAGATGTTGCAAAGTGCTTTTCCTTCTTTACAAAAACTCACAATGGACCTACTGTAAGTATGAATAAATAACTTATTTCTAAATCGTGAACTTGTATGAACGCATTAAAGCTTGACAATGTGATAATTCTACATTATTCATCACCACAAGCTTGTCTTATGGGGCAATAGGAATATCAAATACTTTTGGTTAAGATTGGAAATCACAGTGAGTCTGCACCATGGGAATTTAACCTGTTCTTTACAATTACCTTCTTATGGAGCATGAACGTTTGGAGTTTGTAGTCATAGATTGCCTGTGTGCACCTTCGGCCTTCCTGCTGGGTTTGAATAGTTGATCATCACTTTCTTTCTTTCTTGTTTGCACCCTTGCCCTGTTTCTCCTTCTGCCTCTTGTTATCCCTGGAGAATGACCCATCTCTGCACTCATTTAAAATACAAATTCCACTGTTCACTATTACTTTAATCATTGTGCTTCATAATTTTCCAATATAATTTTAAACATGTTTTGGCCATTAAAAATGCATATCCTTTCTTAACAGACAGTGATGATGAGTAATTATTATGTCAAGTCAATGAATTTGACTCATATTGCGCTTTGCTGTTACAAACTTATGGAGTTAAAAATGTCCTTAGGAACTATTTGTGCGATAGAAAATATTGGTAGAACTGCTTTTAAAACCTTACTGTAACACTACTAATCTTGAAGACATAGTCAGCCAAAAGTCTGACTCACCTTTATGTAATTGAGTACCTATTACTTTCTTCATTTGTTAGAACACAAAATATTAATATAAGATATTTTCCAAAATCTCTGAGCCGCTCTTTTCCACAATGGTTCTAATTTATAAAACCATTTATGAATTTACACAAAATATTTGTTCTGCTCGTGTTTTTTGAATGAATGAAATCATACAGTGACCAATGTTTTTAGATTTGTGTGACAAGCAGGCCAAAAATGTAAGCTTTTATTCACTAATAATCTTTTTGTCACGTTTCAGTGTGTTTAGTTCTGTTTTGTAATCTTGTCTTCCCCTGTCTTGTGTGATTTTTGGTTTAGTCCTGTTAGTTTTCCCGCTCCTCGTTTGTGTTCAATTCTCTGCACATGTTTTCAGTTTATTATCTCGTTTGGTTCAGTTCATTTAAACCCTGTGTTTTCCCTCAGTGTTGGTCGATCGTCGTCAATGTATGGTTGTGTGTTAACCCTGAATTCCTGGAGTTTTGTTCTTGTTTGATTTTGGAAAGTTTCATTTTGTTAATTAAAACTATTATATTGAAGCTCCCGTGTCCTCGTCTTCAGCAACCTGCACCCAACCCTGACAGAACGATCGACCTACAAACAAAAGATGAATTATGAACTCTGTGTACCACAAGATGGCCGGTCTCTAGAAGACTACGCAGAGATTTATCTCCATCTTTTCCAGGACTCGAATTGGAATGAGGAGTCTCTCACACATGAGTTCTGGAGTGGGATGGACGATACTCTCGCCCAGATACTGCTGTTGGGAGATCTCCACCTCCCTTTAGTCAAATTCATTGACCGTACGCTGTGGGTGTGTGGTTCCTCACTCACCGTGGGAGACATCCAGCCAAAGACCGTCCAGCCAGAGACCGTCCAGCCAGAGACCGTCCAGCCAGAGACCGTCCAGCCAGAGACCGTCCAGCCAGAGACCGTCCAGCCAGAGACCGTCCAGCCAGAGACCGTCCAGCCAGAGACCGTCCAGCCAGAGACCGTTGCCTGCCCGCCAGAGCATGAATCCAGCCCCAAGCTCCCTGATGTGCTGGCCCCGTCCAGTTCCGAGTCCCCTGATGTGCTGGCCCCGTCCAGTTCCGAGTCCCATGATGTGCTGGCCCCGTCCAGTTCCGAGTCCCATGATGCGCCAGAGCCAGAGCCCGTTGACCCAGCGCCAGAGCCCGTTGACCCAGCGCCAGAGCCAGAGCCCGTTGACCCAGCGCCAGAACCAGAGCCCGTTGACCCAGAGCCAGAGCCCGTTGACCCAGCGCCAGAGCCAGAGCCCGTTGACCCAGAGCCAGAGCCCGTTGACCCAGAGCCAGAGCCCGTTGACCCAGAGCCAGAGCCCGTTGACCCAGCGCCAGAGCCCGTTGACCCAGCGCCAGAGCCCGTTGACCCAGCGCCAGGGCCCGTTGACCCAGCGCCAGGGCCCGTTGACCCAGCGCCAGGGCCCGTTGACCCAGCGCCAGGGCCCGTTGACCCAGCGCCAGGGCCCGTTGACCCAGCGCCAGGGCCCGTTGACCCAGCGCCAGGGCCCGTTGACCCAGCGCCAGGGCCCGTTGACCCAGACCCAGGGCACGTTGACCCAGACCCAGGGCACGTTGACCCAGACCCCGTTGACCCAGCGCCCGTTAATGTCAAGTCTGTTTCCGTTCCTGAACCTGTCCTTCTCCCCAAGAAAATTTTGGGGGGGGGCTATACGCCTTAGCCGTGGCCGGCCAAAGATCCATGGAGACCTGAAAAAATAACACCGCCATGGCCACCCGAAGGGTCCTCACCGCCATGGCCACCCGAAGGGTCTTCACCACCACGGCCGCCTGAAGGGTCTTCACCGCCGTGGCCACCCGAGGGGTCCTCTCCGCCCTGGACGCCCGAGGGTCCCACAGCTCCGCCCTGGACGCCCGAGGGTCCCACAGCTCCGCCCTGGACGCCTGAGGGTCCCACAGCTCCGCCCTGGACGCCCGAGGGTCCCACAGCTCCGCCCTGGACGCCCGAGGGTCCCACAGCTCCGCCATGGTCACGCCCACAGCCTGCTCCACCATGGCCACGCCCACAGCCTGCTCCACCATGGCCACGCCCACAGCCTGCTCCACCATGGCCACGCCCACAGCCTGCACCGTCGTGGCCACGCCCACAGCCTGCACCGTCGTGGCCACGCCCACAGCCTGCACCGTCATGGCCACGCCCACAGCCTGCACCGTCGTGGCCACGCCCACAGCCTGCACCGTCGTGGCCACGCCCACAGCCTGCACCGTCGTGGCCACGCCCACAGCCTGCACCGCCGTGGCCACGCACACAGCCTGCTCCGCCCTGGAGGCTTCCTGGACCTGCACCATGCCCTCGTCAGCCTCCAGGGCGCCCACCCTCCCACCCCTTTGGATATTATACGGCGCGAGGACGCGCCTTCGGGGAGGGAGGAGGTACTGTCACGTTTCAGTGTGTTTAGTTCTGTTTTGTAATCTTGTTTTCCCCTGTCTTGTGTGATTTTTGGTTTAGTCCTGTTAGTTTTCCCGCTCCTCGTTTGTGTTCAATTCTCTGCACCTGTTTTCAGTTTATTATCTCTTTTGTTCGTTCATTTAAACCCTGTGTTTTCCTCAGTGTTGGACGATCGTCCTCAATGTATGGTTGTGTGTTAACCCTGAATTCCTGGAGTTTTGTTCTGTTGATTTTGGAAGTTTCATTTTGGTAATTAAAACTACTATATTGAAGCTCCGTGTCCTCGTCTTCAGTACCTGCACCACCCTGACACTTCCAATCTGCTCTGAATAGTATTGCATGTGCTTATAATGTTAAAATAACAATTGTTTTAATTCTTGGTTAATTAATTAGCATAATGAGACAGGAGGATGGAAGGAGTTTAAGCTGACCTCTACTATAGACAAGATTTTTCAAATAACTTTACAAAGTAATTAAATTGGGTGTTTTATAATAACGATGAGAGCATTACTCATCTGTTGCCTCATGAGAGTGTTCTGCTTTTTTTCTAAACTCTACATGAAAACAATTTATCATTTGTCCTTCGAAAACAAAGCAACTGCATACCAACTACCCATTTCGACTCTAGTACCGTGACACTTGCGCTTGCCCGTTTAAATTTCTTTCTGTTTATGTTTGCTTCACTTTGATCTCACTCTATTCAACCCCCCAAAACAGCAATTACCACAGTGAGGACAGCAGTTTCGTACTGATGAGTTGGTAAAGTTGTCTACTATTGTTGCTACCTGCTGGCCTTGACAGATATTAGATCAATCTCGCAGCACGCAGACGTCTGATTCAAGGTATCAGAACGTGTCTCACTGCTGCCCTTGGAAATGACATATACTCCATCTGTATTAAGTGCCTGTCAGTGCATATGCTGCATACCAACAGTGAAGCACATTTCTTTATGAGATGACGGTTTGCTTGCGAGGATACACAGTTACCTGTTTTTATTTAAATTAAATTGATAAGACTGATTTTAAGGCAATAACCCATGAGAGAGAGCAAGAGCAATTGACCCTTCGCGTGGAGCTTGATTGACAGGTGTTCTAACCAATCATACTTCGCCATCCGCCATTTTGTCCGAAAAAGCAGCCAGTAGAGTTAGGAGGATTTTAACTTGGTAAAATGAATATACTGACGCCTTTACGCAGTTAAAACAACATTACTTCTTATGTTCGTTCATGTTTATTTGATGCTATAAATGAACTAGAAGGAAGAGATGATCGGATCACGAGCAGCTTTAACGGATCCTCTACAGCGATCTGTCACGGCACATTAAAGAGCCCCAAAACGGTATTTATTGTTTAAATTTCTTTCAAAAAATGACCACATTTGAAAGCTGAGACTTTGTTTAATATGTTTAATATCAAAAGTAACCGAAAAGTAACCTGGTCTGTCCTGTCTGTCCGCGTGTTGTCAGTCTCCTCTCTGCTCCGCGATGTATTTTTCACTGCGTGAGAACATGGTGAGAACATGAGAGCGGCGTAGCTTGTCGGAACATAGCGACAGTAACTAAGGAGGGCGGGTCTTTGCGAAGGGTCAATTGCAAATGATGGACAAAGGAAATTCTCCATGGGTATTGAAGGTGACAACAAATTTATCTGGTCTCTTATTTACCATATTACCTAGCCAGTTTTATGTTCTTCAGTTCTAAACTAGTTTTTTTTTATCTAATTTTTAACCCAATACTTTTCGGAGCAGAAAAAGCTTTCAGGCATCTGCCTGAATGAATATCGCTTTCTGTGAATTTGATGTTTTGTTCAAATTTTGAGCACTGACAGCTGAATGCTTTCATGTACTGCTTTTTCTAAATGGTACATTTCAGTGTAAAACTCTTGCTGTTTGAGGGTGTTATCCACTCTTGGGTCTGTCAGATGCTAAGCAAAAAAATAAGGAAGAGCCTTCTGAATTTATAGTGACTGACAGTACTGTCGATACAAAGCAGTTTTTTAGCAGAGCTGTAGTCTTGTGTTATGAATGCACATACAGTGTAAGGCATGGAGATTTGTTAGGTATGATTTATAGTGGATTAGAAGTGCATACTTAGATTTAGATTAAATTAAACAGTCAGTTAAGAATTGTGTAAGTAGCTTTATTACTGGTAAGGCAATGTGTAAAAATACTCACGCAATGCAGTGGACTTAAAGGATTCTACAGTTTTCATTTCTTTCTAACCAAAGAGGCCTTACAAAGGAGAGGGAGAGGAAGTTATGCAGTAGCATTTCCTAGCAACTATTTTATTACACACACACACACACACACACACACACACACACACACACACACACACACACACACACACACACACACACACACACACACACACACACACTTTAGATTTTAGTAGCTAAAGGGAGATATGCTGAAAAATTATGAGCCCTGAAGAAAGCAGTGGAGAGCGATGAACTTGAGGGAAACTATTGTTTTTTTTTCCTATTATTTCCTTTTTAGAGGCCATACCATATTTCTCCAGTGCTGTTGAGTTATGGTGTACTGAACACATCTATAATAAAAATTTATATTGATGGTAATAGCTTCTATCAGTGTTTTAATGGAGTGTGCACCTTTTATTGCTTGTCTTCTACTGCGTTGCCAGAGTTAATGAAACAATAAACAAACAAATTAAAATTTGGCAACCTAGGTGACTCAAATACGCTCTGTGATTCTCAAGTCTCTTCTTTTAAAGTATGAGGAGAGTTGGAAATAAATACATTTCCCTTGTTCTTCAGGCTTCATAGTGAATAACCTTTGTGTTATAAACTCCTGCTGGGCAGGTTTGTCATGTTTTTTCAGCTACTAAAAATGAGCATACAGTATGTGGTATGCCTGCCCTGTGAACATAACATGTTTATATTTATCTCACCAACCTTTGAAGCCTTAAACTTTTCAAGTGAGATATTTTTGTGCCTCCTTGGAGGCACACAGTCTTCTCTTGACCTTTTACATTCTGGGTCTTGAAATCTGAAAAGTTCTCTGCCTTTCCTTCAACACAATTTTAGCTCACCAGCCAGATTTACAGAGAATGAGTGACAAATAAAGTAGTGAGTGCTTGGCAAATGAGAACAGAAATGAAACTGAGAGGAAAGAACTGCTCTTTAAATGGCAGGTTTAGTGCTTCAACGTCCCTAAAGATCTTTATATAAGTACCATCAGAGCGTTTTAGTGATAAACTAATCTGACAGAAGGATGGCTGAAAAGTATGTTCAAAAAGTTCCTCATGTTAAAGAGTGAAGGTTGTCTTTTCTTGACATTTTTCAGTGTTGTGCTTCAGACCTAGTTTTTTACTGTTTAATGGTGTTTCTAGGTCTGATGTCTTCTGGGGGTAGTGTACATATTGCAAAGCTTTCACGGACTGTTCTGGAACTGTCCACGGATCCCTGTGGTTTAGAACACTGAAACTGCTATAGAAAACATTGTGCTTAATTATTAATCCCCTGTAAAACTGAATTATAGTGCTGTTTATACCTTGGCTTGGTTCCAACCGGACCATGAAGCATAATGGCAACGGTAATACCATTTTATGGTTTTTACAGATTAAAGTGAGCAGCGCGTCAGAACAACAGAGTTGTACACCATAAGCGCTCAGGGTCTTTTATGGTAATGAGCCTTTGGCGATATATCTTCTAATATATATAAGCACCAAACGCGCTTCGCTCAAGCGCTTTCAGTTTCGTGCGCATTGCTTCTCTTTCCCGCTACAGCGCTATGAAAGCTGCATGAACAGTAGCAGAAATACAGTGAGCAGCAAAATAAATTGATATTTTTGCTAAAACATTTTGCTAAAGCGTTTTGATTTATGTACATTGTTTTCTTTTTCTTTTTAGTAGATGCTTATTTTAAGAAAAATATAAAAATGGTCCATACCTCAAAGGGAAAACCCTGAACCCCATACAGTATCTTTTCTGTCACGATCCTCCGCTGCGAAGGAAATAGACCAGACCTCTTGAAACTGTAATTGAAAATGCAGTAGCCACATCTTCATATTACCATGATTTTCTTTATATGTATGCAACCTCCAGGAATTTTGTAAAAAAGAAAAAGAAACAAACCTTCCTCCCTTCATATAAATATGTCCTCTGTGTTTGTGGACTTTTGTTATACTTCCTTTTTTCCATCCCATGTGCCTTTTTGGTAGTCATTTTGTATTTTTATTTCACTTGATTGTCTTCCCCAGGTGTGTCTTGTTAACTCGTTATCTTGTTAAGCTTGTTTAGCCCTGTGTATACAGTATATAGCCCTTGTGTTTCTCCCGTCAGTTGTTGAATGTAATGGTTGCCATTCTTCTCATGGTTATGTTCCTTTGGTCCTTGCGTTTATTTTACTTTGATACTTTTTTTTTTTTAAAACCTGCATTTAGGTCCTCAACTCTGCCTGCTTTCTCCTGCTCCACACATAACAACATGAAAACTGCCATCTTTGGCTGGAACCAAATATTCTGAACCATAAATTGCATGTGACTAGTGCCGTTCACGTAAGGTCGGATATATTGTAATTACGAGTTCTGAGCACATGAATGGCTGAGCAAAATCCTATTTACAAGTGGAAAACTGAATTCCAGAATTGAGAGTTGCCGAGTTGTGAAATTGGAAGGTCATTTAAACATTAATATTAAACACTGATCTGTAATGTAGATGATATCATAATCTCTATAATATATATAATCTCTATACAGAGATCACTGAACAGAAAGCAAGGCAGTAGTGAATTATAATTAATTATAGTTAATTAATTAGTGGTGCTTGCCAAAGGCATTGCCCATGTGCATCCGTAACCATTTTTACGGGTTCACGTTTTTGAAGTTTACACAGAGATGATAACGGTAGGCTAATCGTTTCAAAACCTGTTTTCAAAAACGTGGACTTTGAAACCTATTTCAAAGTTTGTGTTTCTCAGGCAACCAAAACACCTTTGTTTTGTAGCTAAATGAATGGCGAGAAAGCACAAAAAGTTTTCTGTTTTCAGTTGAAACCGGTGTCGTGTAAACGCCCCTAAATTAATAACCAATGATTTTTACAATGGAAATGAATCAATGCTGAACTACTTAAACTGGACACAATGACTTTCTTCTAGATCTGCTGTACAGCTAAAACAATCTTTGGCGCATTAATTTCCTGTTATCACTGTAAAGCTGCTTTGAAACAAGTGCTACATAAATAAAGGTGCCTTGACTTGACTTTCACAGTTTGCTCTATGTTACACAAATATTTGTTTTGAGTTATACAAATGTATGATTTTTAATTTGCATGTAGATATTTGGATTTATTGTTCATAATGTACAATGTTCTTTTTTAGGGCTTTTTCCAAAGTTATGTTTCCGACTTCAGTGACATGTCGTAATAACATATGCCCAAGACCTGCACAGTCCCAAACCTTGTGACTGTACTAGTGACTGTCCTGAACTGTGAATGAATGGTGGCAGACTGAGAAAAATATAAATGCAATTCATATGTAGCTATATGTATAACATTTACCTCCGGTTTCAGAAACAACTCTTAAGCCTATTTGCAGACAAAAAAAAAATGCAACTGAAAGCAACATATCTTAATATATCACTGAAATTGTTTTTTTTTCTAAAGCACGTTTATGAAAGCTACTTAAATGTCCTAATTGAACTAAGGTCTAATCCTGGCTTAAACTAAGCCCTGTCTGTGAAACCAGGCCATTGTTCGCAATAAATTGTGTTTCATCAGAATACACCAAATTGTGAATGAACGTCCATGGAGAAAAATACCTTTTAGTATATTTTTTAATAGCCAAACCTTGTCCATTTTGGTTGTAAACTTTTTACCATCGTTTGAAAATCCTTTTACTGTCAGTTTTTAATGTTTGCGACCGGGGAAGGAGATTTGCATTGCATTGTCTAGTCATCGACGGCTGTGTCACCACTCATTATATCCAGGTCACCACAGGTCTCAGTTGGTGTCTGTTCAGGTGGCTGGAAAGGAGCGTGGAATAGGATTGTTATCCATTCTTATCAGAAGAAGGCTGCGTCTGCTGAGGCTCAGCACAGAAATGTCAGGTGTGTCCTCTGCCTCTGTGATGAAGAGACACTGGCTTATGGTTTATTCACTAAAGCCCTGTCAGACATTTTCGTTCTCACTCTCCCTCTCCTATCTGCCTACATCTCTCTGTTTCTCACCTTTTGTGTTTGTTACTCTCTTGCTGAAGTTTGAAGAATTAGCTCAGGCCGGTATGTTGGCTGTAGGCCCCAATATTAGCTTAGGGGTAAAAAGGAGTTGTTGAAGTTGTGTAATTTTTTTTAGGATTCATTTATGAACAGACATTTCAAAAATATTCATTATACAGCCATCTTGATAATTATATGCAGTCATGCAAATACAGCTCTAATCTACTTGAATGGGTAAGACTAAAATGTTCACAATTGTTTGTTAAAATTATATTCCAATAACATGTTTAAAATCAGACACAACTTGGTATCGTGTAGTGTGCTGCTTTAGCTCAAATAACAAAAAAATCAGGCTGATTCATCTAATGTTCATGCATGTCCTATAGTAAACAAACAGGTGATTGTCTCTTTTAGATGTAAGGCGGGAATTCCATTCCTATAGTCGCTATATTGAGCTGTATTTTGCTCTTTTAAGCTCGTAAATCGCGACTACAACTGCCCTTTTTAGTGCTACATTTTCTCTAATTTAAAGTCTCCTCCCTGTATAATGTTTCTGGTATGGTTAACTAGTTTGAAGTTTGATGAAATGATGAATCTGTGGGACATCTGAAAAACCTGTTATTTTAGAAAATACATTTTGAACCCTCTTACTCTTTCTCAAGATAGAATAATGTGACTCATCCGCTGTACATCCACACAGCACTGAGTCTCTCTCTAATTCTGCCTCTCTTACTCAATGGCTCTAAACTTCCCACATTCTGCCTGTTATGTAAGATATCTGCTCGGCAGCTCTGGTAGCTGTAGTTGTTTTACACACTGAGGTGTTGTTATGTAGCTGACCACATTTGGTCAAGTGCTCGGTTCAGAGGCTCCACATGAAATGCTCCACACGGATTTACAGGTTTGGTGCTTGTATTTTTAGCCCCCTGCTAAAAATATGAGTTTTGCTCAAAAGTGTTTGTGTGAGCGGTTCTAAACCAGGGCACACATGCCATTGTTCATAATTCATGCAGCAGCGGTTAGAAAAAGCAACACTGAATGTGTTGTTCCGCTCCAATTAAACCTTTATGTTAATCTATGTAGATCCAGGTGCTTCTCTGTGAGCGAGCCGGATTTCATTCACTAGCATGGCTCTGTCTGCCCATACATTTATGCCAAATGAATGCTTTTTGTCTTGATTTTGAGAAGCCTTCTGTAGATCGATATGCTCTGCAGATGTCTGTATTGGTTATAAATGTCCTTACTTGTAATCTTTGTAGTTTCTATACAGATATTATACTTTTTCTTTGTCTGGATCATTTGATGTCAGTGTCACAGAGCTTGAGCAACAGACACCAAAGAGAATGAGTTGCTATTGTTCATGTTCTGTCTGTAGCACTGACTCCAGCAAGCCTGCCTCTCTATACACATGTCTTTCTCTTTATTCTGCTTTTTCTTCTCTGTCTGCTTTGAGAAAGCTCAAAAACAAAGTGATTTTTTAACTCCTCAGCCCAGTGAGACATCCAGCTCTGTCCCTAAAAAGCATATTAGATGTCAGAGATGGATGTCTGTGGACATTTTCAGAGATGAGAGCAGTTCAGTGAGGTGGTGGGACTGATTTACATGGCTGGAGCCAATCCACAAGAGACATGCACTAGAGTCATTGAGATCTTTTTTTGGACTTGTTTGGCTTGTACAGGGCATGAATGGAGAATTAACTCTCCAGCAGGTCAAATCTCTATGAAGTCTTTAGGAGAAGAATATTACAGCTGAGATATAACCCAGCTTTTGTTTTAAAGCTGCAGTGTGTAATTTCAGCTCGTAATGTAAGCATTTATCAATGGGTCTTTTAATTTTCATTGATCGGCCACTATGACTGAATATTGGTAAAGTGTTTACAATATTCAATGAACCCAATCTATGAATGACTTTTATATTTTTGTTTTATTATATTTATTTGTGTATTTATATTTTTATTTTATTATATTATATTTCAAATGATTAATTAAAATCTTACATATCTATTTTGCTTTGTTTTGTTCTGTTTTGGTTTCGTTTTCACTCTATTCCTGATTGTGGATAGTGTTCCCTGTCATTATATGTTACCTTGGTTGCTGATTTGAGTTCCACACCTGTTCACTGTTACGTTGATTACTCCCTGCGTTTATTAACCCTTGGTTTTCTCAGTTTGGTGTTCTCTATTGTTTATGTTATTGTGTAGTTGCCCTGTCTCCTGCGTATTCCTTTTGATTATTAAAAAGACTTTTAGAATTAATTCTGATTCATGCATGTTCATCTACATGTGACAGATACTGAAAATGCATACAATTATAGCTACAATTTTGTTTAAATTCTATACTATTTTATCTAAATAAATAAAAAATAAAATGCTAAAAAAGTTTATCATTATAATTATAATGTACAATATGTAAAATGCATAGCCTATACAATGTTATTACATTATTATTGTTTTTAAAGATGAGCTTTAAGTGATTGTTAGATGACAGCAAAGGTAATAATTTTTTTTTTTAATTTATTGAAAAAAGGCAGGACTAACAATTTTTTGTGTACATATGAAGTCAATTACTTTTAGAGAGATCATTTATTTATTCGTATCCTCTTCAGTCCTCTTTTTGTCACCTCCTTTATTGTCCTCATCTATCGGTTTTCTGTTCACAGGTGTTGAAAGGTTCTAAGAAGCTCTCCATGTCAGTCTGTTCTATGGGACGGATCCCAGGTGGTTATGTGACCAATCACGTGTATACATGGGTGGACCCTCAGGGCCGCAGTGTGTCCCCGCCCCCAGACCTGGTGGACCAGCGTGGCTCAGGAGGAAGACACTTGGACATCCAGCAACTTGGACACACACACATACGCCACGAGGATGCTGAGAAGAAGGTGAGTGTAAAAGAGCGTTCATGATGACAGATTAATTGGAACTTAAGGCAATTTCAAATTCAGAGCGATGTTGCAAGTGTTAAACATCTGCGGCTTTTCCCTCTACGTTTTATTTCACTCAGTTTATTCATATTAGAATTGACGGCTCTAACAAGTGTAGAAATTACTGTAATGCTTCAGTAATTCCTCTCTGCTAACTGCAAACCAGTTTTTCTCTATAGGTGCATTAACACACACACACACACACACACACACACACACACACACACACACACACACACACACACACACACACACACACACACACACACACACACACACACACACACACACACACACACACACACACACACACACACAAACACACACACACACACACACACACACACACACACACACACACACAACACACACACACACACACACACACACACACACACACACACACACACCACATTTATCAACTTTGCTCACTAAGCCTTCATCCCAAATTCTGCCTCTTCAGCTAAAAACACCCAAAGGACAGCAGTCACCCATCACAACACTGCCTACAAGGTCCAAAATCGTTGCCGCCAGATGCAAGTTACAGTACGAAATACAACATCTGTCATGACTCAAGTGACTAACAACTTTGATCCTAGTGAAAAATGTATCAGAGGTTTTTATTGCATATCTAAAAGCTTTTTTCCTCCCATAATCCTTAATGTTTTTTTGACCACGTGGCATTATATATGTGAAAACTATATTCTATATGAGAATGCAAAGACAAATCATAATGTGCCAGATTTTTTTGTACAGTTTCTGTAAAGAAACATGACAAAAATAGCTGGCAGATGTGGCAAAACCTTAACAGTCAATAAAACCATCTGCAAACCTATAAAGCCATAAACTTATACACAGAGATTTTCACTCATAATAACTGTCTAAACTCCAGACAATGGTTAATTCAACAACAAAAACTGTTTATTTCTTGAGATTTAATTATGGATTACTCGAGATAGCCCTAATTACAAGCACTGACAGTGATCTATATGTTTTGGATGGAGGCAGTGGAGCATGTTAGCTGCAGAGATTCTTTAGCGGGAGTCTGTGCTGTTTTGACTTGGCTTTGGGACTGCTGATAAGAGTATTTCAGGAACATTTTAGGCCAGGCTCACCTCAAATGCTCTTTACGTCAGTGTGATTGATATGACCCATCTGAATTATCATCTGGGTTCAGATGAACTAGCCAAACCCATTACCCATTTATCACACTACGTGTAATGCATGAGGTTGAGGATGTTTGTTTACTAATCTATTTCCATTTATAATATATATATACTTTATGTTTAATAATATCTAGCACTGTCTGCAGAGCTGACCTTTAATGTCATGAGACACTATGAATTCAAACTACACTGTAAAAAGTGAACAGTTGGATCAACCTAAAAAAATTACTTCAATTGGTAACACCTAAAAAAATCAAGTTTTCTCAACTTAAATTATCACGTTTTAACGTGATAATTTAAGTTGAGAAAACTTAATTTTTTTAGGTGTTACCAATTGAAGTAATTTTTTTAGGTTGATCCAACTGTTCACTTTTTACAGTGTAGAGCCTTCCAGTAAGCAGTCCATTAGGCTACATCAGACACATCTATAACGGCAGAAAAGGTCAGAAACTGGCTGCTTCATCTGAAACCTTTCATTTTGCTACATTCACAAAGAATCTACCCTCATAGTTAGTCTGAACAATACAATACAATTATATCTGGATTTTGGGTATCTTGATTGTTTTAGTGCTAAACGATGCAAGACAAATGAGAACTAATAAAACATAATCACCACAAAGATCAAACCTGCAGTCAAGTCCACAGAGAGGTAATAAACAAAGCTTTATTTGATTTGTTGATAATTGTTCATTGGGGTTTCGATGCCGCAGGGGTTGGTTGTGCTGAATCCCAGACTTTAATCTTATTGGTATTTCATTCAGATCGAACATCACTTGAATTCTGATGGGTGGGTGAGTCAGTTTATAGTCACCTCCTATTCATTGCCTCAGCATTTACCTGGCATCCATAACTGATGAGCAAAATGAAGTGTGCAATCACATTCTCGGATTGCACTCGGGGGTAAATATCCCGCCCACTAACTCATAATCCACTGTGTCCTATGTGTCTGTTTAAAGCGCTAGACACCTGCTCTTTGGAGGTATGTCTAAAATGTACAGCAGTGTGGCTAATTTCAGTGTGGTTTTTCATTTCTTTCAATACATGTGTAATATAGTCATTGTATGGGTGTTTCTTAATTTTTAGGCACTTCATGTTCCAGATTTGAACTTTTTTGAAGGTCACATTAAACTTCTATAACAAATTATGTAAAATGTGTGAAAATATGATTTAATTACACCCATATTTGTGTAGAATTACAGTAGATTACAGATGGAAAAAAAATATTTCAGAATGCCAAAATTATACATACAGAATAAATATAAAATACGTTTGTTAATGCAGCCACAGTATAGCCACAATGAATGTGTGCAAATCGGAGTTTGGAATCTGAATCTGTTTATTTATAGATGGCAATTTGTAGCTGTGATTTAAGCATTGAATCCAACAGAAACTCTAGCATTATCTGCAAGTTTTAAAATGTTTATGACATACATCACTGCTGTTTTTCACCTCATTTGTATAAAGTTGAACTTTTTGACACTCTCAACCCTTTCTCCGCTGTAAATTTCGCAATATCCCGTGGGAGCCTAGTGCTCAGCTCCTGTAGAGAATGAATTGGACATGTGTGGTTAGATTGCTTTAGGAGCTTTTCAATTGTGAGGACTTGTTAGTGTATGCATAAACAAGTGAAATGAACAAAATAATATATGTGTGTGTGTTTGCGTGTGCTCCCCAGGTGAACATCTCACTGGATGACGGGCGATCTTTGGGTCTGATGATCCGTGGGGGTGCTGAGTATGCTCTGGGCATCTATATCACTGGAGTGGACCGAGGGTCTGCTGCAGAGTACAGTGGACTAAAGGTAAAATATCCCGAGTCACAATTTGAGAACTTTGCAAATCTTATTTGAGAGCCCACTTTGACTTTATCACAATCCTTTGTCCCTTGACTCGGACGTGAGCTGAGTCCTTTTTTTCAGTCTAAATTATAGCTTCTCTTTTGGGTGGGAGCAGTGTGCAGTGATTTGTTACTAAGGTTGCGAGGGACTCATCAGTCAATCAGTGATTAATCAATAATGAATAAAGTGGAAAACAACTCATTTACTGAATTTTCATGCCACCTGACAGGAAAGTTAATGTTTGAAACTGCAAGTCATTGTGTTTTGACTGGAAATATTCTTCACCTGCTTGCTTAAAACGAACACATTGTTTCAGACATGTTGACCTCTGATTTGATTTTTTTGAAAAGCTGCTACCAGCCAAAAGTGTTGCTGGGGTTCGGCATGACCGCATTTAGTGTGTCTAATTAAATTTGTGGTGTGAGTATATTGGTTGAGGCAGCCCGTGCCAAACTGGAAAATGTGGAAACAAAGCGGCACTAAATCCAAAGCTGGCCTCATAAAAGATTGAGCGGGCTCTTAACATTTTGGCATCAATACATGTACAGAAAGATGAAAGATGCTTCTTCTTTCTCTAGTCAGCTGGAGAATGGGCCGGCCAGGCTTTTTTGGAAAATATGACATGTCTGAGTCTTCATCATAGCATCAGTTTGCTTTAATCTGTTGGGATTAATGGTTTTGCTCATAATAATCAATGCTTTGTGTTTTTTTATTTCTCATGACATTATCAGTCCTGACTTCTTCCCCAGTCTTTGTCTCTCTTTGTATCCTTATGTGCTTGAGTTATTCAGTGATTGGGCTTCAGCAACTACCTCTGCCTCAGAGACAGATAAATATTTTACATCACCTTTTTTGGTAATGCAGCTCCGTGCTTCTGCATGTCCACAACCGTTCATTTGTATTCTCGCTGCTTTGTTTCATTGCAAAAATATTAACAAAAGGGTTTATTTGTAATCGTCTCATGTCAGGGCTGGTGTTTACTTTTGCTGGTGATAATGAGTTAGACATTTCTTTTAATTTGGCAGGATAGTGAGACAACATAACATTGAGACTGTCTTGTTGAATTTATTCTGGAAAGAAATGACGAGGATCACTAGTCTGAAGATGTGAATGTGAAGATTTTAGACAGGGATGACAGATGGTTAGCCTAGGTAAAACTAGAACATCTATAGACCAACAGTGTCAATGTTTTGTAGGTTAGCATGACTGTTGGTAACACTTTAGAATAATGGTTCGTCATTAATAGTATGCAGGAACTAATGCAGGAAAAATTTGTAGTATTGCACTAACACTTCAGCTACTATGAATAACTAATATGAAAAAACACTTTACTAATCAGTAAGTAGTAATATCAAATTTAGGACTGAGATAGTTCAATATTAGGTAATCAATAATTACTGAATTGGCCTAATTAATAACTATCTAAAACCAATTAATTACTAATCACAACATTATTGTGTGTCTGAGACATAATCAGTCATCCTTTTTACTCTGAATATAGTCATAAAATGCATCACTAGATACTCAAGTGTTGCCTAGTCACTCTGCAGAAACTACTAGTGATCTGGACCATTGATTACATGTCTTACCTGTTTACTCCCTGGCGTTAGATGCTGCAATTACCACATCTGGCTGCAAAGAGCATCTTTCTCCAATAACGTCCATTCAACAATTTCATATATGCTGATATGTTATTATTTTAGAATTATTTCATTTAATTGCATAATCCAATTATCTGCCCCAATAATTATGAGTCTTTCCTTAAGGTGGATTTGAACCTTACTGTATTGCAAGAACACATAAATCTCCCACTGGGCTCAACAGTGTTCTGTGTAGTGTGCACTGCAGCTGTTGATGTACTGCTCTAATGGAAAGTGGTGGTTGAGATCAGGAGATGAAAGATTGACTGCTTATTTTTTGGAGAGGCTTTTCATTTTGCTCTCTCTATAATTGTTTGGGTTTTAGTGAAAGTTTGCTCATTCATTTGAACCTCTCATCATTGGACCAGAGGTTCCACTCCACAATGAACCCCTCTAAACCCCAGTCTCCTCTTCAATAAGAAATAACTAAAAACCTCTCTCTCATAGCTGTTAGAAGCAGAACTAAATAAGCCCGGAGATGAAAGGACTCTAGACACACTTACCATGAATGAAGTGCTTGATTAAAGTTTAAAGAGCTGTGAGAATCAGAAGTAAAGGTTTTGTTGTGTCTTAATCAAAAGATTTATTGTGCAAGTAAGAAAAAAATGATTACAATTTGAAAATATCTGTTCTGTATTTTAATATATTTTAAAATGTATATTGTTCATGTGATGGCAAAACAGCATTTTCAGCATCATTATTTCAGTCTTTAGTGTCACATGATCCTTCAGAAATATAATATGCTTATTATGTGTAATATGATATGTAATATGATTTGGAGCTCAAGCTGTTATGATGTGGGTGGCAGATGAACCCAGGCGCAGACAGTATGCAATCACAGAACGTTTAATGTAGACAAAAAGGATAAATAAAGCCCACGAGGGGGCAAAACAAGACAAGGGAGTTAAGCTTGGACAAAGACTATACAGGTAGAAAACAAACAGCTAAACAAACTCACAGGATATGAAGTACTCACAGAGAGTAACACAGCTTTGACAATAACTCACAGAATCTCAACGTCAAACAGCAAACAATGAACCGACACAGGACAGCAAACACAGGGATTATAAAGGGAAACCCTAATGACAAGGACAGGTGGAACTGACTAGACAATAATGACGAGACGAGGATAACAAGGGGGCGGGGTTACATTACGAGACAACAAGCACATGGCCCAGACAGGCCATGCCCTTGTACACAAAACACGGGTCTGTCATGATTCTGCCACAAGACCAGAGAAATCAGAGACATGATGGCAGAATCATGACAGAACCCCCACCCTAAGGAGCGGCTTCCAGACGCTCCTCAAAGCGAAACTAAACACAAGACAAGACAGACCGTGACATAGCTAAAAACCAACAAAACATGAATAAACAATAACAGGGTTGGGGTGAAACATCAAAACAACATACAAGGCAAAGGAGGTGGAGGAAACAGAGTCTTTGGGAGACAGTCCAGGGTGGATGGGCGGGACAGGGGTCTTGGGGCTTCGGACGAGGGCTGAGGACGGGGAATCCGGGGGGACTTGGCTGGAGACACACGAGGAGAGGACTTAGGCGAAACAGTCCGGGGTTTAATGGTGACAGGGGAAACAGTCCGGGGACAAGTGGAGACAGGGACAAAGGGTGAAACAGTCCGGGGACTAGTGGAGACGGGGGAGACCGGGAAAACAGATGGGGATACTGCATTAGAGGAAGCAGCAACAGGCTCAGACATTGAGGACACAGAGGACGAGGAAACAGGACTCCTGACAGGGGACATGGCAGGTGACAGGGCAGGACTGGGTGCGGCGCTCCTGGCGACCGGATCGGGTGCAGCGCTCACAGGGACAGGCTTGGATGCGGAGGACAAGGCAGGACAGACAGGGGGTTCAAGAATTCTGGCAAGACAAATAATCGGACAGGGTCTTTGCAGCAAGGAAGATGGGCATCTCCTGACGAGCCGAAACTGCTCGCAGAACCTCCTTAGCGGCTAGATCAGCCGCAACTCTCTCAGCGGGCTCAGGGACGGCGCTAGCTGAGGCGGGCTCTGGGACGGCGTTCACTGCTGCAGCGGGCTCTGGGACAGCGTTCACTGCTGCAGCGGGCTCTGGGACAGCGTTCACTGCTGCAGCGGGCTCTGGGACGGCGCTCACTGGAGGACGGGAAGCTCCCCTCCTCCTCTTCTTCCTAGGTCGCTGTGAAGATGCCATTGCCGGACTGGTGAGTGGTTGGGGAACCATGGCGGGTTCTGTGTCTGGGGTTGAAAGATCAGTCTCTAGGATGGCTGATTCCGTCACGGAGGACTCTGATGTTGAGTCCCAAGAGGTCCGTCTCCCTCGCTTGCCATGGAGATCTGCGGCAGTGGATGGCGTCTCGGGAGTGGAAACGGCGAGAGCCTGATCCCCTTGAGAGATGACGGCCAGAACACGACCCTCCGGGATCACTGGCAAACAGGTAGAGGGTGGAGATCCTGAGGAAGACGACAGTGGACCCTCCCGGGAGTAATGATCCCAGAGTCGGGCATAATTCTTTAGGATCCACTCTCCCTGGGACGGGACTGGAAAATCTACCCTCTCTCCATCGATGGGAGACGACAACCACCATTGATCTGGTTGTAGTCGGGGCCGGGAGGACATACGGTCTGCTGGATTCGTTCTTGGTCGGTTCATTCTGTTATGATGTGGGTGGCGGATGAACCCAGGCGCAGACAGTATGCAATCACAGAACGTTTAATGTAGACAAAAAGGGAAAATAAAGCCCACGAGGGGGCAAGACAAGACTAGGGAGTTAAGCTTGGACAAAGACTATACAGGTAGAAAACAAACAGCTAAACAAACTCACTAAACTTCTCACAGGATATGAAGTACTCACAGAGAGTAACACACAGCTTTGACAATAACTCACAGAATCTCAACGTCAAACAGCAAACAATGAACCGACACAGGACAGCAAACACACAGGGATTATAAAGGGAACACTAATGACAAGGACAGGTGGAACTGACTAGACAATAATGACGAGACGAGGATAACAAGGGGGCGGGGTTACATTACGAGACAACACAAGCACATGGCCCAGATAGGCCATGCGCTTGTACACAAAACACGGGTCTGTCATGATTCTGCCACAAGACCAGAGAAATCAGAGACATGATGGCAGAATCATGACACAAGCAACATTTATTTTTATTATCAATGTTGAAAACAATTATGTTGCTTTTTTGTAGATATCATGGTACGTATTTTTCATGCTTCTATGATGAATAGAAAGAACAGCATTTATTTGAAATAGAATATATTTATTATATATTTATTTATATATGTATTTATTTATTATAATTAAAAAAAATTATTCAATTAAAGTATTTCTTGTTTTTTTTTAATCGCACTGACCCCATTTCTGAAAGATAATGTGTATGTAATATAGTACAAAACAGTCTGCCTCAATGTAGACAATTTTCACAAAATTTTGGATCCTCCTGCTAGTTTTTCAAAGTTTTTTTTTTTCAAAGGCAAAACTATGGCCTTTGAATTCATTCCATAATTCCTTTCTTCTGAACCGCATATCACTTCAAGCAGCCACCCTCACCCCAAAAGCCTTTTCTTTGGCTGCTTAACTCAGAGCCACGTAGATTAAAATTCAGCTGGAGGTAAAACTGACTGATGGCTCGGCATCTGTCCCATCTGCATAGCTCAACACTGGGCCCAATTAATGTCCGTTCCCCTTGGAGATATGCTGGGCTCACCTGGATCTGTGGGGGACGTCCGTCAGACACATTTATCTGTACCTCACTGCTGCTGGTGTCCAGTGCATATGTAGCTGACAGATGGATGTGTGAGGCCCGCACAATGTGTTTTTATATTTGAGGAGGGGCTCTAAAGCCTGTATAATAGCTTTGGTTTTAGTCTTTTATGGTTGTTTCATTTAGATCCACCAGGAGAAAACTGCCAGAGACAACCGATAATGGAAAAAAGCTTAAAAAATTGCCTAGTGAGAACCCTCACAAGAACGTATATCAGTCATGTCTATAGTGCTTCACAGTTATTGCTCCTTAATGTATTAAAGTGTTCATAAAGTAGAATGAGGCAAGATTAAGCTTGCTTTCTCTGCATGGACACATTTGCTTTATATAACACATATAATGGCCCCAAAATGTCTGGGGCTGTACAAAACATTTTATCTTACCACTAAGAGTTCTCCTAAACAGCAGTAAAAGTTATTAAGTAAGAGTTTCCTCTTAAAACCTTTTCACGAAGCTGCTTAGACCAACTTTTACTAAGGAACAGAGAGAAATCTTGAAAATCAAGCATAGCGTTAGTTCTGGCAGGTCACGTTAGTCAAGCTCGCATCAGCTGACTCTCTTACGTCTATGCTGCCGTGCAAAGGCAAAAGACTGTCAATTTGTTTTTTGGTCGATAATGGGTTATTGGTATTTTTGGCACATTCAAGACCTCCTTTATCATGTGTATCTTGAGTCAATTCCGTTGTTTTTTCGAGAAAATAATGGGTTGTCTTAACAGTAACTTCCAAAAGCCCATGAGAAACCAAGGCAGAACACCGTAACACCAGTTACCGCTCTTTGGCTTTGTTTTGGAATGCTCAAATTGAGTTATGGTACTGTGTATGCCTTTGTTTAGCTGCGCGTCAATATGAGGTTAACAGCTAAAATTTATCAGTGAATGTTAATAGTGAAGCAACAAGGGTATATTGGTGTATAAAACATAATGAAGCAACAAGTGTACAACATCAGACCAGGTGTTACAAATCCGCGGGACGAGCGAAGTGCACAAGCACAATAATAGGGCAGACAGCTGAAACCACTGCATACTGAAAAGACGCAGAACACAGAAGGTTGTGCAATAAATGTCTAGGTAGTCCAGAACGCACTCCTCACTGAGGCCCTGTTCACACGGAGACGCGTTTAGCTGTATACATACAAATTTTGTATCGTATTGGCGTTTCGTCCAGACGGATCCGGCGTTTTGGGACACTGAAACCACTATTGTTTTTAACCGGGTCCCAGGGTGGATAAATCTGAAACCGACACCCTTGCGTTTTCGTGTGTGCGGCCAATCCGTACATTTTGTGAAATGATGATGTCATCACACCACGTGTCAGTTTTAGTCACACACCGCTACGTCACACGTAAAATCAACAAGAATGGCGGACTATATGCTTGTTATTGTGCTGCAGAAACTACTGAGCCTATTGGCTTTACTAAAGCAAAATCTTCTGCTCCTATGCTACTACTGTGAGCAATCTTCGTCTTCACCTTGCTGTCGTGTTGAGTTCGTATAGAGTGCGCAAGGTTATGCGCATGCTCCAAATCTTCTTCTCCTTTTTTAGTGCATTTCTGTGGCAGAATTACAGTGCCACATACATACACAATTACATTCTTTCGCGAGGACGCTCAGCCTCGCATTCCCCAAGGCTCGGGTCCCACTGCTGCCGAGGCACAGCTGTGGCTTCAGACTTGGGGTTCGCAAATGGATTTGTCAGCGGGGTTAGAGACGGGCCCAGCCGCTCTGCGGTTACTTCCGCTCTGTGTTACGTCCACCCTGATTGAGGCACTGACACTGCAACTATCTAGCTCTGAGAAACTATATGTTGTTAGTGTCAAAGCAGGAGATACTGAAGACTCGCCACCCTAGTCTCATGCTTTTGAGGACCTTGTTGAGGTTGTAACGAGAGCGGTTGAAAGATTAAGCATTGATTGACGGGCAGATAAGTTGGACGTTCGTTCTAGTAGCAAAATAGACGAACGCTTCCTGCCCTCTCGTTCACAACCTCAACGCCGGGGCCTTCCGTTTTTCCCCGATCTCCATACCGAGATTGTGAACTGTGTCGGACCTGCGTCGGTGAGTAGCATTTATAACATACAATCAGCTCGACAGGCGGATTACTCTGTTACAATAGCGTAGAGCGCTGACTCCAGTAAATCAAACACAACAACCGGGCAAGCAGCCACCAGCTGAAGCCTCCAGATGCCGAAATAACAGCGAGCACAAGTTTGTTATGCTATGCATATCTATCTATGCATAACACTCTCTTAAACAGAGACTATTAGTCTGTTTAGAGCAATTATTAGACTATTAGAGCAATGAGCCAGTGCATCGGCTTATACGACCTAGTTGAAACCCGTGCCTGAAATGGGCGTGGCCATGGCTGCTCAGCTATCTCTCCTTACACAGATAGAACATGCGGTGCAAGTGAAGGATTTTCCAGGTTAAAAAACCTGGTGAAAGCATTTTCCGAAAACCGGGCCACCGCAAAGCAAATATCCTGAATAGACATGTCTTTAGACTAGGCCCAAGACGATGTCAAACTCCTTGTGGAGTGGGCACAGACATCAATTGGGCAGTCAATCCCATGGGAAGCATAAGCCCGCCTGGCTTATTATTAATAGCTTCCACTATCCAATGCGACAGTCTCTGCTTTGATACTGGGTGGCCTCTTTTAGCACCTCAGATACAGATGAACGGCTTCTTGGAAATGCGAAATTGGCTAGTTTTGTTCACATAAGCACGTAATGCACAGACAGGGCATAAAGCACGCTTCGGAGTCACCTAACCTGAGATTGAGTCGGCGATTCAAATGCTTGGAGCGTTATCACCTGGGCTCTAAACAGCGTTGAGAGCACCTTAGGTGGATAACCCAGCCTAGGCATCAACCTCACCATTGTTTTTTTATCTGTTTTTCTGTTATGTTCATGCCTGAGGTTCTTGGTTAGTTTAACAGTTTGTTAATTAGTTCAATTCTTCTCTGTTCCCTGTCTGTTTGCTTCCTATATGTTACTAATTTATTTGAGTATTCTGTTCATGTGTCTAGTTAGTATCTCCCTTTGTTTGTGATTATTTAAGCTGTCAGTTAGTTTATATTTCTGCATTATTTCTCGTAAGTGTTTAGTTGGTTTTGATTGATTTTCCTATGTAATCCTGCAAAGTTTTTAATATAAACTGTTCCTGAATTTCACTTGTCTTCATGAGCTATCTACTACAGCCGACTGTGACTGAATGCAAAACCAAAAGACCAAAATGGACCCATCGGGAGAATTTCTTAAATTCTATATAGTACGATAAAGCCATCTTTCAACCTGTGAGGACCAATGGCTGATGGACCCATTTTGGAGTGGGCTGGACAACCACATAGCTCCCTGGATACCAGTCGGCTGCTAAAACATTTCTTTGCAACAGTATCTAAACATGGTGCTGGTAATGTGTGGCTCTCCCTTCACGGTTGGTGAGATCACATTGCCCGGAACCAAACCAAAAACAAACAGCCATTAGTGCACTCCAGAATTCAACCAAGAGTTAGCTCCATAATTCAGCCCAGAGTCACCTCCAGTCCAGGAGTCCGCTCCAGAATTCAGCCCAGAGTCCGCTCCAGTGTCAGCTCCAGCTCTTGAGTTCGCTCCAGTGTCAGCTCCAGCCCCTGAGTCTGCTCCAGTGTCAGCTCTAGCTCCTGAGTCTGATCCAATGTCGACTCCAGCCCCGGAGTCCACTCCAGAGTCCGTACCAGCCCCTGAGTCCTCTCTAGAATCTGCTCCAGCCCCAGAGCTCAGCCCTGAGATGTCCGCTCTCCCAGACACGGCCAAGGTGGCCGTCCCAGAGCCACCTGCTCCCCCAGACATGGCCATGAAGGCCGTCCCAGATCTGACCACTCTCCCAGACATGACCACGGAGGCCATCCCAAATCCACCCGCTCTCCCGGACATGGCCAAGGAGGCCGTCCCAGATCCACCCCGCTCTCCTAGACACGGCCAAAAAGGCCATCCCAGAGCCACCTGCTCCCCAGACATGGCCAAGGTCCATTCCTTCACTGCCGGCACCTGCCTGGCTCCAAGTGAAGCTGGCTCCTTCCAGGCTCCCTGAGGTACTGGAACATCCCTGGCTTCCTGTTTTGCCGGTACCACCCAGGAGGCTTCCTCTCATGCCTAAGCCACCTTGGTCACCCCCCTACTACCAGCCCCTCATCAGCCTTTCCCTATGTATTCCTGCGAGTTTCTAATAAAAGACTGCTCCTGATTTTCCCTTGTCTTTGTGAACTTAAGCTGCTCTATCTATCTATCGTCTTCATTTTGGTAATGCATATGAACATGTAATGCATGTCTCATTGTGTTATTTTAATGTTTTGCACTGTCAGCTGTTTAACCATACAGCATATGCTTTTGCTCATTTGCTACATGTTTGATGTTAGTGATTGTCCCCAAAGGATTAATAAAGTATATACAGTGGTTACGTAGAGCAGTAGAGGGCTTTTAGAGGAGAGTGGGATGGAAGGACAGCAGAGTGGTAGAGAGAGTGGTGTAATGGTGCAGAGGGTGGAGGGAGAGCAGAGTGGTAGAGAAAGTGGTGTAATGGTGCAGCGGGTGGAGGAGTAGAATAGAGGGATGCAGGCCGCAGCGGAGCGTTGGAGATTGTGATAAAGGGAAAGAAAGGTTGGTAGAAGGATGCCAGTGGTTTCCCTTCTGAGAGTAAATGAATGATCCTTTAGTTCCTGGAGGGAACCCCCCCCCCCCCATATTTCCTCTCCCTCCCACACACAACACACACACACACACACACACCCACACACACACACACACACAACACACACACACCACACACACACACACACACACACACACACACACACACACACACACCACACCACACACACACTCACCAAATACATCACACTACACCACGCGCACACCACACTTTCTACTCCAATGAGTTATGTGTATTCTAGTGCTGACTCCACTGCCATGAAGAATTTTGCACCAAGAGGAAAGAAACAGACACACATCAATTAACTAATTTCTCTTTATTATTTCCCTTGCCGAGAAGAACAAAAGGAGGAAATGAAGTGTTTTGTTTGCACCAGACTCCTCCAAGGTCATTTTTCTCTTAGGAGTTCCTAAAATGTCAGAAACAACCTACTCCCCAGTTTAACACTGCACTCTTCCTCCAAATTGTAAATATCCTGGATTCTCTCTCTCTCTTCTCTCTCTCTCTCTCTCCTCTCTCTCTCTCTCTCTCTCTCTCCTCTCTCTCTCTCTCTCTCTCTCTCTCTCTCTCTCTCTCTCTCTCCTCTCTCTCTCTCTCTCTCCTCTCTCTCTCTCTCTCTCTCATTTTACAGAACTTCCATCCATCATTTAGAATTTGTCTTGCTCAGTCAAAAGCTGACAGGGTATTTATTTTATACATAGGCCTCATGAAAAAAGTAAAAGTCTTAGTTTGGTAGAGTATGCATCACAGACTTGAAATGCATTAAATATAATGAAAAACAACAAACTTCAGAAAAACAAAATCTTGACTAAACAGTTACAAAATTACTGTTTAGTGCTTGTTTTATACCTGAAATGGAATGGAAGAACAGCAGAGTGGTGGAAAAACTGGTGTAATGTTGCAGAGGGTGGAGGAGTATATTCTAGCCTACATACACCCAATGTATTCCAGTCTCTCCTGTACAGTATATCAGTGCAGAACTTTGTCACGCTATTAGAAATAGTGCACCTATGAAAATGTTGTCATTATTTACATTATTTATTGTTCAAGAATGTTTATTGAGCTTTTTTTCCCCCCCATACAACAACCATTTATAATGATCACATCTGTCAATCTCCGAAAAGCTACAAAATAACAGCAAATAGGTTTGGAAAGATATGAGGGAGAGTCAATAATTTCAAGAAGGAATTTCAACTTTTTGGTAAACTAATGAATTTATGAAGTGAGACATTGAAATGTGAAGAGATTTAGAGCAAGGAACGTATCTAGCGTTATGCCAGCACAGTACAACAATAGTGTATAGTCATTGATTGTTTTCCCACTGTGATGAACTGTTCTGAGAGTTTTTCATGAATGATGTTCATTACATTGATTTGCAGAACATCACTAATCTGCTATGGCCGAGTAGATTTAATGAGAGCAGATTGAGCTCTTTTATCTGTGGCTTGTAACTGAATAATTTCCAGTCAATGTGTCCTCTCTATATCTCCATTGTCCACTCTCTCACTTCCTCTGTCAGTCTGTTACTGAGGGAATTTGGCAAAGAGACAGAAGATATTCATAAATGACCATCTACCTGCCACATTTTAAAACAACAATTGCTATGGCAATACAGATTAAACTATTTCAGGTACAAATCATGCTGAAAGGATGGCTTGTTTATCATTTATAAGGCTTCATTTAAATTACTATGAGTGATTTTGCTGTCAGCTTTCAAACAGGTTCCTGTGGTGCGTGGGCTCTGCACTGGTGTGCCAGGCATTGTTGCATTTATTTCATTTTGTCTCATCTGGAGTGTTACATCTCTGAAATCTCTCTCTCTTTCCATCTTTGTAGGTAGGGGATCAGATTCTGGAGGTCAATGGACGTAGTTTCCGGAGCATTTGTCATGATGAGGCCGTGCAGATTTTGAAGAATTCCAGCCACATGCTGATGACCATAAAGGACGTGGGACGGCTGCCTCATGCACGCACTGTGGTGGATGAGACCAAATGGATCCCTAGCGCACAGATTGCTGAGAGCTCGGCCAATAGCAACACCCAGAGGTGAAGCTTCATTATATTTTTTTCATCAAATTTTATTGGACAGAGTTTTTCTCTTCCATAGCTCATCTTTGGAGCTTAAAGGGATACTCCACTTTTTTGGAAATAGGCTCATTTTACAACTCCCCCAGAGTTAAACAGTTGAGTTTTACCGTTTTTGAATCCATTCAGCCGATTTTCTGATATTTAGAAGAATATCAGTAACCAGACAGTTTCTGGTCTCATTGACTTCCATAGTAGGAAATAAAATATACTATGGAAGTCAATGAGACCAGAAACTGTCTGCTTACTGATATTCTTCTAAATATCAGAAAATCGGCTGAATGGATTCAAAAACGGTAAAACTCAACTGTTTAACTCTGGGGGAGTTGTAAAATGAGCCTATTTCCAAAAAAAGTGGAGTATCCCTTTAAGAGAGTTAATTGAGGTTTCATTTGTGATTCATTTAAAGCTGATGTATGTCATTTAATATGCCAACAAAATTTAATTGTATCAAATGGAATTGCTAACTCAAACCATTGGCTAGTGTTTCTGTGTCGGGCAGTTTGGGCTGAAAAAAAAGTGCAACGCTTTGATAGAGCCACAGAGCCACTCGCTTACTTATAGTATAAACTTAGCCTCAGATGTGTCTCCCAAGATTCCTCAAGAGAGATAAAAACATAAATGAGACAATTGTTGACCAACAGTGAGAGTATACAGCCATAAAATTGGATGCCATATGCCATAGACCAGACACTGTAATGCCGTTTTTGGAGGAATTTTAATAGAAATGTTTAATTCATATTGTCTCTGATATTTTAATAAAGTATCAGAGTGTACAGAGATTGTTGAGTGCTCTTCTTAAACTCTAGAAGAAACGCATGAGAGATTACTAGATTAATCCGAGTTTTCTCGGATTGTACCCATTTCCTCCCATGACTTGGATGGAGTCTCACTAGGATGGAGACTATTAAATAAAATTATTTGAGCTAACACCATTTAATAATCTTGTAATTTAGACAATTATGTGGAAATTAATTCATTTCTTTCCATTACTGTAATAGCTCCAATTTATGCAATATTCAGCTTTCCACTGAAATCCGGCTGTGGTCTCGCTCCTTTACTAAATTATACTCAGGTCAGTGAGTCCAGTCATTCAGACTGTGGGATTGAAAGAGGGAATCTAAATATAGCAGTGAGATGATTTTAAAGCTAGATATAGACGCTATTGTTAGATGACGTGCCCTAGGCAGTGATGGTTGAAGTTTATGTATGCTAGTGGGATGACAGTAGCACTATGACTCACACCAGGGATCTCGTCTCTCTTGCTCTCTCAATGGCCCAAATGGAAATGGGCTGATTGGGATCTCTGGAGGGTGTGCTCATTTCTTAAGTGCTCCCCTGGAAATCCGGCAAGGTGCCTTTTAGTTCCACGCTTCATTAGTCTTGTCTTCTAAAATCTGAGTAAAACTGCATTTTGATCACTGTTGTCCGGATTTTCCTTCGTATCTGCTCATGACAACGACACTGTATGATATGAAACTCAAATATTGCAATGTATAGCCCGTCGGTCATCACAAAATAAACCCATTCATGGTGATCAGTACCTTAATGTGAAGTATCCCACTTGTTATACGATACTTGGGAAATATATGTCTTTACATTAAATATTGAGTTAAATTACATTAAATTATTTTATTATTTTACTGGTCATAAAGCTAATAAAAATAGTCCATTATAATAGAAAACCTGTGATATGAAATGGTGGTGCAATGGACAACAGTTTACATTTTGACTACTTAATTACTCATTGATATTTCCTAATTAGAATCAAGTATTGAAGAAAGCTTTGTAATAATAACATATGTCTGTTAATGCACTTTCAAATGTATTCATTCTATACTCAAAATCTATCTCTTCTCACAGTGTTCTATCTGTTGATGTCGGAGCAGGAAGTTCAGAAAAGGTGAGGTACAAAATGCACTAACATGTTTGAATTCTAACTGTTTAGATTTCATTTGAAGGTCCAGGGTTAATTTTCTCTTTAATATGTCTAACCACATGCCATTTTATGGTTTTATTTCCAAGTAATGAGTCTAAGATTTAGGAATACAAAAATCTAACATTAAGGTCAGTGTGATATTGAAAATTTGAATGTATTGGCTTGACATCATATTCTTTTGCAGTCTATCCAGAGATCAAAGCAATCAAGCTTTTTTAGTGTGCAAATTGAATAAACACTGCTATCTCAGAGCAAACACACTATAGCAAAAAAAAAGGGTGTGTGTACTTTGTGTCTATGCTAACAGTGTGTCCCATCACCCCACATTGCATGGTTTATTGTCTTTTAGAGATTTTATCTGATGGTTCTTAATGGATTGTCTTTGCACAACTGTAAGGCTGTGATCTCTGTCTAACGCATACACATCACTCCATTACTGAGTGCAAAGGACAGCTCTGAGCTGGGAGACATCAGACTGCTTTCATTGTGTGAAGCACCTGTCTCATCTGCTCAGAGACAGGGAGGAACACTTGCATCCTGCTGGGCAAATCAAAGCTCTCTTAGGGTTTCCCTGAGCTGTGAAGCACACATGATGTTTATCCACATGGTTGGTGTTATATTTTATCCATGTGACTAGAGAATGGTTAGTTAGAGGACCCTGTGGAAGAGAAGGTGACAGGGAAATTACAGCATCTGCCATTTTTTGAATGATTGTCACTTATTTAGTTCAATCTTCCTTCCCAAAAATGAGCTTTTGAAGTCAATGTCTTCCTTTACTGGAAATGATTATGAAGTTTGATGGCAGGAGCTTGTGTGTTTTTACCTTCTCTTGTAACACTTTTCAATTCCATTTCTCATTCCGCACATTCCAAGTCCTGTCAGAGGACTTTGGCACGAGTGCAGGAATTCTGAGACCCATTTATGTGCAAGGTGACCTACAGGATTGAGAAGGATCTTCCCTGAAGTAGTATTATAAATATATAGAGGATTGAGCCATTATCAGTAGCAGAGAAATAGAAGCATCAGTCAAGAGACCTCGAAATACAGCCCCACTCACACAGTGTTTAGCGATAAACGAAGAAATTGTTTTTTTCACAGTCATATTAAGCTTATAGGTGTACATATTACTTTATGCTGTGGAGGAAGGTGATTTCTCAAACTTTGTTCTCTTTTTTGGGGATCCCATGGTCATGGAAGCCTGAAATATCAGAGAAATCTTAAACTATCATTACTAGGCGGCAGGCTTTCTAAATAAATTTTAAGTTATTAATAAATTAATACAATAAATTAATTAAATCAATTATTAAATATTGGAAAAAATCAAGGAAAATTATATTTATGCTCAGATGTAAAATATTTAATTGGCTAGAATTTGCGGTTTGTGCAGTGTTTTTTTTTAATAATCCTCATGAAAATACCTTGGTTATGGGGACCCTGTTGATTGGCTTTCAAGGGAGAATCCCCCTCCCCCCCCCCCCCCCCCCCCCCCCATTTTTTAAAAAAAATAATTTACTCACATTCATGGTCAATACCAACTAAACCAGATCAGAAGTCTCATCCCAAGCACCTGCTCTAACCGCTAAGGCTATGTTCACACTGTCTGTCCAAATCTGATTATTGTGTGTACGATTGGAATCTGATCTAAATTATTGACTCTTCAGATCTGATTCATGTGCAGGTGGTGCTCTTTCGTTTTCCAGAATATCTGCTTTGGTTTCTATGGCAATGACATTGCGTTGGTATGGCATACGTAAAAAACAACAACAGCAACATGGAGGGGTTTGCAATACAGATGTTGTCTTATTTACATCATGGCAATATGTAACCGCCGCACTGGACTACTACGTCTTCTGACACAGCGACAGAAACTTAGGAGGCTGGTATACGCTGCTTTTTTCCTTGGTGTCATCCCTGCCGGCCTCAAAACACAGTCTCCATTGTATTGTAATTTTCTGCTCAACTGACTCAACAACACAACCTTGTTTCTACAGTGACTTTCAGCGTGTTTTCTACAAAACGTCTCACCTGATTACATTTTACGTGGTGTGATAAAGTGACAAACCATGCAAAATCTAAAAAAATTGAATGGTCAGATTGAAGCGGATTTCCAGAAATGTGTTTTTAATAGGATTTCAAACCACATATAAATGTAGCTCAAAACTGATTTGTAAAAAGTGCGTTTCATGTGATTTTTTTTTGCCATTGATTCACAGTTGCTAAATATGATCGGATTCCAATCGATCAAGCACAAAAATCTGATTTGAACTGACAGTCTGAACGAGGCTTGAGCCACAATTCGGAATCGTATACACACTTATAACTATGTTTTTAAACACATGATGTTTTTCAGACAAATGTAGATTAAAAGCTTTTTTCAAATGAAGCCATCGATTTATTCAGAGCAGCCACTGTGTTTCCTCTCACAGTAATTAGCTAGATCATTATTGTGGATTGGAGAGGAGGAATACTAATTCATTTTAACTTAGATGATTACAGTCAGAACTGCTTTAGGCTTACACAATAATGAGGACAGGAAAATAGATGCATCGATCAATGCTGAAACAGAAATTAAGCGATAATTTATTTGCTAATTTGTTGTTAATCCTTGTGCTAAAAAGGCAACATAGTCATCCTTTGTTATATTCAAAGTGTGGAGTTAGGGAAGTGACATTACATCCTTTCCTAGAGCATAAAAACTTAACTTAAAGGACAAAGAGGAAAGATTGGTTCTGAGACAATCAGATCTTTTCTATGTTTTATGGATTCAAATTTTATTTTGACTCAGTAAACTTAAGCAGTTTGTTTAGCTTGTTTGGTCGCACGTAAATAACCCCTCTCAGTCCCAAACAAACTGCTTTAGGCTGGGCTGCCCGCTGCCCTCCCCTTCTGTCTCCTGTGCCTCAGGACTGGCATGCTTTTATTTTGTTGGAGTGAACCCGAGTCTTCCATCATTCAGCGGGCAAGCGAGAGGGCCGTGTCCTTCTTGAAGGCTTCACGGAACAGATACAATACAAGCTGTCCATCATGTGTAGCCTGAAGAATCAGAGCTTCAAAAAGCCTGAGCAAACCACTTCAATAGGACTTATGTAGGTCACTCAAAATACACCTGGTTGAACACTATTGTGTACACGACGTGCAAGTCCCCCCTCCCTGTCTGCGTCAGTAGGTTTAGTGTTGACTACTTACTTTATGATGTACATATTATGGAAAAAAGACTCTTGATTTATTGGAGTTGCCTTTTTCCTCTCAAATCTATAGCCTACAGAGCACAAGGTGTAGTGTTAAATTTCAGAGAATTTACTCTAAAATTAAAATGATTAGGTTATATGAGCCTGTGTGTTTTTTTTTTCTTTAGTGGATTACAAAAGGTTATTTTTAAAGAATATCCTTGCCACTTTATTTCATATAAGTGTTGGAGAAGAGCATGTTAATCTAAATCTTGCAAATTACAACACAAGAAAAAGATAGATACTGTTTAAAAAATACTGTTTAAAATGGTCAGTGAGATTTGTTTTAAATTGCAATTGATCAAATAGTAAAGACTTTTATAATGTTACAAAATATTTAAAATAAATATTTCTATTAATCAAAGAATCCAAAAAAATATTGTGGTTTCTAAAAAAAATATTAAGCAGCAAAACTGTTTTCAACATTGATAATAATAAGAAATGTTTCTTGAGCAGCAAATCAGAATATTAGAATGATTTCTGAAGGATCATGTGACACTGGAGTTACTGCATTACTGATTGATTGTTACATACACCTTGTGATGTACTCTTGGACACATCATCAGTGATAGTAGCTGGGGTCATATGGGGTTTCGGGTCTTTCAACTTCTGACCTCCTTACCCAGGCGACCTGTGTCCAAGAAGCGTTCGCCCACAATTTGTCCCTCCTGATCCACAGCCATCTTGAGGCTTTTTCCGCAGCCTCTGAAGCTGCACTAATGGCTCTTCTCTTGCGTGCTCCTGTGATTCCCAGGAGGCTGTAGGCCCTACAGAGTGACTTTCCTGCAAAGCCCCTTCCCCCAACCTCGATGGGCAAGCACTGAGCACGCCACCCTTGTCTCCGACACTCCTCCACCAGCTCGCATATTTCTCCCTTTTTCTTTTACTCGCTTCCTCCATCCTCTCCTCCCAGGGCACTGTTAGCTCCATCAAGATAACCTGTTTCGATGTTACTGAGAACAGACCTATGTCGGGTCTAAGGCTGGTCTCCACGATGTCTCGGGGGAACTTGAGTTGTTTTCCCAGGTCGACCCTTAGCTGCCAGTCATTTGTTGTTCCCAGCAGGCCTGTCTGAACTGTTGGTCGGGAAGGCGGAGGTTCTCCTGCTCTTAAGAATGAAATTTTGCGCCTTGGTGGTTTTAAATGCTTGCTCTGATTGATGGCAGTAGTGATGGACTCAGCAACCACCTTCAGCACCTGGTCATGGCGCCAGCGGTAGCGACCTTCCCCATGTGCTTTAGGACAGCTACCGAGGATGTGTTCCAGCGATCCTCTTCCCTGGCACAAGGTACATGCCGGAGTCTCAAACTTGCCCCAACAAAAGAGATTGAATGGACTGGGCAGGGTGTCATAGACAGACTGAATGAGAAATTCGATGCGATAGGGATCAGCCCTCCACAGCTCTGCCCATGAAATCTTTCTCTCCATGTCATCTTCCCATCTGGTCCATGCACCCTGTTGCCTCATTCCCACCATCTGGCTTGCACGCTGCTCCACAATCCCAGCCCTCACTTCTTTTTGGACCAGGTCCCGCCTTTCCTTACCCTTCAGTTTCTTGTAATGGGTTGTTGGAGTACTTCCCAGTCCTGCACGACCAATAGCCACAGGACCCACCAGTTCCTTATGACGCAGTCGTGATTCTGCCTGGTCCACCGCCTCATGTGCCCTCCAGTTTATGCCACTCCTGACCTCAATACCAGCTTGAGATACTCTTAGGTCCTTGGAATCCCTGTACTGAATCACCTCCCTTGCTCTGGTAACCATGAACTCCTCGCTAAGGCTGTTGATTGGTAGCGTTAGTTTGTTCTTTTTACCGTAAAGGGCAATGCTGCTCAGACTTCTTGGCAAGCCCAACCACCGTCGCAGGTAATTGCTCACCCTCCTCTCAAATCCTTCCACAATGGAAATTGGAAATTCATACACCAACAATGGGCACAATATCCTGGGTAAGATTCCATGTTGGTATAACCAAGCTTTGAATTTCCCCGCTCAGCCTGACTTGTCAACTGTAGTTAGCCAGCTCTCCAGTTGTTCATTTGTTGCCCTGATGGAAGCGGCATCCTTTAGAGAGCAGTCAAAGGTTTTCCCAAGGCTCTTCACAGGCTTCTCTGTGACTGATGGGATTTGGGTATTTCCTAGGGAGAAGTGGAACTGGTCTGTTACCTTCCCTCTCTTCAGTACCATGGATCTGGATTTTTCCGACTTGAAATGCATCCTCGCCCAGATGGTTAACCTCTCTAAGCCCTGAAGAATCCATCTGCATCCTGGGACTGTTACAATTGTTACTGTCAGATCGTCCATTAATGCCCTAAGGGGGGCTGACGGATTCCGGACTTGGTTTTGGGGCCTCTGCATTCCTGCTCAGCGGATTTGACCAGCATGTTCATGGCCAAGGAAAAGAGAATCACTGAAACAGTGCATCCAGTGATAATCCCATTTTCCAGACGATGCCACTCAGATGTAACTTTGCCGGAAGTGAATCTCAGATTAAAGTTGTTATAATAATCCATTATGAGGATCTTGATGCTGCTCGGAACATGATGTCTCCCCAATGCCACCTCCACTAGCTTGTGGGGTATGGAGCCATATACATTGGCTAAGTCCAGCCATAGTACAGCCAGATTTCCTTTCCCCTCACGAGCCTCTCTAATCAGTTGTGTCACCACTCCACTGTGTTCAAGGCACCCGGGAACCCCTGGGATCCCTCCCTTTTGCACTGAGGGGTCGATGTACTGGTTCTTTAGGAGGTAGTCTGACAGCCGTTGGGAAAGGATACTAAAGAATATCTTCCCCTCGACGTTTAGCAGCAAGATGGTCCTAAACTGCTCTATGGTGGTTGACTTATCTTCCTTTGGAACCCACACCCCTTCTGCAGATCTCCATTGTTGGGCAACTTTTCCCCTCCTCCAGATGACCCTCAGGATCTTCGACAGACGATGCAAGAGCTTGGGGCACCTCTTATACACCAGATATGGCACACCATTAGGTCCTGGTGTTGAGCTGGTTCTGGCAGCCTTAACAACAGCTTGAATTTCTTTCTAATTGGGTACTCTGATGTTGAAGTCAATGGTTGGTATAGGTGGATTAATGAGATGTCTGCATTCGCCAAGGTCAATTTCCCGGGCTGCATCGCTATAGGTGTCATGCAAATAGGCGTCTATCTCCTCTTTTGAGCATGTGAGTTGGCCACTAAGCTTCTGGCCTAGCAGCTGTTTGGTAAACTCAAAAGGGTTTACAAGGAAGGCAGCTCGTCTTTTGGCTCTCTCCTTAGCCCGCCTCCTATGCCACTCTGCTTAGCGTAGGGTCAGCAGCTTTTTCCTGAGGATGCCCCGTAGTTCTGCCAGCCCTGGCTTCATGTCCTTGGTTGCCCCCTTGAACTGCCTCTTCAGGAGTCAGAGTTCCTGTCTCAGCTGGGCAATCTTCTCTGCCCTGCGTTTCTTGGAGTACTGGTTTGTAGCAGTGTGCTTCTCTGCCAAGCCAAACCTTTCGGTGGTGATGCTGGTTATCATGGTCGTCATTGTTTGGAGTTTCCTGTCTGCCATTCCCTTCATTGTAGCTTCCAGGATACCATCCACATCATCATCAAATTGCTGCCACTCACTTTCTTTGCTGGCTGGAGGCCACTTAATCCGCCGTTGGTGTTGTGGGATGCCTGGTTCTTGGGCTTCCGGAACATGGAGGTTCTGAGCGCTGTGGGGTGACTCCAGGCTCGGCTCCTCCTGCGTCTCACCAAGGTCCTCTGGAGTGTGAAGGCACTTTGGGATGTCTCCCGGCATAGTTCCTCCTGCGTCACAACGAGGTAATTCCTTGAGCGCTGCTCTGGCTGCACTTTCACCAAACATACCATTTTGGTCTGGTGGATCTTCAGACCTCGTGGGTTTTTGCAGCTCTTTCCACGTACACAGATGGTGTTCGTCGTCGATTGTCCGTTTGCATGGTTCGTTACCTGGTTGACCGTCCGTTCGGGGTGCTCATTCTCGGGGGGAGAATGAGCACCCCGAACGGACGGTCAAGGCTCTCAGGCTCCCCTGGGGGCATTTTTCTCTGGGACTCTTCGTAGCTATGTTTGGGTTCTGCCTCACAGAAGATGCGAGTCGGGTTGCTGGCCCTTCCCGCCCCGATTGCCGTCTCACCGTGCTGTCCGCTGTCTCTCCAGCTGTCGCCACTCTTTTCGTGGTCGTCAACCAGCCTGTTCCTGGCAGTCACTGGCCTATCCAGACTAACATGATTGTTACATACACCTTGTGATGCACTCTTGGACACATAATCATTACTGGAGTAAGGATGCTAAAAAAAAATCAGCTTTGCCATCACAGGAATAAATTACCTTTTAAAAAACATTACAATAGAAACCATTATTTTAAATCTGAAACATATTTCACAATATTACTTGTTTGATTAAAATAAATGGTGCCTTGGTGAGCATAAAAAAAATATTGTTAAAAAAAAAACATACTGACCTGCAGTGTGAGTGTGTGTAAGTAACAAACATATTTGAGTGAGCTGTTTCTTTAGGAATTAATACAGTGTTTTACAGCATCTCTTTCTTTGTTTCTGCTCCCACATATTTGTATAGATTGTTTGATTGTCTAACATAATTCATCACATTATCATGACAGAGAGGATCTAACTAATCATAACTAATTTTAATCAACAAAGTCATCCATAGTCACTGCTATCGCAATGTACAATTTCTGTAAATCACAATGACTATTTATACTTAAAGAATAGCTAGACATTTCTCAGTTCAGCAATAGTCCTTGGTGGAACTGAGACTGGTAATGTGTTTGTTGTCTGGGATGAGTCTGTCAGTAGGGTGCTTATGTACACGTATGTGCATTTAACTACAGAGTTAATTTGGCAGAGGCAGTATTATCCTGAGTTATTGATTAAGGCTGGCACAGTGGAACGCCAAAGGACAGTTTTAGTGATCAGGGCTGTGGATCAGCAATATCCAGGAATGAGGGCAGTAATGAGGGATGGATGGAACTCCTGGCATCATCAGTCTAGGCTCTCTGAGATAAAGTGCAAAGCAGCTTGCCAAATGAAACCTTCATGTAATATGAGATTTTTTGTTGTTGTTTGTTGATATGAATGTTTAAAATAAGGGGTTTGAAAATCTATTTCTACAAGCTATAAGGTTTTTATTGCAAATTATATAATTTCCCTTGAGTGTAATTCAAACTTTGGATTTCTGGACACTCGGCCAGAAATAATATATAATAATATATCAGATGTGCATAAATCACACTGAATGTGATTGTTTGATAATTTACCAAATGTTTCTTTAAATGATTTATTTAAAAAAAGAAAAGAAAAGAAAGATAAAGGAAATTCTGTATAGTATATCTACACTACCATTAAAAAGTTTGGGGTCAGTCAGATTTTGGTTTTTGAGATAAATGTTTTATACTCACCAAAGCTGCATTTATTTGATAAAAAATACAGTAAAAACAGGAATATTTTGAAATATTATTACAAACTCAAATTACTATTTTTTATTTTAATGTGTTTTAAAATGTACTTTATTTTATGGCAAAGCTGAATTTTCAGCAGCCGTTAATCCAGTCTTTAGTGTCACATGATCCTTCAGAAATCATTTTAATATTCTTTATGTATGCTCTGTTTTGGTTTAGTTTAATTGTGATTTGTTCCTGTTTGCTCATGTTCCCTGTCATTTGACCTAGTTTCTAGTTTGTTCCCTTGATTAATCATTCAGTTCACCTGTCTTTCAATTAATTATCAATTTTGTTGGGGCTTGCTGTTGTTTAGTGGTTACTTCCTGAGTTTCTCCTGCCTGTTTGTCATTAAAGACTGTTCCCTTTCAAGAGCGGTAACTCTACATTGCAGAGCTACTCTGCGGGAACTCCTCCCTTCTCCACTTTTGTTGAAATATTATGGGCTAAAGCCAGCTTGGAACAGCTGGTCTATTGTCGCAAAGTATGCAAATACTGACAGGCTCGCGGGCAATATAAAATGCATGGGCGCGACAATTGCGTCAGAATCTCATTCTTTATGCTGTCATCGTTGAAATTGCACCTGAATACTAGTTATCTTTTTCTTCCTCGCATCTGATGGCTAACCTTTGCAGGATTTGTGTGGGCCCCATCGACCCGCCCCACAGCTATGAGTACTGCGCAGCCTGCCTGGGCCTGACTCCATTCAAGTGGGTTTTTGCTATTACGGGGTCGAATCCGTTCTGAGAATGGAAGTGCACAGCCGCTATTTTGTGGTGGAGGAGGGATGGAGGACTGAGACCTGGACCTGAGACCCATCAACCAAGCAGTTCACTAACGCACGTTCAGGAGGAAAGACCCCCATTAACATGTGAGCTCACTCGTCGAGGTCTATCGCCTCTTCATGGGCCATGTAGGCGCGTCTTTAGGGTTGTATGTTTTGCAACCGGCTGATCTACACAGAACAGTGCTTTCGCTCCTAGTCTTGAGTCTTGACTACAGGTTTGCGCAGTCGTTGCCGCTACGGCTGCTGACACTGTGGTGCCAGGAGATTGACGTTGACCCGGTGGTTCCCCCCGTTTGGCACTTCCTGCAGCACAGACTTGAAAATAATGTGAGTGCACCCACGCTGAAGGAATACATGGCCGCTACTGCTTCGTTTCGTTCCCTGGTTACGGGCAATCGATCGCAGGGCATGCTCTGGTGGTCAGATTCTATGGGGAGCGAGGAGATTATGTCCTTCATGGCCACCTTCAGTGCCGCCGTGGGATCTAGCTCTAGTTTTGAGGGCTCATTTTCGGGCCTGCAGTGGGCCTCGTGCCCGTTATAGCACGAACCATTTCCCTCCTGGTTCTTTGGGTGCGCGCCGGCAGCTCGGCGCAGTGGTGAAGTGGTGTCAGCGTGAAGAAAGAGATTCTGACGCAATTGACCTTTCGTCGGCCCCTCCCCCAAAATGGCCATTGTCCAATCACACATCATAGCAACCGTTATGTGAGCAGGTCCGTTAAACATTGACTCCAAGCAAGTTGGTGAAGCGGTGCGCCCTATGGGTGCGTCCCATGGCGTTTGTAATTCGGACACTTGATACCCCGAGAGATTGTGTGGAGGAGTTGTGTTCTTTCCATTCCCAAAGCCGAAAACACAACGTGAGCGGTGCCTACAATGGATAAAACAGTGTGGACGGCCCCACTCCCAGTTAAATGTGTCAAACATGGTTAACTTGCTGCGTGAGACTGAGACACTGAGATTAGTTAAAGAAACATGGAGAAAGCAGATCAAGAGGATCCACTAAAGAATAACGTTTTCTAAAGGCTTGCTGTTAACATGAAATTTTCAGGGGGAAATGAGCAATAGTCAACTATCAGTGCAGCGCCCGTAGGCTAACGTTACAGAGTGCTTGTTCGCATCGGGGAAAGCATGAAGCTTACTTGACAACATCAGTTCATATGTCAATATCGTAACGAATAGAAATAACCTTAAATAATATATGATTATCTGTTACTTTTTAAACACGAAAATCGCATTCAGCATGACACGCAAGCGGTTGCCGTGGTAATGAACAACCTGCTCGTTAAAGCGAATGTATAATCCTGTATCTGAGGCAAAATTACTAAATATGCAGCGCAAATTATATATTTCTAACTCCAAACAATTGGCCACTGAACCAGCTTATAAAATCTTCTTCAAGGCTGTGCTGGTTGCATTTGAGGTACAGGTCATGGGGTTTCTCAGATTTCGCTTGTGACCGATAAGCCTCGATAGTAGTCGTGTCTCCTTCATTGCGTATTTTTATAGTTTGAATATATCCCTCCACTGCATACTGTAACCCCTTTTGCCACCGGAGGTATTGATCCAAAAAAGGTCACTGACACGCACGGGTATACCTCTTCCCGTCATGTTAATCTGTCATGCTGGTCGTGTTTGACGGACGTAGCAACAGTAACTAAGGGGGGCGGGGCTCGGCGAAAGGCTAATTGTGCATTCCGCCTCCGTGCATTTTATACTGCCCGCGAGCCTGTCAGTATTTGCATACTTCGTGACAATTGGCCAGATATTCCAAGCTGGCATTGGTCCATAAGATTTCAACAAAAGTGGAGAAGCGTTGCTACACAATGTAGTTACCGCTCTCGAAAGGGAACTTCATAATGTGAGGTTGCCCGCGGTGTGAGGTGAGGAAGGAAGACATGTACTTTCTGATGGCAGCAGGATGAAAACTAGCACTTTGTAGAACACTGAAAAGAGGCAAAAGACGTGAAAATTCAAATAATTAAGCTGTCTGTGTTACACCCATACATATTTCATACTGAGTATTTGGAGTCTGATCATGAATTGGTCTGAAGAAGTTTGTACCATTGATCATGTGTGAGTAGAGAAAGAGAATAGGAATTCCTTGAATAAGGGAAAGACATTCCTATGTTTCTTCAAATGAAAGCACTCAAGGACAGACGCAACTAAATACAAAAAAAATACTGATTTCGCAAGCAAAGCACAGTGCTTGTCAGAGCAAACCTGTCTCTTCTCTGTCTCTCTCATTCTCATTCCCTGATCTTTTTCTTTCTTTTCCTTTTTATTTTATGTTACTTTAATGGCACATACACTACCGTTCAATCTTGGTGAGTTCTTTTGTAACAATAGGTTGAAGCATAGGATGAAGCAGGATCAATGTGCAATAGGTATTTATTAAATAAACTCAAACTTTCACAAATTACCGACTAGACTACACTGTAAAAAGTTTAACTATTATTTACTCAATTTTTTTGGTGAAACATTTTTACACTCAAAAAAATTGAGTAAATTTTAAAGCTGTGAAATCAATGAAATATACTGTGCGAATTGAGTAAATGCAAGTAAAAAAATTAAGTAAATCGAAGTAACTGCATCTGGTACATTAAGAAATAAAATTGAGTATAATTTAACATTTAAAAAACAATATTTATGAGTAATATTAACTGTTTTTATTTATAAGTAATATTAACCTCTTTTATTTCCTCTAAACCTTTGTAAAATAGTAGCCTATTTCATACAACAACCAGTATGTTAAATGGTATTGGCCTTTATTGTCATTGAGTACAGCAATACAGCACATTTTACACTGTTTTTAACATGTATACAATATTGCCTACATTTAAACTCAATTAACAAACATTTTTGAAGTAAAAATGAAACATTTAAACATTCAGGTAGCCTAATTGAAGTGTAATCAACCAGTCTGTCATCCAATGTCCACCGGATCAGCGCTGGTTTTCGTCCCAGAGACGGACTCGCGCTCTGCGGGTGAACTTCGAACTTTAGACCGGTGTCCTGAATACCGTCCCACTCATAGCCGAAAGATACTGCGAGCTACTGACTCCATAACCTGCCAATAAACAAACAGTGACAGTTCTGAGGACCTTTTATCATCCAAATGAATTATATTCATTAGGAATAAAGTCGTGTGTTTATGCAAGGCGTTTCAATCACGCGAAAAGACCATAACATTACTGTAAAGACAGGCGCGACTCTGTTTAGGTGTCGAATTACGCCTTTGTATGTTGTTTTGCATTAAATAAAATGATTTAAAGCACAGTAATGATTGTATAGATAAGATAATATATACACAAACCTGAATTTCACAGAGGAAATGCACCAAATCTGCGACGCTGAGAAGAGAGATGTTGTACTGGAGACCGGAGAGTTCAAACAGCCCGCGCTCACTCAACCAACCGTCGAGTTGTCGTCGCGTCAGAGGGTGGGGGAGGGGTGCATTGTTTTAATTGAGTAAACTTACTAAATTTCTTAAGAGTGTGAAATATATTAATAATATTGATTTGAATTAAGTAATATTTTTTTGTTTCTTGAAACAGATCAGTTTTATTAAACATTCTCATATTTTTTTATAGAAATTTCACAAATATATTAAGTGTATTATAAAGAAATAATTGGTTAGTCAAATACTAAATAATTTTATTGAAACAAACTTAAATATATCTGTAAATTCTAGATAAAATTAACTGTTGGATTTTTACTAAATTATTTTGGTATGTTTAACTCAAACAATCAAGTTAACGATATTCAGAGATTTTATTAAGTTAATAAAGTTAAATATTTCTGTAATATTTACTAAGCCACAGAATTATTTTTTACAGTGTAGGGAACAGAACAACCAACAAACACAGTTAAGAACTTACAAAGATTAAACTAGACATAGGGCTTAAATACACAGGCAAACAAGCTTAACAAAATAACAAGGGGGTGTGGCTAATCAGAAACACCTGGGGAAACTAATAAACAAGAAAAACTACAAAGGACTACAAAACATGGCACAGAACAGGAAATAACAAAAGTCCACACAAGACAAGGGGAACCAACGCATTCTCATCCCAAGGCGTCGCTTTTGCAATTTCGTCTAAATCGAACGCACATGGCACAACACTATTTATATATATATTTTTTAGAACTATATAAAAGTGTTTATATCACTTTTGATCAGTTTACATCCTTGCTGAATAAAAGTATTAATTTCTTCTTTAAAAAAATCTAACTTTTGAACGATAGTGTGTATTCATATATTATATTCGCATATTCTCTTACACATAAGTAATGTTTTTTTCCTGATGTCTGAGTCTATATCAGACCCTTTTTTTTGTTGAGAGCCACTATGCGTTGTTAAATGGATGTGTCCCTATTTTCTCTCACACTGACCTATTGAAGGTTTGTGTATCGAATGTCTTTAAAAATGTTTCTTTTTTGAAGATTATTTTTTTCTCACAGTACGTCATTATCTAGATACCTGGGGGCATAGATATACTATGTATGGTTTTTCAATGTTTGTTGTTTTTAAAAAAAAAAAAAAAAAATTTTTTATAGCAATAGCAACACCTGCGGATATAGATGCAGGGAGAGTGAGAAAGATGAAGCTGGTTGACAGATACTGGAGTTATTGTGATGTAGGTCTGATTGAGGAGAACATCTAAAAGTAGAAATCAGAGGAGAGGCATGTTTTCAAAGAAAAGGTGCATGACTAGCTCAATGAGAGAGAGAGAGAGAGAGAGAGAGAGAGAGAGAGAGAGAGAGAGAGAGAGAGAGAGAGAGAGCGAGAGCGAGAGCGAGAGCGAGAGAGAAAGTTTGTTACCCCTGGGGATGTAGCATTACATATTAGACATGGCTGACTGGTGAGGTTTCGGAGATGCAGTCCTGCAGCTGCTATTCTCTCTTTCCCATGAGTGCCTGCCGCCCACACTGACCTGACCTGAACATGCAGTTCATATCAACTACATGGTGTGACTAATGATTGCACAACTATTTCATATCACTGTAACACTACATGCCACTATTTGCTTGTTTTCATTTGTGAAAATAAATTAATAACCTCGGCTGTATTCAAAACAGAAGCCAGCTGCCTTCCCAGACTTCAAAGGCAGTGTTTTAATATAAGATACCTCCTAAGGGTTTCAGACAGGCTTCTGAGGCACCATAAAATCATGCAAATTGTATTTTAAAAAATCATGTGAGCTTAACGAGCAAACATTTAGTGACTACAATGCTAATTGGTCAGTAGAAATCGGTTAACTTGAAAAAATTGATATTTGTAGATGTAAATTGTATATATTTTTTAAACTTAATACAGTAGATGTATGCATCATCCTTTATGTCAAATTCTTATATTTAATCAATACATTTAATTAGAAAAATAAGATACTATAGAAAGTGGCATTTAGATAAATTTACACAGACTGTATATGCTGTATATATATATATATATATAAAGAGATATAAAACTAAAACTGCCAGTAGGTCGTGGCAAGTCCGTGTTTTTTATGAATAAGCCATTGAATCATTCATTAAAACAATTTGTGGGTCATTAGACAGGGTTGTTATAGTTACCTAAAACTTACAGAGTTGGCGATTTCGTAGCAGCTAGCAATAGCAAGTTAGCTTTAAAAGCTTGAGATCCCACCCTCCCTTTACATTAAACATGAACACGCACAGCGTCTGCAAATAGTCACGAGACGGGAGACAACGTTAAATTACCTCATGTCTCAAATCAGATAACATAACAATAATAATGAACGTTGTAGTTGTACCACTTGACTGCTGCAGATTAATTTTGGCATTTATTGTATTGTATTTTAGTCTCAGGTGAACAGCTATGGGTAGAATGCCACGGGTTACCATCTCGTAATTATGGTTCCCTTTCGTTCGCTCACGTTCGATGTAGTCGACGTGCCGACTGATTGGGATCCCGCTTAGTAAGCCTGTCATCTTCAAGTATTGATAAAACGAGCCAATGCACATTGGCCTGCGAGATTTGCATCTCACGCTCTGCCCCACTGCCCGGGTATAAATACGGAAGTGGATACACGCAACATTAGTCTTTCGCTTCGGAGCCGATTGGTGTCGATGTCTCTGAAGAGTGTTGAAATTTTCAACGAGCGAGTGTGTCTGTGTTCTTCTGGAAGACTCTCCCAGTGCTGGTTGTTGCAAGTGCAGCGGTGATTGCGAGCTTCTGAGCTCTCAACTGCTGTTTTAACAGCATACAATTTGTGTGTTTGCTAACGTTTGGTTAGAGGGCGAAGAAGTGAGTGCTTCACTGTTACAGGCTGCACCATCTTCTGTTAGTGTTGCCGCGGTCATTCCCCTATGTGCTCCAGCACTGGTGAAGGGTCCCATTTCCTGAAAGAGCAACATGGGTGCGCACCATTTGCGGGAACATGACTATCGCAGTGTTGAGATCAAGACTCACCTTCGCCCGTGAAGGTGGAGTCCTCCTTACCACCCCCTACCCCAGGGTGCCGCGTGGGATGGGGGATCAGAGGATTATAGTGATGGCTTCCCCGCCCGGTAACCAATCCCTGTGGACCCCTCAATCCTCTATCACACCGCAGCCGGTGGACCGACCAGCCGTTTCATTCAGGGCCCCTCCAGAGGACAGAATGGCGATTGCAGCATCGGAGGGTGAGCTGACATCTGGAGATGATAACTCGGTTGCGTTATCTCCCTCTCGGAGTGTAATTTTGCCCGAGCCAGATCCAGAGATGTCATCTATGCTGAAACGGGAAGGCTGTCGAGCTCGAGTGGAATCCTCCACCGTGTCCCGAACAGTCTCGGTTGGATGTGTAAGGGGTATACAGTCAAAGACCCAGAACCAGATATGAAGAATGAAGACCCAGAGTCAGAATTATAAAAAATTAAAGAAAAGTTTTACTGAAGATAGTTTGCAGTTTCATCAGCAGAAGTCAGCTTCAATACTCACACAGGAGTTCGTAGGCTGCCCCCCTTACAGTTACAAAGATCACAGCAGTTATACCATTTTCAAGTTCTAAGCTACGTCATTGCTTACAGGTTGAATGGTTCTCATTGGCTAAGAAATAGATAAACACAGTAATTTTCCACACATATACAGATAGACGGAAGCGTATCTCCATCGATTATGCAGCTGACACATTCGGACCCTGAAGTTAGGCACGTCATGACCTTCCAGGTCGCAGATTTGGGTTGCTGAGTGCCAGCATGTCTTGAACCACAATTCACTCAATCTCCAATAATGCCAGTGGTTCCTTAAACTGTAACCAAGAAGACTAACACACACACTGACACACAGCTTTTCCAAGGTTGGATTTGGCCAGGCTCTAACTATAAACATGAGAGTCCTTTCTCTCAACTTTAGTCTAACTGGAAACTAAGGCTTTAACAAAGAAATGGTCCCTTAAACCATTGGCTTCAATGACCCCTATATGTTTTAACACGTTGAAGACCTTTCTACCTTTCAAACACAAAACAAGTCCCTATTTCATTTCTGGAAGCCGGGATAAATAAGCAAGCACTGTTACTGCATTCAGATATCAAATTTCAGTAATCACACTGGTAACTTCTATAACAAAGTAAAATCTCACAAGCCTAGAGAAATCATTCAACTCATTTAATATTTAGAAAGAAAAATATTGATTAATACCTTGATTATAATTACTCATCATTACATACATTGAAGCAGCAGTGGATTCCAATCCATCCCCTTCAGATGATTGGTTTCTCAGGGATCCTCATTTCACCTCTAAGGCCTGTGAGTTCTCGTCCGTTCTGATGGGCAGAGCTTACAAAGCCTGTGGGCAAGCCGCTTCCTCTTTGCATGCCATGGTGTTGCTACAGGTCTACCAGGCCAAGGCACTCATGGACATGCACGAGGGTAGCCCAGACCGTGCGCTCATAGGTGAGCTCCGTACTGCAACCGACCTCGCCCTCCGGGGCACAGGCGTTGTGGCGTACACGGTCTTCACACAGCTGGCCTTCACACAGCTGGCCCTGAGGCCTCCGCAAGTATGCATTTCCCCCAGTGAGCCTTCTTGCACAGACACTGTGCAAAGTCAGGGAGGAAGAGGAGCAGGTCTTGCTTATTGGCCCAACCGGACCTACCACGACCCCGCCCGGCTCATTAAATTGTCTCTGTTGGACCTCATGTCTTATGTGTACACAACTAATTCAGTTTTGTAGCCTAACCACAATTAACACCAAATAGCAAGCTCCGTGTTTTGTTACTTTCGATAATAAGCAAGGTGTAATCTTTCAAATTCTGACTATTTGATCCCGAAATTCAAACAATAAATGGTGTTTTGGCGCTCTTTGATGTGGCATGACAGATCACTACTAGGCTTCAAGCGGCAGCAAGTACACGCGATCATCTCTTCCTCAGTTACAGAATAAACATGAATGGACACCTGAAGGTATGTTGAAAGATACAGTATACCGAAAGGCATCATAACTCGTGTAATCGCTCAATCAGTGTTTCAGCAGCGGAAAGACGTCAATAAAACAGCTTGTCACTAGCATTATATTTACCTCGGCAGAAGTGATTCAGTGTCCACAACTGGTTGGTTCCTAGATAAATGAACTCTTGCTCTAAATAAACGCACTATATTAGCCTACATATTATATTTTTACTTAACCAGTTAATGATATCTTGATTATTTAATGTATGTTTAAAATATCTTTCATGAAAATGACAGCAACTGTCTAAATTATTATATTTCAAAGTTAATGCAAAAACTGCCTTATGTTCAGTTTACATGTTTTAATACAATGTGTTGGGTGTTGATTATTATATCTAAAAAATAAATAGCATCTGAATTTAGGCTAAAAGTCTAGGCTCTGTTGTTAACCTTTAATGTTATAGTAATGTGCGGCTCCCTATATAGTTTACAGCATTAGCAGATTTTTTTTTAATCCTTACGAAACGTTTAATTGTAATTTAATTATTTTAAAAACAAAGACACAATTGTTTCATTAAACCACTGTAAAAAAAAAACAAAAAAAACCAACCAATTTTAGCTTTCAAACCGAACCGAACCGAACCGACCCGAGACGTCAAAACCGTGGCAAAACCGAACCGTCAGTTTTGTGTATCGTTACACCCCTACTTCACATAGAAGCCAGTTAACACTGTAAGCCCTGCTCGAAGTGTCGGCTTGCTGTGCCATTTCCCTCCTATGGACCGGATAAGTGCGTCATTCTTGCTCCAGTAGAGTTCCTCTTTAGCCGAACCCTTTTTAGTTCCTCCACACCCCTCGGCAACTGACGTGGCGGAGTGTTCGATGCCAGGCCTAACACTCATATGCACTTTTGGAACTTGTGTTAGGTTGGGTCTATATGATGTGATCCCTACGGCGATCGCATATGTGTATTCTTCCACTTTACGGCTCCGGTGAGCCCGTTTATTTCACTTGGTAGAGCCCGCTCTGCCGTTACCGACCGGATGAGTCTCCCCTCCCCCCTGTTATAAGCTGGAGCCACCTCAGTGACATTCCATAACGTCCAGTCCATATGTGTATCCTCCACATGTATACCTCCTTACGAGCAAGAAGTGGCATTTTAATTGGGATCAATCAGTCGACTGAAAGGGAACATCTCGATTACGTATGTAACCCTCGTTCATGAAGGAGGAAACGGAGATGTAGTCCCATCTACACTATTGCTGGACAACCACTGACTCTGGGCTCCGCTCGGCTCCTCAGCGAAAAACAAATGGTGCATGCATCCACTTCCGTATTTAAACCCGCGCCACGGGGTGAGATGCAAATCTCTCACGCCAATGTGCATACTGTAGGCTTGTTTTATCAATACTCGAAGATGACAGGCTCCCTAAGCGTGATCCCAATCAGTCGACACATTGACTATGTCTCTGTTCCCTCCTTCAGGGAACGAGGGTTACATATGTAACTGAGACGTTACGACATGCCATGAACACAGCATAAGCTTGTTGTTTTAGTTCAGGAGGAACTGTATTAACTGTGCTGATGATGTGTGATGTCTGTGTAAGCAGGATGCACTGAGGTAGTAATGGGCGATATAAACGATGTGCGATATAAACGATATAAAATTGGTCTACGATAGAGATTTTAATTCTATTGCACTATCGCGATAATGCATGTTGATGCAATTTTCCCGCAAAAATTTAGAGCCACGAGCTGCAACCGGCTGCAACGCATCATCGTATTCGTCATCTTGAGTAAACATGCGTCTGAAAGCGAAACGGAGGAGCTGGTGAAAAAGACCGGTGCAACATCCATTATTTGGATTAGGTTCGGATTTAAGCCGTCCGACGAACAGCAGCAAACTATACTCTAGGGACAACAGTTCTGGCTAACACCTGTTTCACACATACTCCGTTTGCAGTTCATATGGCATATGCGATGTGTATTTTTTCCGTACCCATGTTAACAGGCCTGCACGCGGATGCGGTGCGGCAATGCGTTGAGATCGTTTCCGCACAGAGTCTGTGCTGCACGTGCTGAATTAAAGTGACAGCGCATGGCTCATGGTCAAAATGAACACGAATTGATATGAAAATATAGTAATCTCTCCTTAAATGCATTTATTTTCAATCATTTTCTTTTTAACTTTAAGCTCGGGGAAATTAATGCAAGGAAAACTACACAGTTAAGTTACCTCAACAACGCGACAATAATGGATGTTTGTCTCTTGTGGAGGTGGAAAAACAAGTTCTTTGTGACCGCAATATTTCTTGTAAAAAAGATTTAAATGCAAAAGAAAAGGTATGGTAAGCTGTTTTTGTCAATTGTGTATGCTTTAATTTAAAATGTTTGCAATGTTAACATAAATGTAGTAAATGTAGTTGCTTGAGCAACTTAATATATACTTCATCTATATAAGTAATACGTTTTTAAGTGTATTAAGTTTAAAAGTGAATAGTGCGTATTACTAGCCTACTGTCTGTACAAATAGAATCGCAATGCTGAAACTCTTTTATATTATTTTATAAAAGACACTAATAATAAAAATAGTGATTTGAAATAAAAAATAGAGGATAAATGTTGTGTTTGTCGTAGATCAGTTGCGCACTGCAAACGCACCATATGTGAAAGCACAATAATGCGTGCTGCTCCTGCACCGCATACCACCCCAACATGCACTCCATATGCACTGCACACGGAGTATGTGTGAAACAGGCATGCACTAAAGGAAAGAAACCCAATACTTTAAGCTTTTTCTTTGTTAAAGTCTCTGCAGCTAGTGTACTTGGATTTTATTCATCTGCAACATTATGTTGTATAATTACAGTTTTGCATAATAAATGTTCTCAAAACTACATACGTTTCTTTTAAAACAAATAGCCTACATAGCAGTTTGACTTTCCTTATGGTCTATCTAACCTGTTTTGAAATTGTTCTATTATAATTTATATATCGCAATATATATCGTTATCGCAAGAGGCTGCAATGTATATCGCAATATGGATTTTAGGCCATATCGCCCATCCCTACACTGAGGTATGGAAATACATATGTTGACAGGCAGGTAGGACATCGGTCCGAATGCAATGATTGGATGGACATTTTTTGATCCTGAGACTTCCACAGAAGATATATGTACATGTTTTAATATTTAGACCACTACTATTATTGATTCCTATAAGGATATGAAGAGAGTTTTAACCAGTAGAGCAAAAAGTGTTTAAAAAAAAAGCGCTTACCCTACCTTTAAACAAACAAAAAAAATACAGTGCACATTTTTCTTACTTGAAATAAAATAAACATTAACTGAATTAAAATATAATATAAAGACCTTAATCTTAGTTTATTTCACAGAGCAACATTTCTCATTGTCAATTAGTTTAACTTGATAGTACTAAAACTATAATAGCATATCAATAATTCTAAAATAACATGGCTTATTAATAAATGAAGCAAGTGGTTGTCTTTATAAATGGGTTGTTGAATCAATCGCTCAAATAATTTCTTCATAAACACAGATTCACTTAATAATGAAGTACCACAGTGTGATTCTCTGAGATGCGGTGAAGGATGCAGTTGAAAGGATATGATAAAAATGTCAAACAAAGGAAGGCATCTTTGTAGATGCAAACATTTGACTGACTTGACAATAAGAGGTTTCCCACTCCTGTACAACATTACAGTTCATGTGGACACACCCTCTACTGTTTTATCTTCTCTCTTTTGCAGTCAGTCTGTTGTAAAGGTGTTATGCCAGCGGTTGGAGTGGTGCGCGCAGGAGCGTGGAACTCGCTGGAGGAACAGGCGTTCATGCTTCTAACCGAGACAGAGAGACAGACTATGGGCTACTACATTCAAGAGTACCAGCGCGCACACATCGGGGTAGAGCCTCTGGCTATGGCCTTGTTTGAACTGTTCAACACACATGCCAAGGTGAGGCTGACAGCAAATAATGACAGCAAATAATTGCTAACAAACCATAGTGCCATTGTCTATGCCAGCATAAAAACTCTTAGTTTGATAGCTAGCACTGTATTCAAATGAAAAATGTATCATATTTCGGATGATTTCAGGTTTTTCATTTAATGATCTCTTGGCTGTTCCTGCTTCCCAGCTGTCCTTGCTGGCTGAGGTGCGGACTCTGATCGCTGCGCAGGACCTGGAGCGATTCGACGGGCAGGTGTTACATCGTGAGATGGAGGCGTGGAGAGCTCGGCACGCCGGCCCGGGCCTTCTGCACCCTGATTCTATCTGTGTCACCCATACAGAGGGCCACGTTCCGTCTGTTTGCCAGCTGACCCCTGCAGTCTCCGGCTACAAGGCACGTGGATGTGGTTTTGTGCAGTGCTGGGGATATTAGCATGCACTGGTGGACAAAATTAAAGTACAAGTGCTGGATTCATGAAAATCTTGGAGTTTATATGAATGTGAAGTTCTCAAATATTTTCTTAAGAACATCATAATTTTTTCTTAAGAAGAAAATGAAAGGCCTTTGTGTTATTTGATTGAAAGGCGGGTATTCTATGCCCGTCTTTTTGCACTGCCTGCAGATTACCGTAGGTACCATAATGAGTGCGCAGACTATTTTCATAAGACTGGCTTGACGGAAGTTAAAGGGTACCTATTATGGCATTTAAAATGTTCCTAATATTGTTCTGGGAGTCCCCAACAACAGTTTTACGAGCATGCCATGACAAAAAACACTTTTGTTGTCTTATAATATGCATTTATTTTTACTTGATTTGCTCACCGACTCCCATATGAATCGTTTAGCGAGTCATTTTTCCAAACCCCGCCTTTGCGTGACGCTAATCTGTGGTGATTTAGCTACCATAGCCCAAAGTTTAGTGGTTAAAGCACATTCAGTCTTTGTTTGCGTTAGCCCAACGCATAAACATATTGATAATGCAGTACTAAGAGGTAACGTTATAGCTATATTCTTTATGACAACTCCATTAACAACGACAAACACTTCACATATTTCAATACAACTGACGACGTATGCGCTGTGCGTACACAACACACACACATACTTATTGAGCATGATACATAAAAGATAAAAGCAACAATTAATATTAATAATACTTACAGTTTGTGATTCGGAGAAGGAAGCTGATCCAAATAAACTCGGTACTGAACCAGTATCAGCCGGCTAGCAAATCCATACTTTATAGCATTTAGGTTTGTGAAGCAATCATCTTCAAAATTACGCAAACACAGAACAAGGCTATACTTCTGTGGTATAGTTGTATATATGAACTGTAGCCACTTAGTCTTCAAATGCTCCTCACTGGGCAGATGAAAAAAGTTTGCTTTTGCGTCGCACTTCAAAACAGCGTCTCAACATGATGTTAGTTTTCCCTGGCGTCTCCGACAGGGTTGCCAGGTCTGCACAACAAAACCAGCCCAATTTCTCATCAAAACTAACCCAATCACGGCCAAAAATAGTCAAATAGCGTTCCCGGGTGTTTCCCCAATAACAATCATGTTCCAGTGGGTAAAACAATCGCGTCAACCCGTGCACTACACAAACAACCCGCGGAAACAGTGCAGGCATATACGGACCTGGCAACACTGGTCTCCGAACGCAATGAGTGGGCGTATCTTATTCAAATAACTTGTCAAGTTGACGTCAACTAGACAAAGGAAAAGCATCGTTCGTCGAACGATTCATATCAGCGACTCAGAGTCGACTCTTACTTTTGAGAGACAATAACTTTGTATACGGTGAACTTTCATGTTTAAAACTTTAGCAGGATGTTTTTGTTCACTTAGATCTATGTTACACACTACATGAAGGACACTTTTCAAAAATCCATAATAGGTACCCTTTAATCACTCAGCATCATGTTTTTAATGCACCGTGTCAAGTTAAAATAGTTATTTTAAAAGAGTTTGTCACACGATGCAGTGGTCTTTCCCATTCATTTGTGCCCTGTCTGTCTTGCACTCTCTCTAAAGTGAATGTGTCCTATATCTGTGTGCTGCCTCGCTAGTTGTACAGTAGCTAGAGTGAACGCATCAAGTGGATATGCAAATGATCGATTGGTGTCATGTCAGAGTACTCATCCAGATAGTCATGGTAGTAATCTTTTATATGTAGCTAGTGTCATGTTGCAATGCTTTAACAACCAAATAATTTCCATAAACATCATAAGACAGGTTGGAGGTTAACCTAACTCTGAGAAGTTATTTACGAGGAATTTTAAGAACATTCTATTCAGGAATCTGAATACATCTTAAAGGTATCAGTAAGATATTACATGTTTTTGAAAGAGCCAAAGTACAATACAAAATACATCAAAAGTAGTGATGCATAAAAACTATAGTGATATAATATAACATTTATGTATTTGTGTTCAATGCACATGCTCATAATGAGCTTCGTTCAGACTGTATCCTACTGTGCCTGCATTGAATGGTCTGATCTGCTGTGTCTTGGTAATTTCATGATTTGATTCCAACCATTATAATGAACTGTAAATCTCACTCGACACAAGCTGGCAATTGAGCTGAATTGATGTGAAAAGCTTAGAAAGGAAGAGCTGCCTCAAGTGGAGCGTGAATGTCTTAAACCCAAACATATTTTGATTGTATTTTGTTCTGGAGTTATTGTTGCTGTGTACAACCAAGTCATTTCAGTGATTGTTTATGCTTTTTCTTTGCTTTTATAGGGTGAGTGCAGGTTGGATGGGAGTTTGATGGCACTTGAGAGTCTAAATTCTCTTCCTGATGTTGCTCTGGTGAGTTGTTTATATTTTTTTGTCAGGTGTCTACATGCTGTTTGATTGGATAAAAACAAATGTTTTGTGGAGTAAAATCAGACAACATTATAATGGTTTTTGTATTTTATATTTGTGTGTAACAAGGAAGATTTAGCTAGGGCTAGGAAAACAAAACATTTATCCCTGCAAAATAAAGACTGTCACATTCCCTTTATAAAACTTCGCAAAGATCAATAGATCAGTCTCATAGTTTGTAATTCAGTAGAGGTTGTGTATACTGTACAGTATGGCTCTATTTGACTTCTTTGTAAATTAAGAATATACAGCATATGCTGAATATGTGCCACATATCGACCCATTAAAGTTAATCCAAAAAATAAAATTGAAAAAGGCACAAAACTCACAGAAATAACACTAAAACATACATATACTGTACACTACTATT